>OV743334.1:1152500-1159696 GCA_928268935.1 Lasiommata megera | reverse complement strand
TGCTCGAACTCGATGAGGGGCCTGTTCGGCGAGAAATACGTCCCGATGACCAGGACGTCCCCCACCCAAGCCGCAACGAATCCCCTGCCCTTCACGACACGCTGGAATGGCGGGGAACTCGTCGCGGATCGGGACGTGATGGCCACCAGGCCGTCCCTATCCCCGACCCATTCGCCCCCCGAGGGGACGTAGTATGGCTCAGCCACCACGCCGACGTTGATCGACCACTCCGCCATGCTCTGGACCAATAGGTCCTGAGCCCCAGCGCAGTGGTTGAGGTTCGCCTGCAGAAAGTGGAGAGCCATAAAACTACCCCACTACCATGGGAACCTCCTTGGACCCCCCACGAGCCTCGGAGCTCGTGGATGGCCGGGCAGACTGCGAGGAGACCCGGGGGCCATCGCCAGTCCTACCCTTTTTCCCTTTGTTTTTGGAGGCGCTGCGCGTCTTGCACGCGCCGCTACCCCCGCGGTGATCCGCCGGTCTACCCGCTGCAGCACAGAGGCTGCAGTGTGGCGCGGCAGAGCACCCCCGGGCTTTGTGGCCAGATTTACCGCAGCGATAGCACGTGTCGCTGCGGTCGATCTCCGCCGAGCAGAGGGCCTTCATGTGCCCGAAGCCCAGGCACCGGTAGCATCTCTGAGGACGCTCACCCAGTGCCTTGACCTGGGCCGACACCCACCCCACCAACAATCTGCCACCGTCCACCACCTTCTTGGCGGCTGAGACGGGGCAGCGCAGCCAGACCGTTCCGGGGCCTCCTGCGTTGCGCCGGATATCTCCGGCCCGCACCTGGTCGACGTCACAGCCGCCGACCTTTGCGACGGCAGCCGCGACGTCCTCTTTTGTGACGGAATCGTCCAGGCCCGTTATGCGCATATCCGCGCACTTTACGGGCCTGGAGACTCGGGCCACCTTCTCCCCTACAACTTCTCTCAGCCGATTGGCGAGAGCGTCCGCCTTTTCGGCGCTTGCGGCGCCTGGCAGTTCAAAGATGCGGCCTCCCGTGGCCGCATTTCTGACCCGCAGGCCCGCTATGCCGAGGTCAGTCAGACTTATTTTCTGCCTGGCCTCGGCTATTACACGGGCATAGGTAGCCCCCCCCTCCTCAGCCTCCGGCCGTAGGGTTAATACTACAGCCGAAGACCGCGGAGGACGGAGCTTAGGAAGGGGCGGCTTCGCAGACCCTGCCGCTGCCGATTTCTTCGGCTGCGGCTGGGGCCGCGGACCGGCCGCCTTCCTGCCCTTCTTCCCCCTCTTCTTCCTGCCGACCGTCTGCCACTGCCCCTCTTTGGGTGCAGCAGGGCTGGCAGGATTCTCCACCACTGGAGCCTTCCCCTTAGGCTCAGCTGGACGCTTCCCCGCCGCAGCCTTTTTTGCAGGCTCAGCAGCGGGCGTCCGTTGGGTGGATTTTCCCTTCCCTTGGCTTCGCCGAGGGCCAGCGGCGCGAGCAGCATCGGCATACGATGCCGGCTGCCCGGGCTGCCCCTTCTTGTCGGCCGCCAGTGGGGGCCTGAGGCTCTTCGCCGGGAGGAGCCTATCCTCCAGGCCAGCGAGGTGGGCATTCAGGATTTCCCTGACTTGCCGCAACACTGCCTGGTTGTCGGCCTCCTTCGTCGTCGCGGGAGCGGATCGCTCCACGACGGCTCTCAGCGAGGCCAGCTCCTTGCGGAGACTGGCCGTTTCGGCCTGCTGCCGTGCGTTCTCAGCCTCAAGGCGGTTAATAACCGCCTGAAGCTTTTTAGTCTCGTCCGAGACTGTGCGTGAGCCCAAGGTCTCCACGGCATCTATAATAGACGCCGCAGAGTCCTTGAGAGTGCGCACCAGCGTACCCTTCAGGTTCGACGATTTCGTGGCGACAGTTTTAATTGTCGCCACTTCGTCGAACACTCGCCTCTGAAGTTGGGCCGCCGACATCTCGTTTGTCGACGACCCAAGCTCCCGTTCAGCGGCGAGGTGGGCTTCGCGGCGATATACCGCCGCTAAGGAGGACCTTACAAGGTCTTGCTCCGCCTGGGTGCGGAGCTCCTCCTTCCTGGCCTTTTTATCGGCCGCAATGTCCTTCCTCGACGGCTTGACGCTGCCGAGGATAATGGGCGAAGATAAGGCCGGCATCTCTTCATCGGAGGACAACGTATTGCCCTCCGTGAGACGCGGCCTCTTCGCCCCCCTCCACAAGCGCCCTGCGACGCTTGCGGCCACGGAGGACTCAGACCCTGACCTGGATCTGCAGCTCTCCATGGGCACCACCCCACTGCAGTCGGAAGCAGAGCCATCCGACGTCTCTCGCTTGAGAGACGAAGCACGGCTCCGTCTTCCGGCCACCGCCGTGTCGCACCTCTCCAGCACGACAACGGCCCTGCTCTGCAGCAGCTTCATGTTCTCCTCCTCTACTTCCTCAACTACTATCTCCTCTCCCTCATCGCGGATTATGGCCCCCCCGTATACTTGGGGCCGATGCGCCGTCTCCGGCGCACCACGGGATTCCCCCTCTCGGGGACCCGCCCGGGTAGATATATTAATAATCCGACCTGTCATTTTGTTGTTATTTTTAGGGGTAACGGCCCCATGGTTGGGCACCCTCGGGACTGGATCCCCACCAGCCATACATCCCATCGGCAGGTGCCAGACCTTGGGATTGGAGTTATTTTTTAGAGAGGTTGTCTTCCTCGCGACTCCCCGCTCAGTGAGAGGAGCCCCCGATCCCGCTCAGTGCGGACTACGGGTTGCCCGACGGTGGCCGAAACCAGCGCCCACCGGCCGTGAAGCCGGCGAGCCCGCCGCGCTCACGTAATTTTTTAACGAGGTTTTCTTCCTCTAGGCTCGAAAGCCACGCCTACCCGCCCTGGAGTCGCTGTCCTGTCGCTAAGGCAGGACGGCAACCCCAGGAGCAGCGCTAAGAAGCGCTCGCCCCACCCCAGTGCTAGTTTTGGTTCACGCCGGATAAACCGGTACCTTCCATATCTGGAAGGCGTGCCCCTATCCACCACCCAGGGAGACGCGCCACGATGGGGGACTAGCAACCCCACACGGGAACCTAACCTAACCTAACCTAACCTAACCTAACCTAACCTAACCTAACCTAACCTAACCTAACCTAACCTAACCTAACCTAACCTAACCTAACCTAACCTAACCTAACCTAACCTAACCTAACCTAACCTAACCTAACCTAACCTAACCTAACCTAACCTAACCTAACCTAACCTAACCTAACCTAACCTAACCTAACCTAACCTAACCTAACCTAACCTAACCTAACCTAACCTAACCTAACCTAACCTAACCTAACCTAACCTAACCTAACCTAACCTAACCTAACCTAACCTAACCTAACCTAACCTAACCTAACCTAACCTAACCTAACCTAACCTAACCTAACCTAACCTAACCTAACCGTTTACCAGCCTGGTGGACCGAGAAGACCTTGAGAACAACAACACTCAAGCAGTGCGCATCTTTACCGATGGCAGTAAAATTGACGGCAAGGTGGGGGCCTCGCTTTCCATATGGAATCACGAGGCCGAAACCAAAGCCGTCAAGCTAAAGTTGGGTGCGCACTGCTCGGTCTACCAGGCTGAGCTCCTTGCCCTAGATAGGGCTGCCTCTCTCGCGACGAGCCGCCCCGAAAGCTCCATCGGCATATACACCGACTCAAGATCATCCCTTGAGTCGGTGGTCGGGCGCAAATCCCTCCATCCCCTGGTAGCAGGCATTATCGACAATCTGGAGATATGTCGCACCCGGAACAAGGAAGTATCCTTGTTCTGGGTGAAAGCGCATGCAGGGTTGGAGGGAAATGAAAGAGCCGATGAGCTCGCGAAAGAGGCGGCTCTAGGCTTAAAGAGAAAACCGGACTATGACCGATGCCCGGTTTCGTTTGTCAAGCGACTACTCCGCGAGGGGTCGCTTGACGAATGGAACCGGAGGTATACGTCCGAAGAGACTGCGGGCACCACGAAGGTCTTCTTGCCGGACGTGCGGTTCGCACATCGTGTGGTCAAGCACATAGACCGCAGTATGGTGCTCACTCAGGTCTTGACTGGTCATGGTGGGTTTGCGGAGTACCTGCACAGATTCAAACGCAGTGACAACCCGGGTTGCGTGTGCGGGAGCGGTGCATCAGAATCGATCTTGCATCTTCTGATGGACTGCCCCCAGCACGAAGCGGCCCGGGAAGACCTACAACAGGTACTGCGGATGAAGCTGTGCAGGAGCTCCGTGCCCACAATTCTGGGTGAGGCCTCTGGCAGAGATGCGTTCCTAGAGTACGCGAGCAGGATAGCGAAAATTGCTATTGCGAGGAACAGAACAACCGATAGAGATGCATAGTGCCTCTTATATCGTCAGCATATACAGATGGCACTATCATATAAATCAGGTTGTTCTGTTGCTCGCAAAAGCCGGGAGAAATTCGCTGTCCTGCGAACTCCGTACTCCGAGCTTTGGAGCTTTGAAGCACTTTATCGACCACACCTTCGTTAGTTTATAAGTTAGCCATAAGTGATTTTAATGTTTTTAATTAATTATTAGACCTTGTAAAAAATTTGCTTATGTGTGTTATGGTAATGTTGTATAAATTTTTAATTGTATTTTATCCAGTTTTAAATTGTAATTTTATTGTAGTTTTAAATTAATTTAATTGTTTATTTTGTTTTTAATTGTTGTATTGTATTGATTTTATCTTAAATAAAGGCAAACAAGGTCTCTTTTTCTCGAAAGAGGACACCCTGCTAACGCCCTGTTACAAAAAAAAAAAAAAAAAAAAAAAAAAAAAAAAAAAAAAAAAAAAAAAAAAAAAAAAAAAAAAAAAAAAAAAAAAAAAAAAAAAACCTAACCTAACCTAACCTAACCTAACCTAACCTAACCTAACCTAACCTAACCTAACCTAACCTAACCTAACCTAACCTAACCTAACCTAACCTAACCTAACCTAACCTAACCTAACCTAACCTAACCTAACCTAACCTAACCTAACCTAACCTCTTGTGCCACATCATTCTCAGGGTGTCCCCGAAGGTGTGGTCGGTACTAGTGGAGGCGGGCACGGTGCGCGTGGACCTACAGCGAGTAAAAGTGGCTGACCAGTCCCCGCTCACCCAGTGCTCAGCGTGCCTCGGGTACGGGCACAGCAGGCGGTTCTGCAAGGAGCCCCAAACGAGGTGCAGCCACTGCGGGGAGGATCACCTAAAGGTGGACTGCCCAAAGTGGCAGGCAGGAACCCTGCCCTCCTGCTGCAACTGTGCACAGACCGGGCTGGACGCGGCTCACAACGCGTTCGCCCCGGAGTGCACGGTGCGCCGTAAGTGGGAGGCCTTGGCCAGGGCAACGGTAGCTTATTGCTAAAGTTGCCCTGGGCGAGACCGGAACCACCGTGAGGTCCTACCGAGTGTTCCAGGCGAATCTGCAACGCAAACAACTCGCCACACAGGAGCTCTTGCTCGAGGCCACCAGCAGAAAGGTAGCCCTAGCGCTGGTCCAGGAGCCGTATGTTGGAAGGTCCGGCTCGATGCGAGACTACGCGGGCGCGCGCGTATTCCAGAGTGCCAACCGGGGGGGCGGACATGTCAAAGCCGCAATCGTTGTGTTCGACGATGACATGGCCGTGACCCTGGACTCCAGCCTTACCACCAACAATATCGTGGTGGTGAGAATCGGAACGGGTGCCTGGGAGATGTGCGCGGTCTCGTTCTATTTCGAGCCGGATCAGCCAATGGAGCCATACCTGGATCAGCTGGTGGCAGTGGTCACGAGCGTGGGCTCCCGTTACGTGGTGGTGGGTGGCGACGCGAACGCCTGGAACACCTGGTGGGGCAGCACGAAAACGGACAGCAGAGGGGAGGCATTCTTTGGGGCTCTTGAAGAGCTTGACTTGCAGGTGCTCAATCGGGGTAACGTCCCTACCTTCGACGTGATTAGAGGACTCAAACGGTACTCTAGTTGCGTCGATGTTACGGCGTGCTCCCCGGACGCGCTCCTGTTGGTGGCTGACTGGATGGTGGATGACGGCGTGACGAGCTCAGACCACAACACTATTACGTTCCGTATCAACCTGAAAAAAGACAGAGAAGCAATAGTAACTAGGACCACGCGGCGATTCAACACTAAAAAGGCAAACTGGGATGAGTTTCAGTCGAAGCTCACCCAGCTGCAAGAGTCAAATCTCATCAAAATCGGTGATATAGAGAAGATCGATAACGTAGTCGACCTCGAAAAGAGTGTTGAATCATATAACAAAACAGTCGTGGCGGCATGCGAAGCAAGCATGCCGATCAGGAAGGGTACGGAGCGTCTTAGTCTACCTTGGTGGAATGACGAGCTCGCCGCGATGAAACGTGGGGTCAACACCAAAAAGCGGCGCATCCGTTGCGCCGCTCCGGTCCGTCGCGACAGGGTTGTGCGTGAGTACCTGCAAGCCAAGGAGAACTACGAGTCGCATGCTGTAGCAGCACAGATAGCCAGCTGGAAGGCTTTCTGTGAGCGTCAGGACAAGGAGGGACTATGGGACGGGATATACAGGGTCATAGGTAGAACCGCAGTGAGGAGAGAAGATCTCCCACTCGTTCAAAACGGTAAAACCTATGACCCCAGCGAATCGGCGGCACTGTTGGCGGGGATTTTCTACCCCGGGGATCTTGGGGAGGAAGATAACGCGGAACACAAGCGTACGAGGCGCGTCGCTGAACAAGTAAACGTGTGGACTCCAAATGAATATTTGGACCCACCGTTTACCTCTGTCGAACTGAGCGATGCCGCCTCGAGCTTCAACCCCAAGAAGGCCCCCGGGTCGGACGGTCTTACCGCCGACATATGCCAGCGTGCCATATCGCTAAACCCCGGCGCGTTCCTCGCTCTGACCAATAAATGCCTAGAACTGGGTTACTTTCCGATCATATGGAAGGAGGCCGTTGTGATAGTCCTCCGAAAACCAGCAAAGGAGGACTACACCAACCCCAAGGCCTATCGTCCGATCGGTTTGTTGCCCGTTCTGGGCAAGATCTTCGAGAAGATGGTTGTCAATCGCGTCAAATGGCACATCCTGCCCGGGATCAGTACTCGCCAGTACGGCTTTATGCCCCAGAGAAGCACCGAAGACGCCCTCTACGCCTTGATGGACCACGTTTACAAGAATCTCAAAGCGAAGAGACTTGTAACCGTGGTTTCGCTGGACATAGAGGGGGCCTTCGATAGCGCCT
>OV743334.1:1142500-1147500 GCA_928268935.1 Lasiommata megera | reverse complement strand
GCACCTGCGCAAGGCGGAAGGTCACCTGCCCGTGCCGCCTCTCCGCCCACTGACGGAGGACGGGGCGAATCGCCTCTATGGTCCTGAGACCGGCACTCGGTGACTCGAGTCTGACCTGCCACTGGCGGTAGAGCTCGGTCTGCGCCGAGCGCCGCCATCCAGCCACCATATCCGGGGAAGGGTGGTCGCCCAGCGACCGAACTTCCACCCTTTGCCAGTACACGTGAGCCAGCACCTCCGCCTCCAGATCCCACGGAGGACAACCCGCTAAAGCGCAGGCCGCCTCGCACGAGATGGAGCGGTAGGCTCTGACCACTCTGGCCGCCATGACTCGCTGCGGTCTCCGCAGCAGTCTCCTACTACGAGCGGACAGATCGTCCGCCCATATGGGCGCCCCATACAGGGCCATCGACTTCACCGCCCCGGTGTACAGTCGACGGCAGCCCACTCCGGGCCCACCCGAGTTCGGGAGCAAGCGACTCAGCGCGCCGGCAGCCCCAATCAGTTTGGGGGCCAGGCGCCGGAAGTGCTCCTCGAAATTCCACCGCGCGTCGAGGATGAGTCCCAAGTACTTCATCGACGACTTGACCGCGATGGAAACTCCTCCGACCACTAGGTCGGCTCCGGCGGCAGGTGCCATCCGCGGCCCGTGAAAACACAGGGCCTCGGACTTTTCGAGGGCAACCTCCAACCCCAGCCGGCGTATGCGCGCCACTACTTGGGCCACCCCAGCAGTGGCTCTGACGCGCGCCTCCCTGAACGTGCGGCCCCTGGCCGTAACGAGGGTGTCGTCTGCGTAACAAGTTACGTCGACGCCCCTCGGATTACCGCCCCGCAGCACCCAGTCGTAGCCGATGTTCCACAGGAGCGGTCCGAGGACCGATCCCTGTGGGACACCGCACGACACTTCCCAGCGGACCAACTGGCCGCCGGCCGGGAAGCTCACGGCCCTCTCTGAGAGGTAAGCCGCTACGATACGCCGCAGATAGCCGGGCATCGCGTGGTAGCGAAGCGCTTCCACAATGCACGGCCATGGCAGGGTGTTGAACGCGTTGGCGATGTCTAGAGACACCGCCAAGCTCACCCCGCCGCTGGCGACCGCATCCTCAGCAAGGTCCCTCACCCGCGCTATCGCGTCGACTGTGGACCTGCCCCGCCGGAACCCAAACTGTACGTCGCTGAGATCCGGCCCCACCTGCTCGAGGTGCCCTACGATACGAGCGGCGATGACCCGCTCGAACAGCTTACTCACCTCGTGTAAAAGCACTATAGGCCGATAGGCCGAGGGTGAGTCAGCCGGGCGCCCCTCCTTCTGCAGAAGGACCAGCTTGCCAGTCTTCCATGCGACTGGAAACCGGCCCTGCCGCAGACAGGCGTCGAAGAGCGCCCTGACGCGAGTCTCCAGCGGGCCCAGGGCCAGAACCAAGGCCCGACCGGGAACTCCATCAGGGCCCGGCGCGACGTTCTTCGCCCGGAGCCGCAGCAGAGCCGCCCTCAATTCACCCTCGGTGATTGCGGGCGCGTCCTCGGACGACGCACCCCCAGCACCGGTGGTGGGCGGCGCCATGCTCGGCGGCTCCACCGCGGCCCTCCTCGGGAAGAGAGCTCCCACCACCGACTCCAGCCGCTCCGGCTGGAGCGACTCGGTCAGCGGCGGGGCCCTCGGTCGCAGCTTGCGCCTCACCATTTTGTAAGGTCGCCCCCAGGGATCGGCGTCGAGGCTCGCCAGCATCTCCTGCTGCGCGAGCTCCTTCGCCGCCCTGATGGCCACCTTCAGCGCCCACGCGGCGTCCCTATAGGCGACGTACAGGAGCGCTTCCGCGTCCCTGTCTCGCTGGCGCCGTCTCCGACTCCTGGCGTACCGGCGTCTGGCGGCCACGCAAGCCTTGCGCAACAGTGCAATCTCGCGAGACCACCAGTACACCGCACACCTGAGAGGTTGACGAGTGACTCTCGGCATGGCCGCGTCGCACACTTGCGACATGGCCCCGCCGAGCCACTCGGCTTCCTCCTCTACCGAGTTGCCGGCTGGCGCCGGCAACCACGCCTGAACTTCCGCTGCCTCCAACAGGGCGTCGCGGTCCAGGCTCTTGAGGGCCCAGCGAGGGCCACACCCCCGCGTGGCCCCGCTCGATCTGCGGCTCGTGGCCGGGAGGGAGGAGACCTCGAACCGGATATACCGGTGATCCGAGAGCGTCTCCTCATCCTGCAGAACCTCCCATCCCCGAACGCGGCATGCCAGGGTGGGATCGGCGAACGTGACGTCCACGATCGATCCCCCCTGCCACCGCACGCAAGTCTGAACCGACCCACGGTTCATCACCTGTAGGCCGGTCGAGACCACCCAATCCTCGAGCGCCGCGCCGCGGGCGTCGGTCGCCGGGGATCCCCACGCAGTGGACTTTGCATTGAGATCTCCGGCGACCAGCACCCTACACGGGCGACTGCGACCGATCAGGGCCCCGACCTCGAGCAGGAACTGCTCGAACTCGATGAGGGGCCTGTTCGGCGAGAAATACGTCCCGATGACCAGGACGTCCCCCACCCAAGCCGCAACGAATCCCCTGCCCTTCACGACACGCTGGAATGGCGGGGAACTCGTCGCGGATCGGGACGTGATGGCCACCAGGCCGTCCCTATCCCCGACCCATTCGCCCCCCGAGGGGACGTAGTATGGCTCAGCCACCACGCCGACGTTGATCGACCACTCCGCCATGCTCTGGACCAATAGGTCCTGAGCCCCAGCGCAGTGGTTGAGGTTCGCCTGCAGAAAGTGGAGAGCCATAAAACTACCCCACTACCATGGGAACCTCCTTGGACCCCCCACGAGCCTCGGAGCTCGTGGATGGCCGGGCAGACTGCGAGGAGACCCGGGGGCCATCGCCAGTCCTACCCTTCTTCCCTTTGTTTTTGGGGGCGCTGCGCGTCTTGCACGCGTCGCTACCCCCGCGGTGATCCGCCGGTCTACCCGCTGCAGCACAGAGGCTGCAGTGTGGCGCGGCAGAGCACCCCCGGGCTTTGTGGCCAGATTTACCGCAGCGATAGCACGTGTCGCTGCGGTCGATCTCCGCCGAGCAGAGGGCCTTCATGTGCCCGAAGCCCAGGCACCGGTAGCATCGCTGAGGACGCTCACCCAGTGCCTTGACCTGGGCCGACACCCACCCCACCAACAATCTGCCACCGTCCACCACCTTCTTGGCGGCTGAGACGGGGCAGCGCAGCCAGACCGTTCCGGGGCCTCCTGCGTTGCGCCGGATATCTCCGGCCCGCACCTGGTCGACGTCACAGCCGCCGACCTTTGCGACGGCAGCCGCGACGTCCTCTTTTGTGACGGAATCGTCCAGGCCCGTTATGCGCATATCCGCGCACTTTACGGGCCTGGAGACTCGGGCCACCTTCTCCCCTACAACTTCTCTCAGCCGATTGGCGAGAGCGTCCGCCTTTTCGGCGCTTGCGGCGCCTGGCAGTTCAAAGATGCGGCCTCCCGTGGCCGCATTTCTGACCCGCAGGCCCGCTATGCCGAGGTCAGTCAGACTTATTTTCTGCCTGGCCTCGGCTATTACACGGGCATAGGTAGCCCCCCCCTCCTCAGCCTCCGGCCGTACAGCCGAAGACCGCGGAGGACGGAGCTTAGGAAGGGGCGGCTTCGCAGACCCTGCCGCTGCCGATTTCTTCGGCTGTGGCTGGGGCCGCGGACCGGCCGCCTTCCTGCCCTTCTTCCCCCTCTTCTTCCTGCCGACCGTCTGCCACTGCCCCTCTTTGGGTGCAGCAGGGCCGGCAGGATTCTCCACCACTGGAGCCTTCCCCTTAGGCTCAGCTGGACGCTTCGCCGCCGCAGCCTTTTTTGCAGGCTCGGCAGCGGGCGTCCGTTGGGTGGATTTTCCCTTCCCTTGGCTTCGCCGAGGGCCAGCGGCGCGAGCAGCATCGGCATACGATGCCGGCTGCCCGGGCTGCCCCTTCTTGTCGGCCGCCAGTGGGGGCCTGAGGCTCTTCGCCGGGAGGAGCCTATCCTCCAGGCCAGCGAGGTGGGCATTCAGGATTTCCCTGACTTGCCGCAACACTGCCTGGTTGTCGGCCTCCTTCGTCGTCGCGGGAGCGGATCGCTCCACGACGGCTCTCAGCGAGGCCAGCTCCTTGCGGAGACTGGCCGTTTCGGCCTGCTGCCGTGCGTTCTCAGCCTCAAGGCGGTTAATAACCGCCTGAAGCTTTTTAGTCTCGTCCGAGACTGTGCGTGAGCCCAAGGTCTCCACGGCATCTATAATAGACGCCGCAGAGTCCTTGAGAGTGCGCACCAGCGTACCCTTCAGGTTCGACGATTTCGTGGCGACAGTTTTAATTGTCGCCACTTCGTCGAACACTCGCCTCTGAAGTTGGGCCGCCGACATCTCGTTTGTCGACGACCCAAGCTCCCGTTCAGCGGCGAGGTGGGCTTCGCGGCGATATACCGCCGCTAAGGAGGACCTTACAAGGTCTTGCTCCGCCTGGGTGCGGAGCTCCTCCTTCCTGGCCTTTTTATCGGCCGCAATGTCCTTCCTCGACGGCTTGACGCTGCCGAGGATAATGGGCGAAGATAAGGCCGGCATCTCTTCATCGGAGGACAACGTATTGCCCTCCGTGAGACGCGGCCTCTTCGCCCCCCTCCACAAGCGCCCTGCGACGCTTGCGGCCACGGAGGACTCAGACCCTGACCTGGATCTGCAGCTCTCCATGGGCACCACCCCACTGCAGTCGGAAGCAGAGCCATCCGACGTCTCTCGCTTGAGAGACGAAGCACGGCTCCGTCTTCCGGCCACCGCCGTGTCGCACCTCTCCAGCACGACAACGGCCCTGCTCTGCAGCAGCTTCATGTTCTCCTCCTCTACTTCCTCAACTACTATCTCCTCTCCCTCATCGCGGATTATGGCCCCCCCGTATACTTGGGGCCGATGCGCCGTCTCCGGCGCACCACGGGATTCCCCCTCTCGGGGACCCGCCCGGGTAGATATATTGATAATCCGACC
>OV743334.1:1135000-1137500 GCA_928268935.1 Lasiommata megera | reverse complement strand
CAACGCGTTCGCCCCGGAGTGCACGGTGCGCCGTAAGTGGGAGGCCTTGGCCAGGGCAACGGTAGCTTATTGCTAAAGTTGCCCTGGGCGAGACCGGAACCACCGTGAGGTCCTACCGAGTGTTCCAGGCGAATCTGCAACGCAAACAACTCGCCACACAGGAGCTCTTGCTCGAGGCCACCAGCAGAAAGGTAGCCCTAGCGCTGGTCCAGGAGCCGTATGTTGGAAGGTCCGGCTCGATGCGAGACTACGCGGGCGCGCGCGTATTCCAGAGTGCCAACCGGGGGGGCGGACATGTCAAAGCCGCAATCGTTGTGTTCGACGATGACATGGCCGTGACCCTGGACTCCAGCCTTACCACCAACAATATCGTGGTGGTGAGAATCGGAACGGGTGCCTGGGAGATGTGCGCGGTCTCGTTCTATTTCGAGCCGGATCAGCCAATGGAGCCATACCTGGATCAGCTGGTGGCAGTGGTCACGAGCGTGGGCTCCCGTTACGTGGTGGTGGGTGGCGACGCGAACGCCTGGAACACCTGGTGGGGCAGCACGAAAACGGACAGCAGAGGGGAGGCATTCTTTGGGGCTCTTGAAGAGCTTGACTTGCAGGTGCTCAATCGGGGTAACGTCCCTACCTTCGACGTGATTAGAGGACTCAAACGGTACTCTAGTTGCGTCGATGTTACGGCGTGCTCCCCGGACGCGCTCCTGTTGGTGGCTGACTGGATGGTGGATGACGGCGTGACGAGCTCAGACCACAACACTATTACGTTCCGTATCAACCTGAAAAAAGACAGAGAAGCAATAGTAACTAGGACCACGCGGCGATTCAACACTAAAAAGGCAAACTGGGATGAGTTTCAGTCGAAGCTCACCCAGCTGCAAGAGTCAAATCTCATCAAAATCGGTGATATAGAGAAGATCGATAACGTAGTCGACCTCGAAAAGAGTGTTGAATCATATAACAAAACAGTCGTGGCGGCATGCGAAGCAAGCATGCCGATCAGGAAGGGTACGGAGCGTCTTAGTCTACCTTGGTGGAATGACGAGCTCGCCGCGATGAAACGTGGGGTCAACACCAAAAAGCGGCGCATCCGTTGCGCCGCTCCGGTCCGTCGCGACAGGGTTGTGCGTGAGTACCTGCAAGCCAAGGAGAACTACGAGTCGCATGCTGTAGCAGCACAGATAGCCAGCTGGAAGGCTTTCTGTGAGCGTCAGGACAAGGAGGGACTATGGGACGGGATATACAGGGTCATAGGTAGAACCGCAGTGAGGAGAGAAGATCTCCCACTCGTTCAAAACGGTAAAACCTATGACCCCAGCGAATCGGCGGCACTGTTGGCGGGGATTTTCTACCCCGGGGATCTTGGGGAGGAAGATAACGCGGAACACAAGCGTACGAGGCGCGTCGCTGAACAAGTAAACGTGTGGACTCCAAATGAATATTTGGACCCACCGTTTACCTCTGTCGAACTGAGCGATGCCGCCTCGAGCTTCAACCCCAAGAAGGCCCCCGGGTCGGACGGTCTTACCGCCGACATATGCCAGCGTGCCATATCGCTAAACCCCGGCGCGTTCCTCGCTCTGACCAATAAATGCCTAGAACTGGGTTACTTTCCGATCATATGGAAGGAGGCCGTTGTGATAGTCCTCCGAAAACCAGCAAAGGAGGACTACACCAACCCCAAGGCCTATCGTCCGATCGGTTTGTTGCCCGTTCTGGGCAAGATCTTCGAGAAGATGGTTGTCAATCGCGTCAAATGGCACATCCTGCCCGGGATCAGTACTCGCCAGTACGGCTTTATGCCCCAGAGAAGCACCGAAGACGCCCTCTACGCCTTGATGGACCACGTTTACAAGAATCTCAAAGCGAAGAGACTTGTAACCGTGGTTTCGCTGGACATAGAGGGGGCCTTCGATAGCGCCTGGTGGCCGGCCCTCAGAGTCAGACTGGCTGAGGAAAAGTGTCCCGTGAACGTCCGCAGGGTGATTGACAGCTATCTTCGCGAGCGAAAGGTCACAGTGAGGTATGCGGGAGCCGAACACATGCGCAACACCACCAAAGGCTGTGTTCAAGGCTCCATCGGGGGTCCCGTTCTGTGGAACCTCTTATTGGATCCACTACTGCAGGGCCTGGGAGGGCGGGGAGAGTATTGTCAGGCTTTTGCCGACGATGTTATCCTCGTCTTCGACGGCGATACGGGGTTGGAGGTCTCGAGACGGGCCAATGCCGCTCTCGCCTATGTCCGGGAGTGGGGAGTTCGTAATAAGCTGAGGTTCGCACCGCACAAAACCAAGGCGATGGTGCTAACCAATAAGCTAAAGTACGACTCTCCGCTCCTGACCATGGGGGGGATCGACATTGGTCTGTCCAGCGAAATAAAGATCCTGGGGCTCACTATCGACAGCAAGCTAACCTTCAACTCTCATGTAAGTAATACTTGCATGAGAGTTCAAGGTCTCTATAAGCAGCTGTCGAGAGCCGCCAGGGTAAGCTGGGG
>OV743334.1:1120000-1130000 GCA_928268935.1 Lasiommata megera | reverse complement strand
CCCGGTTTCGTTTGTCAAGCGACTACTCCGCGAGGGGTCGCTTGACGAATGGAACCGGAGGTATACGTCCGAAGAGACTGCGGGCACCACGAAGGTCTTCTTGCCGGACGTGCGGTTCGCACATCGTGTGGTCAAGCACATAGACCGCAGTATGGTGCTCACTCAGGTCTTGACTGGTCATGGTGGGTTTGCGGAGTACCTGCACAGATTCAAACGCAGTGACAACCCGGGTTGCGTGTGCGGGAGCGGTGCATCAGAATCGATCCTGCATCTTCTGATGGACTGCCCCCAGCACGAAGCGGCCCGGGAAGACCTACAACAGGTACTGCGGATGAAGCTGTGCAGGAGCTCCGTACCCACAATTCTGGGTGAGGCTTCTGGCAGAGATGCGTTCCTAGAGTACGCGAGCAGGATAGCGAAAATTGCTATTGCGAGGAACAGAACAACCGATAGAGATGCATAGTGCCTCTTATATCGTCAGCATATACAGATGGCACTATCATATAAATCAGGTTGTTCTGTTGCTCGCAAAAGCCGGGAGAAATTCGCTGTCCTGCGAACTCCGTACTCCGAGCTTTGGAGCTTTGAAGCACTTTTATCGGCCACACTTTCGTTAGTTTATAAGATAGAATAAGTGATTTTAATGTTTTTAATTAATTATTAGACCTTGTAAAAATGTGCTTATGTGTGTTATGGTAATTTTGTATAAATTTTTAATTGTATTTTATCCAGTTTTAAATTGTAATTTTATTGTAGTTTTAAAATAATTTAATTGTTTATTTTGTTTTAATTGTTCTATTGTATTGATTTTATCTCAAATAAAGGCAAACAAGGTCTCTTTTTCTCGAAAGAGGACACCCTGCTAACGCCCTGTGATGACGGGTGCGTGTAAAAAAAAAAAAAAAAAAAAAAAAAACCTAACCTAACCTAACCTAACCTAACCTAACCTAACCTAACCTAACCTAACCTAACCTAACCTAACCTAACCTAACCTAACCTAACCTAACCTAACCTAACCTAACCTAACCTAACCTAACCTAACCTAACCTAACCTAACCTAACCTAACCTAACCTAACCTAACCTAACCTAACCTAACCTAACCTAACCTAACCTAACCTAACCTAACCTAACCTAACCTAACCTAACCTAACCTAACCTAACCTAACCTAACCTAACCTAACCTAACCTAACCTAACCTAACCTAACCTAACCTAACCTAACCTAACCTAACCTAACCTAACCTAACCTAACCTAACCTAACCTAACCTAACCTAACCTAACCTAACCTAACCTAACCTAACCTAACCTAACCTAACCTAACCTAACCTAACCTAACCTAACCTAACCTAACCTAACCTAACCTAACCTAACCTAACCTAACCTAACCTAACCTAACCTAACCTAACCTAACCTAACCTAACCTAACCTAACCTAACCTAACCTAACCTAACCTAACCTAACCTAACCTAACCTAACCTAACCTAACCTAACCTAACCTAACCTAACCTAACCTAACCTAACCTAACCTAACCTAACCTAACCTAACCTAACCTAACCTAACCTAACCTAACCTAACCTAACCTAACCTAACCTAACCTAACCTAACCTAACCTAACCTAACCTAACCTAACCTAACCTAACCTAACCGAGGGCGGGGAGAGTATTGTCAGGCTTTTGCCGACGATGTTATCCTCGTCTTCGACGGCGATACGGGGTTGGAGGTCTCGAGACGGGCCAATGCCGCTCTCGCCTATGTCCGGGAGTGGGGAGTTCGTAATAAGCTGAGGTTCGCACCGCACAAAACCAAGGCGATGGTGCTAACCAATAAGCTAAAGTACGACTCTCCGCTCCTGACCATGGGGGGGATCGACATTGGTCTGTCCAGCGAAATAAAGATCCTGGGGCTCACTATCGACAGCAAGCTAACCTTCAACTCTCATGTAAGTAATACTTGCATGAGAGTTCAAGGTCTCTATAAGCAGCTGTCGAGAGCCGCCAGGGTAAGCTGGGGCCTCCATCCCCAAATCATAAAGACAATTTATACTGCAGTGGTGGAGCCAATAGTCCTGTACGCTGCCTGTGCCTGGGCGCCGGCCGCTTCAAAGCTCGGAGTGCGGAAGCGTTTGGGAGCTCTCCAAAGGGGCTTTGCGCAGAAAATGACCAAGTCGTACCGGACCGTCTCCCTGAACTCGGCCATGGTGCTGGCTGGGATACTCCCCTTGGATCTTAGGATCCAAGAGGCCTCGGCATTGTACGAGGCCAAGAGGGGAGTGTCCCGGCGAGTACTCGGGGACAGGGAGATGGAAGTGAGGGTGCCGTACTGTGGGCGACCACACCCGGCAGAGAGGACGTGCCTGCGGTTTACCAGCCTGGTGGACCGAGAAGACCTTGAGAACAACAACACTCAAGCAGTGCGCATCTTTACCGATGGCAGTAAAATTGACGGCAAGGTGGGGGCCTCGCTTTCCATATGGAATCACGAGGCCGAAACCAAAGCCGTCAAGCTAAAGTTGGGTGCGCACTGCTCGGTCTACCAGGCTGAGCTCCTTGCCTTAGATAGGGCTGCCTCTCTCGCGACGAGCCGCCCCGAAAGCTCCATCGGCATATACACCGACTCAAGATCATCCCTTGAGTCGGTGGTCGGGCGCAAATCCCTCCATCCCCTGGTAGCAGGCATTATCGACAATCTGGAGATATGTCGCACCCGGAACAAGGAAGTATCCTTGTTCTGGGTGAAAGCGCATGCAGGGTTGGAGGGAAATGAAAGAGCCGATGAGCTCGCGAAAGAGGCGGCTCTAGGCTTAAAGAGAAAACCGGACTATGACCGATGCCCGGTTTCGTTTGTCAAGCGACTACTCCGCGAGGGGTCGCTTGACGAATGGAACCGGAGGTATACGTCCGAAGAGACTGCGGGCACCACGAAGGTCTTCTTGCCGGACGTGCGGTTCGCACATCGTGTGGTCAAGCACATAGACCGCAGTATGGTGCTCACTCAGGTCTTGACTGGTCATGGTGGGTTTGCGGAGTACCTGCACAGATTCAAACGCAGTGACAACCCGGGTTGCGTGTGCGGGAGCGGTGCATCAGAATCGATCTTGCATCTTCTGATGGACTGCCCCCAGCACGAAGCGGCCCGGGAAGACCTACAACAGGTACTGCGGATGAAGCTGTGCAGGAGCTCCGTGCCCACAATTCTGGGTGAGGCCTCTGGCAGAGATGCGTTCCTAGAGTACGCGAGCAGGATAGCGAAAATTGCTATTGCGAGGAACAGAACAACCGATAGAGATGCATAGTGCCTCTTATATCGTCAGCATATACAGATGGCACTATCATATAAGTCAGGTTGTTCTGTTGCTCGCAAAAGCCGGGAGAAATTCGCTGTCCTGCGAACTCCGTACTCCGAGCTTTGGAGCTCTGAAGCACTTTATCGACCACACCTTCGTTAGTTTATAAGTTAGCCATAAGTGATTTTAATGTTTTTAATTAATTATTAGACCTTGTAAAAAATTTGCTTATGTGTGTTATGGTAATTTTGTATAAATTTTTAATTGTATTTTATCCAGTTTTAAATTGTAATTTTATTGTAGTTTTAAATTAATTTAATTGTTTATTTTGTTTTAATTGTTCTATTGTATTGATTTTATCTTAAATAAAGGCAAACAAGGTCTCTTTTTCTCGAAAGAGGACACCCTGCTAACGCCCTGTGATGACGGGTGCGTGTATAAAAAAAAAAAAAAAAAAAAAAAAAAACCTAACCTAACCTAACCTAACCTAACCTAACCTAACCTAACCTAACCTAACCTAACCTAACCTAACCTAACCTAACCTAACCTAACCTAACCTAACCTAACCTAACCTAACCTAACCTAACCTTATCGACCGCACCTTCGTTAGTTTATAAGCTAGACATAAGTGATTTTAATGTTTTATTTAATTATTTATTGACCTTTTAATATTGCTTTGTTATTGTAAATTATTTCTTGTAGTTTTTTTTTTTTTTAAATTAATTTAATTGTTTTTAATTGCTTTTTAACTGTAATTTATTTGTAATTTATCTATAATAGTCATAATCATAATTGTAATTGTATCAAAATGTTATTGATTTATTTGAAATAAAGCATGAAAAGGTCTCTTTTTCTCGAAAGAGGACACCCTGCAACGCCCTGTGATGACGGGTGCGTGTTAAAAAAAAAAAAAAAAAAAAAAAAAAAAAAAACCTAACCTAACCTAACCTAACCTAACCTAACCTAACCTAACCTAACCTAACCTAACCTAACCTAACCTAACCTAACCTAACCTAACCTAACCTAACCTAACCTAACCTAACCTAACCTAACCTAACCTAACCTAACCTAACCTAACCTAACCTAACCTAACCTAACCTAACCTAACCTAACCTAACCTAACCTAACCTAACCTAACCTAACCTAACCTAACCTAACCTAACCTAACCTAACCTAACCTAACCTAACCTAACCTAACCTAACCTAACCTAACCTAACCTAACCTAACCTAACCTAACCTAACCTAACCTAACCTAACCTAACCTAACCTAACCTAACCTAACCTAACCTAACCTAACCTAACCTAACCTAACCTAACCTAACCTAACCTAACCTAACCTAACCTAACCTAACCTAACCTAACCTAACCTAACCTAACCTAACCTAACCTAACCTAACCTAACCTAACCTAACCTAACCTAACCTAACCTAACCTAACCTAACCTAGCCTAACCTAACCTAACCTAACCTAACCTAACCTAACCTAACCTAACCTAACCTAACCTAACCTAACCTAACCTAACCTAACCTAACCTAACCTAACCTAACCTAACCTAACCTAACCTAACCTAACCTAACCTAACCTAACCTAACCTAACCTAACCTAACCTAACCTAACCTAACCTAACCTAACGTAACCTAACCTAACCTAACCTAACCTAACCTAACCTAACCTAACCTAACCTAACCTAACCTAACCTAACCTAACCTAACCTAACCTAACCTAACCTAACCTAACCTAACCTAACCTAACCTAACCTAACCTAACCTAACCTAACCTAACCTAACCTAACCTAACCTAACCTAACCTAACCTAACCTAACCTAACCTAACCTAACCTAACCTAACCTAACCTAACCTAACCTAACCTAACCTAACCTAACCTAACCTAACCTAACCTAACCTAACCTAACCTAACCTAACCTAACCTAACCTAACCTAACCTAACCTAACCTAACCTAACCTAACCTAACCTAACCTAACCTAACCTAACCTAACCTAACCTAACCTAACCTAACCTAACCTAACCTAACCTAACCTAACCTAACCTAACCTAACCTAACCTAACCTAACCTAACCTAACCTAACCTAACCTAACCTTAAAGTTGCCCTGGGCGAGACCGGAACCACCGTGAGGTCCTACCGAGTGTTCCAGGCGAATTTGCAACGCAAGCAACTCGCCACACAGGAGCTCTTGCTCGAGGCCACCAGCAGAAAGGTAGCCCTGGCGTTGGTCCAGGAGCCATATGTTGGAAGGTCCGGCTCGATGCGAGACTACGCGGGCGCGCGCGTATTCCAGTGTGCCAACCGGGGGGACGGACATGTCAAAGCCGCAATCGTTGTGTTCGACGATGACATGGCCGTAACCCTGGACTCCGGTCTTACCACCAACAATATTGTGGTGGTGAGAATCGGAACGGGTGCCTGGGAGATGTGCGCGGTCTCGTTCTACTTCGAGCCGGATCAGCCAATGGAGCCATACCTGGATCAGCTGGTGGCAGTGGTCACGAGCGTGGGCTCCCGTTATGTGGTGGTGGGTGGCGACGCGAACGCCTGGAACACCTGGTGGGGCAGCACGAAAACGGACAGCAGAGGGGAGGCATTCTTTGGGGCTCTTGAAGAGCTTGACTTGCAGGTGCTCAATCGGGGTGACGTCCCTACCTTCGACGTGATTAGAGGACTCAAACGGTACTCTAGTTGCGTCGACGTTACGGCGTGCTCCCCGGACGCGCTCCTGTTGGTGGCTGACTGGATGGTGGATGACGGCGTGACGAGCTCAGACCACAACACTATTACGTTCCGTATCAACCTGAAAAAAGACAAAGAAGTAATAGTAACTAGGACCACGCGGCGATTCAACACAAAAAAGGCAAACTGGGATGAGTTTCAGTCGAAGCTCACCCAGCTGCAAGAGTCGAATTTCATTAAAATCGGTGACATAGGGAAGATCGACAATATAGTCGATCTCGAAAAAAGTGTTGAATCATACAATAAAATAGTCGTGGCGGCATGCGAAGCAAGCATGCCGATCAGGAAGGGTACGGAGCGTCTTAGTCTACCCTGGTGGAATGACGAGCTTGCTGCGATGAAACGTGGGGTCAACACCAAAAAGCGGCGCATCCGTTGCGCCGCTCCGGTCCGTCGCGACAGGGTTGTGCGTGAGTACCTGCAAGCCAAGGAGAGCTACGAATCGCATGCTGTAGCAGCACAGATAGCCAGCTGGAAGGCTTTCTGTGAGCGTCAGGACAAGGAGGGACTATGGGACGGGATATACAGGGTCATAGGTAGAACCGCAGTGAGGAGAGAAGATCTCCCACTCGTTCAAAACGGTAAAACCTATGACCCCAGCGAATCGGCGGCACTGTTGGCGGGGATTTTCTACCCCGGGGATCTTGGGGAGGAAGATAACACGGAACACAAGCGTACGAGGCGCGTCGCTGAACAAGTAAACGTGTGGACTCCAAATGAATATTTGGACCCACCGTTTACCTCTGTCGAACTGAGCGACGCCGCCTCGAGCTTCAACCCCAAGAAGGCCCCCGGGTCGGACGGTCTTACCGCCGACATATGCCAGCGTGCCATATCGCTAAACCCCGGCGCGTTCCTCGCTCTGACCAATAAATGCCTAGAACTGGGTTACTTTCCGATCATATGGAAGGAGGCCGTTGTGATAGTCCTCCGAAAACCAGCAAAGGAGGACTACACCAACCCCAAGGCCTATCGTCCGATCGGTTTGTTGCCCGTTCTAGGCAAGATCTTCGAGAAGATGGTTGTCAATCGCGTCAAATGGCACATCCTGCCCGGGATCAGTACTCGCCAGTACGGCTTTATGCCCCAGAGAAGCACCGAAGACGCCCTCTACGCCTTGATGGACCACGTTTACAAGAATCTCAAAGCGAAGAGACTTGTAACCGTGGTTTCGCTGGACATAGAGGGGGCCTTCGATAGCGCCTGGTGGCCGGCCATAAGAGTCAGACTGGCTGAGGAAAAGTGTCCCGTGAACGTCCGCAGGGTGATTGACAGCTATCTTCGCGAGCGAAAGGTCACAGTGAGGTATGCGGGAGCCGAACACATGCGCAACACCACCAAAGGCTGTGTTCAAGGCTCCATCGGGGGTCCCGTTCTGTGGAACCTCTTATTGGATCCACTACTGCAGGGCCTGGGAGGGCGGGGAGAGTATTGTCAGGCTTTTGCCGACGATGTTATCCTCGTCTTCGACGGCGATACGGGGTTGGAGGTCTCGAGACGGGCCAATGCCGCTCTCGCCTATGTCCGTTCCGGGAGTGGGGAGTTCGTAATAAGCTGAGGTTCGCACCGCACAAAACCAAGGCGATGGTGCTAACCAATAAGCTAAAGTACGACTCTCCGCTCCTGACCATGGGGGGGATCGACATTGGTCTGTCCAGCGAAATAAAGATCCTGGGGCTCACTATCGACAGCAAGCTAACCTTCAACTCTCATGTAAGTAATACTTGCATGAGAGTTCAAGGTCTCTATAAGCAGCTGTCGAGAGCCGCCAGGGTAAGCTGGGGCCTCCATCCCCAAATCATAAAGACAATTTATACTGCAGTGGTGGAGCCGATAGTCCTGTACGCTGCCTGTGCCTGGGCGCCTGCCGCTTCAAAGCTCGGAGTGCGGAAGCGTTTGGGAGCTCTCCAAAGGGGCTTTGCGCAGAAAATGACCAAGTCGTACCGGACCGTCTCCCTGAACTCGGCCATGGTGCTGGCTGGGATACTCCCCTTGGATCTTAGGATCCAAGAGGCCTCGGCATTGTACGAGGCCAAGAGGGGAGTGTCCCGGCGAGTACTCGGGGACAGGGAGATGGAAGTGAGGGTGCCGTACTGTGGGCGACCACACCCGGCAGAGAGGACGTGCCTGCAGTTTACCAGCCTGGTGGACCGAGAAGACCTTAAGAACAACAACACTCAAGCAGTGCGCATCTTTACCGATGGCAGTAAAATTGACGGCAAGGTGGGGGCCTCGCTTTCCATATGGAATCACGAGGCCGAAACCAAAGCCGTCAAGCTAAAGTTGGGTGCGCACTGCTCGGTCTACCAGGCTGAGCTCCTTGCCCTAGATAGGGCTGCCTCTCTCGCGACGAGCCGCCCCGAAAGCTCCATCGGCATATACACCGACTCAAGATCATCCCTTGAGTCGGTGGTCGGGCGCAAATCCCTCCATCCCCTGGTAGCAGGCATTATCGACAATCTGGAGATATGTCGCACCCGGAACAAGGAAGTATCCTTGTTCTGGGTGAAAGCGCATGCAGGGTTGGAGGGAAATGAAAGAGCCGATGAGCTCGCGAAAGAGGCAGCTCTGGGCTTAAAGAGAAAACCGGACTATGACCGATGCCCGGTTTCGTTTGTCAAGCGACTACTCCGCGAGGGGTCGCTTGACGAATGGAACCGGAGGTATACGTCCGAAGAGACTGCGGGCACCACGAAGGTCTTCTTGCCGGACGTGCGGTTCGCACATCGTGTGGTCAAGCACATAGACCGCAGTATGGTGCTCACTCAGGTCTTGACTGGTCATGGTGGGTTTGCGGAGTACCTGCACAGATTCAAACGCAGTGACAACCCGGGTTGCGTGTGCGGGAGCGGTGCATCAGAATCGATCTTGCATCTTCTGATGGACTGCCCCCAGCACGAAGCGGCCCGGGAAGACCTACAACAGGTACTGCGGATGAAGCTGTGCAGGAGCTCCGTGCCCACAATTCTGGGTGAGGCCTCTGGCAGAGATGCGTTCCTAGAGTACGCGAGCAGGATAGCGAAAATTGCTATTGCGAGGAACAGAACAACCGATAGAGATGCATAGTGCCTCTTATATCGTCAGCATATACAGATGGCACTATCATATAAGTCAGGTTGTTCTGTTGCTCGCAAAAGCCGGGAGAAATTCGCTGTCCTGCGAACTCCGTACTCCGAGCTTTGGAGCTCTGAAGCACTTTATCGACCACACCTTCGTTAGTTTATAAGTTAGCCATAAGTGATTTTAATGTTTTTAATTAATTATTAGACCTTGTAAAAAATTTGCTTATGTGTGTTATGGTAATTTTGTATAAATTTTTAATTGTATTTTATCCAGTTTTAAATTGTAATTTCATTGTAGTTTTAAATTAATTTAATTGTTTATTTTGTGTTAATTGTCCTATTGTATTGATTTTATCTTAAATAAAGGCAAACAAGGTCTCTTTTTCTCGAAAGAGGACACCCTGCTAACGCCCTGTGATGACGGGTGCGTGTTAAAAAAAAAAAAAAAAAAAAAACCTAACCTAACCTAACCTAACCTAACCTAACCTAACCTAACCTAACCTAACCTAACCTAACCTAACCTAACCTAACCTAACCTAACCTAACCTAACCTAACCTAACCTAACCTAACCTAACCTAACCTAACCTAACCTAACCTAACCTAACCTAACCTAACCTAACCTAAGCTAACCTAACCTAACCTAACCTAACCTAACCTAACCTAACCTAACCTAACCTAACCTAACCTAACCTAACCTAACCTAACCTAACCTAACCTAACCTAACCTAACCTAACCTAACCTAACCTAACCTAACCTAACCTAACCTAACCTAACCTAACCTAACCTAACCTAACCTAACCTAACCTAACCTAACCTAACCTAACCTAACCTAACCTAACCTAACCTAACCTAACCTAACCTAACCTAACCTAACCTAACCTAACCTAACCTAACCTAACCTAA
>OV743334.1:600000-1110000 GCA_928268935.1 Lasiommata megera | reverse complement strand
AGCCTCAGCGGGACCTCCATGAAAGGAAACGACGCAGGGAAAGAATCGGCCTCACCCGCCGCCCGGGAGCCGCAGGCTGGGCCCTCGCGTGCGCTAAGCGAGCAGCCGCAGCCACAAAAAGGTGGTGCGGCAGCTCCTAAAGCGAGCGCGCAGCCTGGGGCTCCCGAAACCCCCCCGGCGAATCCTATGCCAAAGGGGAGAGTGGCGGAGGCGAAAGCCTGCGTCGTTAATATAAAACTTCAGCTGAATAGGTCAAGAAACACAAAAAATGAGATTAAAGAAGAGGTAAAAAAAGCTGCGGAGAGGCTCTTCGCATTGGTGAAGGAGGCCGAAGTGGACCACCCCCGGACTCCCAAAGAAGGAAAGGGCAAGGGAGGTCCGGACAGACCGTTAAACATAACGTTTACCGGTCTGCCCTCAACTCCCAAGCCAAAAGGAGAGTGCCCGTCCAGTCTCTCCAACAGTATTGTGCTGGAGAGACTGGAGGAGCACAAAAAGCTCCTAGAATTAAATTCCGAGACACTTAAACAAATAGTCCAAAATCAAGAGGATGAAAAACAGGAGCGACGGCGGCTGACGTATGCAAGCGTGACCGCGGGTGAAACAAGGAAACGCCCAGTGGAGCGGGTCACGCTGCACTCAGTCGCCGTCGCTTCGAACGATCAGGAGGAGTCCGGGGAGGAAGTTTTACAGAAAATTAGGGTAGCCATAAACGCAAAAGAAACGGGGGTACAAGTAGACAGAATAAGAAAAGCCAAGGACAGGAGGGTTATCGTGGGATGTGGCACAAGAGAGGAGAAAGAAAGAGTGGTGCAAAGATTAAAAAAGGCGGACCTCCGGGTCGAAGATATGAAAAATAGGGACCCACTGGTGATCCTGAAGGACGTCCTCCAGTATAACACTGATGAGGACGTCCTTCAGGCACTACAAACACAAAATTCCAATCTTCTTAAACATATTCAAAAGGAGGAGGTCCGCATAGAAGTCAGGTATAGAAAAAAAGTAAAAAACCCTCTCTTGTGCCACATCATTCTCAGGGTGTCCCCGAAAGTGTGGTCGGTACTAGTGGAGGCGGGCACGGTGCGCGTGGACCTACAGCGAGTAAAAGTGGCTGACCAGTCCCCGCTCACCCAGTGCTCAGCGTGCCTCGGGTACGGGCACAGCAGGCGGTTCTGCAAGGAGCCCCAAACGAGGTGCAGCCACTGCGGGGAGGATCACCTAAAGGTGGACTGCCCAAAGTGGCAGGCAGGAACCCTGCCCTCCTGCTGCAACTGTGCACAGACCGGGCTGGACGCGGCTCACAACGCGTTCGCCCCGGAGTGCACGGTGCGCCGTAAGTGGGAGGCCTTGGCCAGGGCAACGGTAGCTTATTGCTAAAGTTGCCCTGGGCGAGACCGGAACCACCGTGAGGTCCTACCGAGTGTTCCAGGCGAATCTGCAACGCAAACAACTCGCCACACAGGAGCTCTTGCTCGAGGCCACCAGCAGAAAGGTAGCCCTAGCGTTGGTCCAGGAGCCGTATGTTGGAAGGTCCGGCTCGATGCGAGACTACGCGGGCGCGCGCGTATTCCAGAGTGCCAACCGGGGGGGCGGACATGTCAAAGCCGCAATCGTTGTGTTCGACGATGACATGGCCGTGACCCTGGACTTACCGCCAACAATATCGTGGTGGTGAGAATCGGAACAGGCGCCTGGGAGATGTGCGCGGTCTCGTTCTACTTCGAGCCGGATCAGCCAATGGAGCCATACCTGGATCAGCTGGTGGCAGTGGTCACGAGCGTGGGCTCCCGTTACGTGGTGGTGGGTGGCGACGCGAACGCCTGGAACACCTGGTGGGGCAGCACGAAAACGGACAGCAGAGGGGAGGCATTCTTTGGGGCTCTTGAAGAGCTTGACTTGCAGGTGCTCAATCGGGGTAACGTCCCTACCTTCGACGTGATTAGAGGACTCAAACGGTACTCTAGTTGCGTCGATGTTACGGCGTGCTCCCCGGACGCGCTCCTGTTGGTGGCTGACTGGATGGTGGATGACGGCGTGACGAGCTCAGACCACAACACTATTACGTTCCGTATCAACCTGAAAAAAGACAGAGAAGCAATAGTAACTAGGACCACGCGGCGATTCAACACTAAAAAGGCAAACTGGGATGAGTTTCAGTCGAAGCTCACCCAGCTGCAAGAGTCAAATCTCATCAAAATCGGTGATATAGAGAAGATCGATAACGTAGTCGACCTCGAAAAGAGTGTTGAATCATATAACAAAACAGTCGTGGCGGCATGCGAAGCAAGCATGCCGATCAGGAAGGGTACGGAGCGTCTTAGTCTACCTTGGTGGAATGACGAGCTCGCCGCGATGAAACGTGGGGTCAACACCAAAAAGCGGCGCATTCGTTGCGCCGCTCCGGTCCGTCGCGACAGGGTTGTGCGTGAGTACCTGCAAGCCAAGGAGAACTACGAGTCGCATGCTGTAGCAGCACAGATAGCCAGCTGGAAGGCTTTCTGTGAGCGTCAGGACAAGGAGGGACTATGGGACGGGATATACAGGGTCATAGGTAGAACCGCAGTGAGGAGAGAAGATCTCCCACTCGTTCAAAACGGTAAAACCTATGACCCCAGCGAATCGGCGGCACTGTTGGCGGGGATTTTCTACCCCGGGGATCTTGGGGAGGAAGATAACGCGGAACACAAGCGTACGAGGCGCGTCGCTGAACAAGTAAACGTGTGGACTCCAAATGAATATTTGGACCCACCGTTTACCTCTGTCGAACTGAGCGACGCCGCCTCGAGCTTCAACCCCAAGAAGGCCCCCGGGTCGGACGGTCTTACCGCCGACATATGCCAGCGTGCCATATCGCTAAACCCCGGCGCGTTCCTCGCTCTGACCAATAAATGCCTAGAACTGGGTTACTTTCCGATCATATGGAAGGAGGCCGTTGTGATAGTCCTCCGAAAACCAGCAAAGGAGGACTACACCAACCCCAAGGCCTATCGTCCGATCGGTTTGTTGCCCGTTCTGGGCAAGATCTTCGAGAAGATGGTTGTCAATCGCGTCAAATGGCACATCCTGCCCGGGATCAGTACTCGCCAGTACGGCTTTATGCCCCAGAGAAGCACCGAAGACGCCCTCTACGCCTTGATGGACCACGTTTACAAGAATCTCAAAGCGAAGAGACTTGTAACCGTGGTTTCGCTGGACATAGAGGGGGCCCTCGATAGCGCCTGGTGGCCGGCCATCAGAGTCAGACTGGCTGAGGAAAAGTGTCCCGTGAACGTCCGCAGGGTGATTGACAGCTATCTTCGCGAGCGAAAGGTCACAGTGAGGTATGCGGGAGCCGAACACATGCGCAACACCACCAAAGGCTGTGTTCAAGGCTCCATCGGGGGTCCCGTTCTGTGGAACCTCTTATTGGATCCACTACTGCAGGGCCTGGGAGGGCGGGGAGAGTATTGTCAGGCTTTTGCCGACGATGTTATCCTCGTCTTCGACGGCGATACGGGGTTGGAGGTCTCGAGACGGGCCAATGCCGCTCTCGCCTATGTCCGGGAGTGGGGAGTTCGTAATAAGCTGAGGTTCGCACCGCACAAAACCAAGGCGATGGTGCTAACCAATAAGCTAAAGTACGACTCTCCGCTCCTGACCATGGGGGGGATCGACATTGGTCTGTCCAGCGAAATAAAGATCCTGGGGCTCACTATCGACAGCAAGCTAACCTTCAACTCTCATGTAAGTAATACTTGCATGAGAGTTCAAGGTCTCTATAAGCAGCTGTCGAGAGCCGCCAGGGTAAGCTGGGGCCTCCATCCCCAAATCATAAAGACAATTTATACTGCAGTGGTGGAGCCAATAGTCCTGTACGCTGCCTGTGCCTGGGCGCCGGCCGCTTCAAAGCTCGGAGTGCGGAAGCGTTTGGGAGCTCTCCAAAGGGGCTTTGCGCAGAAAATGACCAAGTCGTACCGGACCGTCTCCCTGAACTCGGCCATGGTGCTGGCTGGGATACTCCCCTTGGATCTTAGGATCCAAGAGGCCTCGGCATTGTACGAGGCCAAGAGGGGAGTGTCCCGGCGAGTACTCGGGGACAGGGAGATGGAAGTGAGGGTGCCGTACTGTGGGCGACCACACCCGGCAGAGAGGACGTGCCTGCAGTTTACCAGCCTGGTGGACCGAGAAGACCTTGAGAACAACAACACTCAAGCAGTGCGCATCTTTACCGATGGCAGTAAAATTGACGGCAAGGTGGGGGCCTCGCTTTCCATATGGAATCACGAGGCCGAAACCAAAGCCGTCAAGCTAAAGTTGGGTGCGCACTGCTCGGTCTACCAGGCTGAGCTCCTTGCCCTAGATAGGGCTGCCTCTCTCGCGACGAGCCGCCCCGAAAGCTCCATCGGCATATACACCGACTCAAGATCATCCCTTGAGTCGGTGGTCGGGCGCAAATCCCTCCATCCCCTGGTAGCAGGCATTATCGACAATCTGGAGATATGTCGCACCCGGAACAAGGAAGTATCCTTGTTCTGGGTGAAAGCGCATGCAGGGTTGGAGGGAAATGAAAGAGCCGATGAGCTCGCGAAAGAGGCAGCTCTGGGCTTAAAGAGAAAACCGGACTATGACCGATGCCCGGTTTCGTTTGTCAAGCGACTACTCCGCGAGGGGTCGCTTGACGAATGGAACCGGAGGTATACGTCCGAAGAGACTGCGGGCACCACGAAGGTCTTCTTGCCGGACGTGCGGTTCGCACATCGTGTGGTCAAGCACATAGACCGCAGTATGGTGCTCACTCAGGTCTTGACTGGTCATGGTGGGTTTGCGGAGTACCTGCACAGATTCAAACGCAGTGACAACCCGGGTTGCGTGTGCGGGAGCGGTGCATCAGAATCGATCTTGCATCTTCTGATGGACTGCCCCCAGCACGAAGCGGCCCGGGAAGACCTACAACAGGTACTGCGGATGAAGCTGTGCAGGAGCTCCGTGCCCACAATTCTGGGTGAGGCCTCTGGCAGAGATGCGTTCCTAGAGTACGCGAGCAGGATAGCGAAAATTGCTATTGCGAGGAACAGAACAACCGATAGAGATGCATAGTGCCTCTTATATCGTCAGCATATACAGATGGCACTATCATATAAGTCAGGTTGTTCTGTTGCTCGCAAAAGCCGGGAGAAATTCGCTGTCCTGCGAACTCCGTACTCCGAGCTTTGGAGCTCTGAAGCACTTTATCGACCACACCTTCGTTAGTTTATAAGTTAGCCATAAGTGATTTTAATGTTTTTAATTAATTATTAGACCTTGTAAAAAATTTGCTTATGTGTGTTATGGTAATTTTGTATAAATTTTTAATTGTATTTTATCCAGTTTTAAATTGTAATTTTATTGTAGTTTTAAATTAATTTAATTGTTTATTTTGTGTTAATTGTTCTATTGTATTGATTTTATCTTAAATAAAGGCAAACAAGGTCTCTTTTTCTCGAAAGAGGACACCCTGCTAACGCCCTGTGATGACGGGTGCGTGTAAAAAAAAAAAAAAGAAAAACCTAACCTAACCTAACCTAACCTAACCTAACCTAACCTAACCTAACCTAACCTAACCTAACCTAACCTAACCTAACCTAACCTAACCTAACCTAACCTAACCTAACCTAGCCTAGCCTAGCCTAGCCTAGCCTAGCCTAGCCTAGCCTAGCCTAGCCTAGCCTAGCCTAGCCTAGCCTAGCCTAGCCTAGCCTAGCCTAGCCTAGCCTAGCCTAGCCTAGCCTAGCCTAGCCTAGCCTAGCCTAGCCTAGCCTAGCCTAGCCTAGCCTAGCCTAGCCTAGCCTAGCCTAGCCTAGCCTAGCCTAGCCTAGCCTAGCCTAGCCTAGCCTAGCCTAGCCTAGCCTAGCCTAGCCTAGCCTAGCCTAGCCTAACCTAACCTAACCTAACCTAACCTAACCTAACCTAACCTAACCTAACCTAACCTAACCTAACCTAACCTAACCTAACCTAACCTAACCTAACCTAACCTAACCTAACCTAACCTAACCTAACCTAACCTAACCTAACCTAACCTAACCTAACCTAACCTAACCTAACCTAACCTAACCTGACCTGACCTGACCTGACCTGACCTGACCTGACCTGACCTGACCTGACCTGACCTGACCTGACCTGACCTGACCTGACCTGACCTAACCTAACCTAACCTAACCTAACCTAACCTAACCTAACCTAACCTAACCTAACCTAACCTAACCTAACCTAACCTAACCTAACCTAACCTAACCTAACCTAACCTAACCTAACCTAACCTAACCTAACCTAACCTAACCTAACCTAACCTAACCTAACCTAACCTAACCTAACCTAACCTAACCTAACCTAACCTAACCTAACCTAACCTAACCTAACCTAACCTAACCTAACCTAACCTAACCTAACCTAACCTAACCTAACCTAACCTAACCTAACCTAACCTAACCTAACCTAACCTAACCTAACCTAACCTAACCTAACCTAACCTAACCTAACCTAACCTAACCTAACCTAACCTAACCTAACCTAACCTAACCTAACCTAACCTAACCTAACCTAACCTAACCTAACCTAACCTAACCTAACCTAACCTAACCTAACCTAACCTAACCTAACCTAACCTAACCTAACCTAACCTAACCTAACCTAACCTTGGTCTGTCCAGCGAAATAAAGATCCTGGGGCTCACTATCGACAGCAAGCTAACCTTCAACTCTCATGTAAGTAATACTTGCATGAGAGTTCAAGGTCTCTATAAGCAGCTGTCGAGAGCCGCCAGGGTAAGCTGGGGCCTCCATCCCCAAATCATAAAGACAATTTATACTGCAGTGGTGGAGCCGATAGTCCTGTACGCTGCCTGTGCCTGGGCGCCTGCCGCTTCAAAGCTCGGAGTGCGGAAGCGTTTGGGAGCTCTCCAAAGGGGCTTTGCGCAGAAAATGACCAAGTCGTACCGGACCGTCTCCCTGAACTCGGCCATGGTGCTGGCTGGGATACTCCCCTTGGATCTTAGGATCCAAGAGGCCTCGGCATTGTACGAGGCCAAGAGGGGAGTGTCCCGGCGAGTACTCGGGGACAGGGAGATGGAAGTGAGGGTGCCGTACTGTGGGCGACCACACCCGGCAGAGAGGACGTGCCTGCAGTTTACCAGCCTGGTGGACCGAGAAGACCTTGAGAACAACAACACTCAAGCAGTGCGCATCTTTACCGATGGCAGTAAAATTGACGGCAAGGTGGGGGCCTCGCTTTCCATATGGAATCACGAGGCCGAAACCAAAGCCGTCAAGCTAAAGTTGGGTGCGCACTGCTCGGTCTACCAGGCTGAGCTCCTTGCCCTAGATAGGGCTGCCTCTCTCGCGACGAGCCGCCCCGAAAGCTCCATCGGCATATACACCGACTCAAGATCATCCCTTGAGTCGGTGGTCGGGCGCAAATCCCTCCATCCCCTGGTAGCAGGCATTATCGACAATCTGGAGATATGTCGCACCCGGAACAAGGAAGTATCCTTGTTCTGGGTGAAAGCGCATGCAGGGTTGGAGGGAAATGAAAGAGCCGATGAGCTCGCGAAAGAGGCAGCTCTGGGCTTAAAGAGAAAACCGGACTATGACCGATGCCCGGTTTCGTTTGTCAAGCGACTACTCCGCGAGGGGTCGCTTGACGAATGGAACCGGAGGTATACGTCCGAAGAGACTGCGGGCACCACGAAGGTCTTCTTGCCGGATGTGCGGTTCGCACATCGTGTGGTCAAGCACATAGACCGCAGTATGGTGCTCACTCAGGTCTTGACTGGTCATGGTGGGTTTGCGGAGTACCTGCACAGATTCAAACGCAGTGACAACCCGGGTTGCGTGTGCGGGAGCGGTGCATCAGAATCGATCTTGCATCTTCTGATGGACTGCCCCCAGCACGAAGCGGCCCGGGAAGACCTACAACAGGTACTGCGGATGAAGCTGTGCAGGAGCTCCGTGCCCACAATTCTGGGTGAGGCCTCTGGCAGAGATGCGTTCCTAGAGTACGCGAGCAGGATAGCGAAAATTGCTATTGCGAGGAACAGAACAACCGATAGAGATGCATAGTGCCTCTTATATCGTCAGCATATACAGATGGCACTATCATATAAGTCAGGTTGTTCTGTTGCTCGCAAAAGCCGGGAGAAATTCGCTGTCCTGCGAACTCCGTACTCCGAGCTTTGGAGCTCTGAAGCACTTTATCGACCACACCTTCGTTAGTTTATAAGTTAGCCATAAGTGATTTTAATGTTTTTAATTAATTATTAGACCTTGTAAAAAATTTGCTTATGTGTGTTATGGTAATTTTGTATAAATTTTTAATTGTATTTTATCCAGTTTTAAATTGTAATTTTATTGTAGTTTTAAATTAATTTAATTGTTTATTTTGTGTTAATTGTTCTATTGTATTGATTTTATCTTAAATAAAGGCAAACAAGGTCTCTTTTTCTCGAAAGAGGACACCCTGCTAACGCCCTGTGATGACGGGTGCGTGTAAAAAAAAAAAAAAAAAAAACCTAACCTAACCTAACCTAACCTAACCTAACCTAACCTAACCTAACCTAACCTAACCTAACCTAACCTAACCTAACCTAACCTAACCTAACCTAACCTAACCTAACCTAACCTAACCTAACCTAACCTAACCTAACCTAACCTAACCTAACCTAACCTAACCTAACCTAACCTAACCTAACCTAACCTAACCTAACCTAACCTAACCTAACCTAACCTAACCTAACCTAACCTAACCTAACCTAACCTAACCTAACCTAACCTAACCTAACCTAACCTAACCTAACCTAACCTAACCTAACCTAACCTAACCTAACCTAACCTAACCTAACCTAACCTAACCCAGTCGGCAGTGCTGTGAGCTCCAAATAACACGTTTACACCGCGCCACGCTCCTAAAAGCGCAAATATAACAACGAAAATAAATCGAAAACAGTGAAAATCTTAAGTGGCGCATAAAGTGTTGCACATCAATACACGCGCAATAAAACGGCGCACCTAATTGTGAAAGTTATATCCCAATCGGTGTTACCAGTGGTGAAAAAAGTGGAAAAAAGTGGAAAAAAGTGGAAAGTGGAAAAATAAATATCTTCAAAAAATTACGCTGCACGATTGGTCGCGGCGACCCTTACTTTTTTTGGGTGTCCCGGTTGCCCACCATCGAGCCCCACCTCCGGACACCACTACAGGATTTTTCCGGTCCACAGGAGCGGAGAAAATAGCGAAAAACCCAAAACCACGTGGCGGCTAACTTCGCTCCTGGAGGTGCGCGAAGAAATTGGGCAACGGGACCAAATTCTCCACCAGAACCACAGTAAGTCCACAAAACTTGCATCGGGAGCCGTCGAGTGGTTCCCGAAATAAACCATTTGGAAAAATCGCCCGATCTCCAAAAAATCACAGCGCCCAAACCAGATCGGCAACACCCGGGTTTTTTAGTAGTAAAAGGTGGGCTCTGACCCAAGGAGTATTCCCTGAAAAATTCAGATTTTTCCAGTCAACGGTTCCGCGGAAAACGTAAACTTCCTAAAACAACATTTTATAACCGCGGAACCAAGGGAATACCCTAGGAGACCCCCCCATCAAAGGTGCGGGAGCGATAACTTGAATTAAGACATTCTGTCGTGCAGACATTTAGGACATTTAGGGACATTAATATTTTAAATATAAGTGACGTTGACTGTTGGGAGGCTCTCTACACCTCCTGACAAAAATTCTATTTTTACTATTAGGTTTAACTATTTAGAATATTTTTTTTTTTTTTTTTTTTGACTGTTGGAGGTTTTTTACACCCTCCAACAATTTTAACTATATTTATATTGTTAGGTTAAGGTTTTAACTGTGACCAATATATTTGATTTATCGACTGTTGGGGGTTATTTACACCCTCCAACAATTTTAAACTAGGTTAAGCTAAAATTTTTGAGTTATATTCATAGGTTTAGGTTTTAATTGTATATATAGTACTAAATTTTGACTGCTGGGAGGCTCTTTACACCTCCCAACAAAAAGTTTTAACCTAGTATAAGTTTATAAATTATTTATTGATAGGTTAAGGTTTTAACTGTGACCAATATATTTGATTTATCGACTGTTGGGGGTTATTTACACCCTCCAACAATTTTAAACTAGGTTAAGCTAAAATTTTTGAGTTATATTCATAGGTTTAGGTTTTAATTGTATATATAGTACTAAATTTTGACTGCTGGGAGGCTCTTTACACCTCCCAACAAAAAGTTTTAACTTAGTGTAAGTTTTTAAATTATTTATTTTTGTGCTGTCTGACTGTTGGGGGGCCCTTTACACCTCCTAACTAATTTATAATATTCGTTAAGTTATTCATATAGTTATATTGTTTATTATAGCTGATAGGCCCTATACACCTATCAGCAAACGCGATAACCCTTCTGTCCCCACACCCCCAGGATGCTCGGCCTCCGAACGCCTTTGAAAGTGCGCAGGAGCCTCAGCGGGACCTCCATGAAAGGAAACGACGCAGGGAAAGAATCGGCCTCACCCGCCGCCCGGGAGCCGCAGGCTGGGCCCTCGCGTGCGCTAAGCGAGCAGCCGCAGCCACAAAAAGGTGGTGCGGCAGCTCCTAAAGCGAGCGCGCAGCCTGGGGCTCCCGAAACCCCCCCGGCGAATCCTATGCCAAAGGGGAGAGTGGCGGAGGCGAAAGCCTGCGTCGTTAATATAAAACTTCAGTTGAATAGGTCCAGAAACACAAAAAATGAGATTAAGGAAGAGGTGAAAAAAGCTGCGGAGAGGCTCTTCGCATTGGTGAAGGAGGCCGAAGTGGACCACCCCCGGACTCCCAAAGAAGGAAAGGGCAAGGGAGGTCCGGACAGACCGTTAAACATAACGTTTACCGGTCTGCCCTCAACTCCCAAGCCAAAAGGAGAGTGCCCGTCCAGTCTCTCCAACAGTATTGTGCTGGAGAGACTGGAGGAGCACAAAAAGCTCCTAGAATTAAATTCCGAGACACTTAAACAGATAGTCCAAAATCAAGAGGATGAAAAACAGGAGCGACGGCGGCTGACGTATGCAAGCGTGACCGCGGGTGAAACAAGGAAACGCCCAGTGGAGCGGGTCACGCTGCACTCAGTCGCCGTCGCTTCGAACGATCAGGAGGAGTCCGGGGAGGAAGTTTTACAGAAAATTAGGGTAGCCATAAACGCAAAAGAAACGGGGGTACAAGTAGACAGAATAAGAAAAGCCAAGGACAGGAGGGTTATCGTGGGATGTGGCACAAGAGAGGAGAAAGAAAGAGTGGTGCAAAGATTAAAAAAGGCGGACCTCCGGGTCGAAGATATGAAAAATAGGGACCCACTGGTGATCCTGAAGGACGTCCTCCAGTATAACACTGATGAGGACGTCCTTCAGGCATTACAAACACAAAATTCCAATCTTCTTAAACATATTCAAAAGGAGGAGGTCCGCATAGAAGTAAAGTATAGAAAAAAGCTAAAGAACCCCCTCTTGTGCCACATCATTCTCAGGGTGTCCCCGAAGGTGTGGTCGGCCCTAACAGAGGCGGGCACGGTGCGCGTGGATCTGCAGAGGGTGAGAGTGGCCGATCAGTCCCCGCTCACCCAATGCTCCGCGTGCCTCGGGTACGGGCATAGCAGGCGGTTCTGCAAGGAGCCCCAAACGAGGTGCAGCCACTGCGGGGAGGAGCACCTAAAGGTGAACTGCCCAAAGTGGCAGGCAGGAACCTTACCCTCTTGCTGTAACTGTGCACAGACCGGGCTGGACGCGGCTCACAACGCGTTCGCTCCGGAGTGCACGGTGCGCCGTAAGTGGGAGGCCTTGGCCAGGGCAACGGTAGCTTACTGCTAAAGTTGCCCTGGGCGAGACCGGAACCACCGTGAGGTCCTACCGAGTGTTCCAGGCGAATTTGCAACGCAAGCAACTCGCCACACAGGAGCTCTTGCTCGAGGCCACCAGCAGAAAGGTAGCCCTGGCGTTGGTCCAGGAGCCATATGTTGGAAGGTCCGGCTCGATGCGAGACTACGCGGGCGCGCGCGTATTCCAGTGTGCCAACCGGGGGGACGGACATGTCAAAGCCGCAATCGTTGTGTTCGACGATGACATGGCCGTAACCCTGGACTCCGGTCTTACCACCAACAATATTGTGGTGGTGAGAATCGGAACCGGTGCCTGGGAGATGTGCGCGGTCTCGTTCTACTTCGAGCCGGATCAGCCAATGGAGCCATACCTGGATCAGCTGGTGGCAGTGGTCACGAGCGTGGGCTCCCGTTATGTGGTGGTGGGTGGCGACGCGAACGCCTGGAACACCTGGTGGGGCAGCACGAAAACGGACAGCAGAGGGGAGGCATTCTTTGGGGCTCTTGAAGAGCTTGACTTGCAGGTGCTCAATCGGGGTGACGTCCCTACCTTCGACGTGATTAGAGGACTCAAACGGTACTCTAGTTGCGTCGACGTTACGGCGTGCTCCCCGGACGCGCTCCTGCTGGTGGCTGACTGGATGGTGGATGACGGCGTGACGAGCTCAGACCACAACACTATTACGTTCCGTATCAACCTGAAAAAAGACCAAGAAGTAATAGTAACTAGGACCACGCGGCGATTCAACACAAAAAAGGCAAACTGGGATGAGTTTCAGTCGAAGCTCACCCAGCTGCAAGAGTCGAATTTGATTAAAATCGGTGACATAGGGAAGATCGACAATATAGTCGATCTCGAAAAAAGTGTTGAATCATACAATAAAACAGTCGTGGCGGCATGCGAAGCAAGCATGCCGATCAGGAAGGGTACGGAGCGTCTTAGTCTACCCTGGTGGAATGACGAGCTCGCTGCGATGAAACGTGGGGTCAACACCAAAAAGCGGCGCATCCGTTGCGCCGCTCCGGTCCGTCGCGACAGGGTTGTGCGTGAGTACCTGCAAGCCAAGGAGAGCTACGAATCGCATGCTATAGCAGCACAGATAGCCAGCTGGAAGGCTTTCTGTGAGCGTCAGGACAAGGAGGGACTATGGGACGGGATATACAGGGTCATAGGTAGAACCGCAGTGAGGAGAGAAGATCTCCCACTTGTTCTTAACGGTAAAACCTATGACCCCAGCGAATCGGCGGCACTGTTGGCGGGGATTTTCTACCCGGAGGATCTTGGGGAGGAAGATAACGCGGAACATAAGCGTACGAGGCGCGTCGCTGAACAAGTAAACGTGTGGACTCCAAATGAATATTTGGACCCACCGTTTACCTCTGTCGAACTGAGCGACGCCGCCTCGAGCTTCAACCCCAAGAAGGCCCCCGGGTCGGACGGTCTTACCGCCGACATATGCCAGCGAGCCATATCGCTGAACCCCGGCGCATTCCTCGCTCTGACCAATAAGTGCCTGGAACTGGGTTACTTTCCGATCATATGGAAGGAGGCCACCGTGATAGTCCTCCGAAAACCAGGAAAGGAGGACTACACCAACCCCAAGGCCTATCGTCCGATCGGTTTGTTGCCCGTTCTAGGCAAGATCCTCGAGAAGATGGTTGTCAATCGTGTCAAATGGCACATCCTGCCCGGGATTAGTACTCGCCAGTACGGCTTTATGCCCCAGAGAAGCACCGAGGACGCCCTCTACGCCCTGACGGACCGCATTTACAAGAAACTCCAAGAGAGGAAACTTGTAACTGTGGTCTCGCTGGACATAGAGGGGGCCTTCGATAGCGCCTGGTGGCCGGCCATTAGAGTCAGACTGGCTGAGGAAAAGTGTCCCGTTAACATCCGCAGGGTGATTGACAGCTATCTTCGCGAGAGAAAGGTCACCGTGAGGTATGCGGGAGCCGAACACAAGCGTAACACCACCAAAGGCTGTGTTCAAGGCTCCATCGGGGGTCCCGTCCTGTGGAACCTCTTGTTGGATCCACTACTGCAGGGCCTGGGAGGGCGGGGAGAATATTGTCAGGCTTTTGCCGACGATGTTGTCCTCGTCTTCGACGGCGATACGGGGCTGGAGGTCTCGAGACGGGCCAATGCCGCTCTCGCCTATGTCCGGGAGTGGGGAGTTCGTAATAAGCTGAGGTTCGCACCGCACAAAACCAAGGCGATGGTGCTAACCAACAAGCTAAAGTACGACTCTCCGCTCCTGGACTCTCCGCTCCTGACCATGGGGGGGATCGACATTGGTCTGTCCAGCGAAATAAAGATCCTGGGGCTCACTATCGACAGCAAGCTAACCTTCAACTCTCATGTAAGTAATACTTGCATGAGAGTTCAAGGTCTCTACAAGCAGCTGTCGAGAGCCGCCAGGGTAAGCTGGGGCCTCCATCCCCAAATCATAAAGACTATTTATACTGCAGTGGTGGAGCCAATAGTTCTGTACGCTGCCTGTGCCTGGGCGCCTGCCGCTTCAAAGCTCGGAGTGCGGAAGCGTTTGGGAGCTCTCCAAAGGGGCTTTGCGCAGAAGATGACCAAGTCGTACCGGACCGTCTCCCTGAACTCGGCCATGGTGCTGGCTGGGATACTCCCCTTGGATCTTAGGATCCAAGAGGCCTCGGCATTGTACGAGGCCAAGAGGGGAGTGTCCCAGCGAGTACTCGGGGACAGGGAGATGGAAGTGAGGGTGCCGTACTGTGGGCGACCACACCCGGCGGAGAGGACGTGCCTGCAGTTTACCAGCCTGGTGGACCGAGAAGACCTTGAGAACAACAACACTCAAGCGGTGCGCATCTTTACCGATGGCAGTAAAATTGACGGCAAGGTGGGGGCCTCGCTTTCCATATGGAATCACGAGGCCGAAACCAAAGCCGTCAAGCTAAAGTTGGGTGCGCACTGCTCGGTCTACCAGGCTGAGCTCCTTGCCCTAGATAGGGCTGCCTCTCTCGCGACGAGCCGCCCCGAAAGCTCCATCGGCATATACACCGACTCAAGATCATCCCTTGAGTCGGTGGTCGGGCGCAAATCCCTCCATCCCCTGGTAGCAGGCATTATCGACAATCTGGAGATATGTCGCACCCGGAACAAGGAAGTATCCTTGTTCTGGGTGAAAGCGCATGCAGGGTTGGAGGGAAATGAAAGAGCCGATGAGCTCGCGAAAGAGGCAGCTCTAGGCTTAAGGAGAAAACCGGACTATGACCGATGCCCGGTTTCGTTTGTCAAGCGACTGCTCCGCGAGGGATCGCTTGACGAATGGAACCGGAGGTATACGTCCGAAGAGACTGCGGGCACCACGAAGGTCTTCTTGCCGGATGTGCGGTTCGCACATCGTGTGGTCAAGCACATAGACCGCAGTATGGTGCTCACTCAGGTCTTGACTGGTCATGGTGGGTTTGCGGAGTACCTGCACAGATTCAAACGCAGTGACAACCCGGGTTGCGTGTGCGGGAGCGGTGCATCAGAATCGATCCTGCATCTTCTGATGGACTGCCCCCAGCACGAAGCGGCCCGGGAAGACCTACAACAGGTACTGCGGATGAGGCTGTGCAGGGGTTCCGTGCCCACCATTCTGGGCGAGGCCTCTGGCAGAGACGCATTCCTGGAGTACGCATGCAGGATAGCGAGAATTGCTGTTGCCAGGAACAGAACAGCCGATAGAGATGCATAGTGCCTCTAGTATCGTTAGCATATATAGATGGCACTATCATATAAGTCGTGTTGTTCTGTTCCTCGCAATAGCCAAGAGAAAATCGCTGTCCTGCGAACTCCGGGCTGCGAGCTTTGAAGCACTTAGACCACACCTTCGTTTAGTTTTAAGATAGACTAAGTGATTTTAATGTTTTTAATTAATTATTAGACCTTTCAAAAATTAGCTTTATGTGTATTATGTTAAATTTGTATTAATTCTTAATTGTATTTTATTCAGTTTTAAATTGTAATTTTATTGTAGTTTTAAATTAATTTAATTGTTTATATTGTTTGTAATTGTTTAATTGTACTGATTTTATATAAATAAAGCTAATAAGGTCTCTTTTTACGAAAGAGGACACCCTGCCAACGCCCTGTGATGACGGGTGCGTGTAAAAAAAAAAAAAAAAAAAAAAACCTAACCTAACCTAACCTAACCTAACCTAACCTAACCTAACCTAACCTAACCTAACCTAACCTAACCTAACCTAACCTAACCTAACCTAACCTAACCTAACCTAACCTAACCTAACCTAACCTAACCTAACCTAACCTAACCTAACCTAACCAGTACGCGTCGACGAACACCACGAGGCGGTCACTTCTGGCTCGAAAAATTGTTTTAAAAAATTGAAAAAGTGGTAAAAAGTTCGAGTACCATAGCGTGCCTTATATCAAAATTTGCGCAAAAATCTCGCGCATCCGACAGTGATAGTTCCGGGAAAATCGGACAGTGTTTTGACACAAAAAAGTGCAAATTAGTGCAAAAAGTGCAAATCCAAATCTTTGACTGAATGCGCTGGATAAACGAAAGCGGTGACACATCATTTTTATATCATATCCTGGAAGGGTTCGCCAAGTCCTGTACTTGGACACATCAAACGGATTTTTCCCCCTAAAATTGGGGGAGATATCGTCAAAAAAACAAAAACCACGTGGCGGCCATCTCCGTTCCTGCAGGTGTGCAGCCAAATTTGGAAGTGTCACCCGAAGCCCATTGAGACACTTAGAAAAAGGACCCCTGGCACAAGAAGCGCGCACCGGTAATCCTGTAGTAATAACATTTTTAAAAAATTGACTATTTTCAAAAAATCGTAAAAAATTAAATAGATCGATAACATATATTTTTTAAATTGTGATAACATTGAGTTTGATTTAAAGAACACCTGTGAAAAATTTCAAAGTTTTCGGCCCAGTAGTTTCGTAAATAGCAATAAAAGGATAATCTTTCGGCGCCAAGATAGCACCCTGTGGGACTACAAAATTAGTTTGAATTGAAAACTAAATTGCTATTTAAGCTATTCTACGTGAAGTTGACGTTGTATTTTTAACATTGTTTTATTCTATTAGACGCTACTATTGTATTAGTTTACATTATTATTGACTGTTGAGAGGCTATATACACCTCTCGACAATTTTTATTTAGATTAGGTTAGATTAGGTTTTTAAATTATTCTTGACCGTTGGGGGGCCTTTACACCTCCCAACAAATTTTAACCTAGAGTAGGTTTTAAATATTTTAACTGTACATATAATATTGAACTGACTGTTGGGGGCTCTTTACACCTCCCAACAATTTTAACTTAAATTAGGTTTAAACCATTTGATTACTGTATTGTATTTTGACTGCTGGGGGCATTTTACACCTCCCAGCAAATTTTAATTGAGTGGCGATAAGTTTTAACTGTACATAGTATTGGATTGACTGTTGGGGGCTCTTTACACCCTCAACAAAATTTTAATCTAGGATTAGTATTTAAGTTTTAAATAAGTTTTAGATAAGTTTTAACTGTACATAGTATTGGATTGACTGTTGGGGGCTCTTTACACCCTCAACAAAATTTTAATCTAGGATTAGTATTTATTTTGTGCCGTTGACTGTTGGGGGGCATTTTACACCTCCCAACTAAATTTATTTGTTAATTTATTTCGTGTTGTCTTGAAATAGCTGATAGGCCCTATACACCTATTAGCGACACGGTAACCCTACTGTCGCCGTACCCCCAGTATGCTCGGCCTCAGAACACCAACGAAAATGCGTAAGAGCCTCAGCGGGACCTCCATGAAAGGAAACGACGCAGGGAAAGAATCGGCCTCACCCGCCGCCCGGGAGCCGCAGGCTGGGCCCTCGCGTGCGCTAAGCGAGCAGCCGCAGCCACAAAAAGGTGGTGCGGCAGCTCCTAAAGCGAGCGCGCAGCCTGGGGCTCCCGAAACCCCCCCGGCGAATCCTATGCCAAAGGGGAGAGTGGCGGAGGCGAAAGCCTGCGTCGTTAATATAAAACTTCAGCTGAATAGGTCAAGAAACACAAAAAATGAGATTAAAGAAGAGGTAAAAAAAGCTGCGGAGAGGCTCTTCGCATTGGTGAAGGAGGCCGAAGTGGACCACCCCCGGACTCCCAAAGAAGGAAAGGGCAAGGGAGGTCCGGACAGACCGTTAAACATAACGTTTACCGGTCTGCCCTCAACTCCCAAGCCAAAAGGAGAGTGCCCGTCCAGTCTCTCCAACAGTATTGTGCTGGAGAGACTGGAGGAGCACAAAAAGCTCCTAGAATTAAATTCCGAGACACTTAAACAGATAGTCCAAAATCAAGAGGATGAAAAACAGGAGCGACGGCGGCTGACGTATGCAAGCGTGACCGCGGGTGAAACAAGGAAACGCCCAGTGGAGCGGGTCACGCTGCACTCAGTCGCCGTCGCTTCGAACGATCAGGAGGAGTCCGGGGAGGAAGTTTTACAGAAAATTAGGGTAGCCATAAACGCAAAAGAAACGGGGGTACAAGTAGACAGAATAAGAAAAGCCAAGGACAGGAGGGTTATCGTGGGATGTGGCACAAGAGAGGAGAAGGAAAGAGTGGTGCAAAGATTAAAAAAGGCGGACCTCCGGGTCGAAGATATGAAAAATAGGGACCCACTGGTGATCCTGAAGGACGTCCTCCAGTATAACACTGATGAGGACGTCCTTCAGGCACTACAAACACAAAATTCCAATCTTCTTAAACATATTCAAAAGGAGGAGGTCCGCATAGAAGTCAGGTATAGAAAAAAAGTAAAAAACCCTCTCTTGTGCCACATCATTCTCAGGGTGTCCCCGAAGGTGTGGTCGGTACTAGTGGAGGCGGGCACGGTGCGCGTGGACCTACAGCGAGTAAAAGTGGCTGACCAGTCCCCGCTCACCCAGTGCTCAGCGTGCCTCGGGTACGGGCACAGCAGGCGGTTCTGCAAGGAGCCCCAAACGAGGTGCAGCCACTGCGGGGAGGATCACCTAAAGGTGGACTGCCCAAAGTGGCAGGCAGGAACCCTGCCCTCCTGCTGCAACTGTGCACAGACCGGGCTGGACGCGGCTCACAACGCGTTCGCCCCGGAGTGCACGGTGCGCCGTAAGTGGGAGGCCTTGGCCAGGGCAACGGTAGCTTATTGCTAAAGTTGCCCTGGGCGAGACCGGAACCACCGTGAGGTCCTACCGAGTGTTCCAGGCGAATCTGCAACGCAAACAACTCGCCACACAGGAGCTCTTGCTCGAGGCCACCAGCAGAAAGGTAGCCCTAGCGTTGGTCCAGGAGCCGTATGTTGGAAGGTCCGGCTCGATGCGAGACTACGCGGGCGCGCGCGTATTCCAGAGTGCCAACCGGGGGGGCGGACATGTCAAAGCCGCAATCGTTGTGTTCGACGATGACATGGCCGTGACCCTGGACTCCAGCCTTACCACCAACAATATCGTGGTGGTGAGAATCGGAACAGGTGCCTGGGAGATGTGCGCGGTCTCGTTCTACTTCGAGCCGGATCAGCCAATGGAGCCATACCTGGATCAGCTGGTGGCAGTGGTCACGAGCGTGGGCTCCCGTTACGTGGTGGTGGGTGGCGACGCGAACGCCTGGAACACCTGGTGGGGCAGCACGAAAACGGACAGCAGAGGGGAGGCATTCTTTGGGGCTCTTGAAGAGCTTGACTTGCAGGTGCTCAATCGGGGTAACGTCCCTACCTTCGACGTGATTAGAGGACTCAAACGGTACTCTAGTTGCGTCGATGTTACGGCGTGCTCCCCGGACGCGCTCCTGTTGGTGGCTGACTGGATGGTGGATGACGGCGTGACGAGCTCAGACCACAACACTATTACGTTCCGTATCAACCTGAAAAAAGACAGAGAAGCAATAGTAACTAGGACCACGCGGCGATTCAACACTAAAAAGGCAAACTGGGATGAGTTTCAGTCGAAGCTCACCCAGCTGCAAGAGTCAAATCTCATCAAAATCGGTGATATAGAGAAGATCGATAACGTAGTCGACCTCGAAAAGAGTGTTGAATCATATAACAAAACAGTCGTGGCGGCATGCGAAGCAAGCATGCCGATCAGGAAGGGTACGGAGCGTCTTAGTCTACCTTGGTGGAATGACGAGCTCGCCGCGATGAAACGTGGGGTCAACACCAAAAAGCGGCGCATTCGTTGCGCCGCTCCGGTCCGTCGCGACAGGGTTGTGCGTGAGTACCTGCAAGCCAAGGAGAACTACGAGTCGCATGCTGTAGCAGCACAGATAGCCAGCTGGAAGGCTTTCTGTGAGCGTCAGGACAAGGAGGGACTATGGGACGGGATATACAGGGTCATAGGTAGAACCGCAGTGAGGAGAGAAGATCTCCCACTCGTTCAAAACGGTAAAACCTATGACCCCAGCGAATCGGCGGCACTGTTGGCGGGGATTTTCTACCCCGGGGATCTTGGGGAGGAAGATAACGCGGAACACAAGCGTACGAGGCGCGTCGCTGAACAAGTAAACGTGTGGACTCCAAATGAATATTTGGACCCACCGTTTACCTCTGTCGAACTGAGCGACGCCGCCTCGAGCTTCAACCCCAAGAAGGCCCCCGGGTCGGACGGTCTTACCGCCGACATATGCCAGCGTGCCATATCGCTAAACCCCGGCGCGTTCCTCGCTCTGACCAATAAATGCCTAGAACTGGGTTACTTTCCGATCATATGGAAGGAGGCCGTTGTGATAGTCCTCCGAAAACCAGCAAAGGAGGACTACACCAACCCCAAGGCCTATCGTCCGATCGGTTTGTTGCCCGTTCTGGGCAAGATCTTCGAGAAGATGGTTGTCAATCGCGTCAAATGGCACATCCTGCCCGGGATCAGTACTCGCCAGTACGGCTTTATGCCCCAGAGAAGCACCGAAGACGCCCTCTACGCCTTGATGGACCACGTTTACAAGAATCTCAAAGCGAAGAGACTTGTAACCGTGGTTTCGCTGGACATAGAGGGGGCCTTCGATAGCGCCTGGTGGCCGGCCATCAGAGTCAGACTGGCTGAGGAAAAGTGTCCCGTGAACGTCCGCAGGGTGATTGACAGCTATCTTCGCGAGCGAAAGGTCACAGTGAGGTATGCGGGAGCCGAACACATGCGCAACACCACCAAAGGCTGTGTTCAAGGCTCCATCGGGGGTCCCGTTCTGTGGAACCTCTTATTGGATCCACTACTGCAGGGCCTGGGAGGGCGGGGAGAGTATTGTCAGGCTTTTGCCGACGATGTTATCCTCGTCTTCGACGGCGATACGGGGTTGGAGGTCTCGAGACGGGCCAATGCCGCTCTCGCCTATGTCCGGGAGTGGGGAGTTCGTAATAAGCTGAGGTTCGCACCGCACAAAACCAAGGCGATGGTGCTAACCAATAAGCTAAAGTACGACTCTCCGCTCCTGACCATGGGGGGGATCGACATTGGTCTGTCCAGCGAAATAAAGATCCTGGGGCTCACTATCGACAGCAAGCTAACCTTCAAATCTCATGTAAGTAATACTTGCATGAGAGTTCAAGGTCTCTATAAGCAGCTGTCGAGAGCCGCCAGGGTAAGCTGGGGCCTCCATCCCCAAATCATAAAGACAATTTATACTGCAGTGGTGGAGCCAATAGTCCTGTACGCTGCCTGTGCCTGGGCGCCGGCCGCTTCAAAGCTCGGAGTGCGGAAGCGTTTGGGAGCTCTCCAAAGGGGCTTTGCGCAGAAAATGACCAAGTCGTACTGGACCGTCTCCCTGAACTCGGCCATGGTGCTGGCTGGGATACTCCCCTTGGATCTTAGGATCCAAGAGGCCTCGGCATTGTACGAGGCCAAGAGGGGAGTGTCCCGGCGAGTACTCGGGGACAGGGAGATGGAAGTGAGGGTGCCGTACTGTGGGCGACCACACCCGGCAGAGAGGACGTGCCTGCAGTTTACCAGCCTGGTGGACCGAGAAGACCTTGAGAAGAACAACACTCAAGCAGTGCGCATCTTTACCGATGGCAGTAAAATTGACGGCAAGGTGGGGGCCTCGCTTTCCATATGGAATCACGAGGCCGAAACCAAAGCCGTCAAGCTAAAGTTGGGTGCGCACTGCTCGGTCTACCAGGCTGAGCTCCTTGCCCTAGATAGGGCTGCCTCTCTCGCGACGAGCCGCCCCGAAAGCTCCATCGGCATATACACCGACTCAAGATCATCCCTTGAGTCGGTGGTCGGGCGCAAATCCCTCCATCCCCTGGTAGCAGGCATTATCGACAATCTGGAGATATGTCGCACCCGGAACAAGGAAGTATCCTTGTTCTGGGTGAAAGCGCATGCAGGGTTGGAGGGAAATGAAAGAGCCGATGAGCTCGCGAAAGAGGCAGCTCTGGGCTTAAAGAGAAAACCGGACTATGACCGATGCCCGGTTTCGTTTGTCAAGCGACTGCTCCGCGAGGGATCGCTTGACGAATGGAACCGGAGGTATACGTCCGAAGAGACTGCGGGCACCACGAAGGTCTTCTTGCCGGATGTGCGGTTCGCACATCGTGTGGTCAAGCACATAGACCGCAGTATGGTGCTCACTCAGGTCTTGACTGGTCATGGTGGGTTTGCGGAGTACCTGCACAGATTCAAACGCAGTGACAACCCGGGTTGCGTGTGCGGGAGCGGTGCATCAGAATCGATCCTGCATCTTCTGATGGACTGCCCCCAGCACGAAGCGGCCCGGGAAGACCTACAACAGGTACTGCGGATGAAGCTGTGCAGGAGCTCCGTGCCCACCATTCTGGGCGAGGCCTCTGGCCGAGACGCATTCCTGGAGTACGCATGCAGGATAGCGAGAATTGCTATTGCCAGGAACAGAACAACCGATAGAGATGCATAGTGCCTCTAGTATCGTTAGCATATATAGATGGCACTATCATATAAGTCGTGTTGTTCTGTTCCTCGCAATAGCCAAGAGGAAATCGCTGTCCTGCGAACTCCGGGCTGCGAGCTTTGAAGCACTTAGACCACACCTTCGTTTAGTTTTAAGATAGACTTAAGAGATTTTAATGTTTTTAATTAATTATTAGACCTTGTAAAAATGTGCTTATGTGTATTATGTTACATTTGTATTAATTCTTAATTGTATTTTATTCGGTTTTAAATTGTAATTTTATTGTAGTTTTAAATTAATTTAATTGTTTATATTGTTTGTAATTGTTTAATTGTACTGATTTTATATAAATAAAGCTAATAAGGTCTCTTTTTACGAAAGAGGACACCCTGCCAACGCCCTGTGATGACGGGTGCGTAAAAAAAAAAAAAAAAAAAAAACCTAACCTAACCTAACCTAACCTAACCTAACCTAACCTAACCTAACCTAACCTAACCTAACCTAACCTAACCTAACCTAACCTAACCTAACCTAACCTAACCTAACCTAACCTAACCTAACCTAACCTAACCTAACCTAACCTAACCTAACCTAACCTAACCTAACCTAACCTAACCAAACAGATAGTCCAAAATCAAGAGGATGAAAAACAGGAGCGACGGCGGCTGACGTATGCAAGCGTGACCGCGGGTGAAACAAGGAAACGCCCAGTGGAGCGGGTCACGCTGCACTCAGTCGCCGTCGCTTCGAACGATCAGGAGGAGTCCGGGGAGGAAGTTTTACAGAAAATTAGGGTAGCCATAAACGCAAAAGAAACGGGGGTACAAGTAGACAGAATAAGAAAAGCCAAGGACAGGAGGGTTATCGTGGGATGTGGCACAAGAGAGGAGAAAGAAAGAGTGGTGCAAAGATTAAAAAAGGCGGACCTCCGGGTCGAAGATATGAAAAATAGGGACCCACTGGTGATCCTGAAGGACGTCCTCCAGTATAACACTGATGAGGACGTCCTTCAGGCACTACAAACACAAAATTCCAATCTTCTTAAACATATTCAAAAGGAGGAGGTCCGCATAGAAGTCAGGTATAGAAAAAAAGTAAAAAACCCTCTCTTGTGCCACATCATTCTCAGGGTGTCCCCGAAAGTGTGGTCGGTACTAGTGGAGGCGGGCACGGTGCGCGTGGACCTACAGCGAGTAAAAGTGGCTGACCAGTCCCCGCTCACTCAGTGCTCAGCGTGCCTCGGGTACGGGCACAGCAGGCGGTTCTGCAAGGAGCCCCAAACGAGGTGCAGCCACTGCGGGGAGGAGCACCTAAAGGTGGACTGCCCAAAGTGGCAGGCAGGAACCCTGCCCTCCTGCTGCAACTGTGCACAGACCGGGCTGGACGCGGCTCACAACGCGTTCGCCCCGGAGTGCACGGTGCGCCGTAAGTGGGAGGCCTTGGCCAGGGCAACGGTAGCTTATTGCTAAAGTTGCCCTGGGCGAGACCGGAACCACCGTGAGGTCCTACCGAGTGTTCCAGGCGAATCTGCAACGCAAACAACTCGCCACACAGGAGCTCTTGCTCGAGGCCACCAGCAGAAAGGTAGCCCTAGCGTTGGTCCAGGAGCCGTATGTTGGAAGGTCCGGCTCGATGCGAGACTACGCGGGCGCGCGCGTATTCCAGAGTGCCAACCGGGGGGGCGGACATGTCAAAGCCGCAATCGTTGTGTTCGACGATGACATGGCCGTGACCCTGGACTCCAGCCTTACCACCAACAATATCGTGGTGGTGAGAATCGGAACAGGTGCCTGGGAGATGTGCGCGGTCTCGTTCTACTTCGAGCCGGATCAGCCAATGGAGCCATACCTGGATCAGCTGGTGGCAGTGGTCACGAGCGTGGGCTCCCGTTACGTGGTGGTGGGTGGCGACGCGAACGCCTGGAACACCTGGTGGGGCAGCACGAAAACGGACAGCAGAGGGGAGGCATTCTTTGGGGCTCTTGAAGAGCTTGACTTGCAGGTGCTCAATCGGGGTAACGTCCCTACCTTCGACGTGATTAGAGGACTCAAACGGTACTCTAGTTGCGTCGATGTTACGGCGTGCTCCCCGGACGCGCTCCTGTTGGTGGCTGACTGGATGGTGGATGACGGCGTGACGAGCTCAGACCACAACACTATTACGTTCCGTATCAACCTGAAAAAAGACAGAGAAGCAATAGTAACTAGGACCACGCGGCGATTCAACACTAAAAAGGCAAACTGGGATGAGTTTCAGTCGAAGCTCACCCAGCTGCAAGAGTCAAATCTCATCAAAATCGGTGATATAGAGAAGATCGATAACGTAGTCGACCTCGAAAAGAGTGTTGAATCATATAACAAAACAGTCGTGGCGGCATGCGAAGCAAGCATGCCGATCAGGAAGGGTACGGAGCGTCTTAGTCTACCTTGGTGGAATGACGAGCTCGCCGCGATGAAACGTGGGGTCAACACCAAAAAGCGGCGCATTCGTTGCGCCGCTCCGGTCCGTCGCGACAGGGTTGTGCGTGAGTACCTGCAAGCCAAGGAGAACTACGAGTCGCATGCTGTAGCAGCACAGATAGCCAGCTGGAAGGCTTTCTGTGAGCGTCAGGACAAGGAGGGACTATGGGACGGGATATACAGGGTCATAGGTAGAACCGCAGTGAGGAGAGAAGATCACCCACTCGTTCTTAACGGTAAAACCTATGACCCCAGCGAATCGGCGGCACTGTTGGCGGGGATTTTCTACCCCGGGGATCTTGGGGAGGAAGATAACGCGGAACACAAGCGTACGAGGCGCGTCGCTGAACAAGTAAACGTGTGGACTCCAAATGAATATTTGGACCCACCGTTTACCTCTGTCGAACTGAGCGACGCCGCCTCGAGCTTCAACCCCAAGAAGGCCCCCGGGTCGGACGGTCTTACCGCCGACATATGCCAGCGTGCCATATCGCTAAACCCCGGCGCGTTCCTCGCTCTGACCAATAAATGCCTAGAACTGGGTTACTTTCCGATCATATGGAAGGAGGCCGTTGTGATAGTCCTCCGAAAACCAGCAAAGGAGGACTACACCAACCCCAAGGCCTATCGTCCGATCGGTTTGTTGCCCGTTCTGGGCAAGATCTTCGAGAAGATGGTTGTCAATCGCGTCAAATGGCACATCCTGCCCGGGATCAGTACTCGCCAGTACGGCTTTATGCCCCAGAGAAGCACCGAAGACGCCCTCTACGCCTTGATGGACCACGTTTACAAGAATCTCAAAGCGAAGAGACTTGTAACCGTGGTTTCGCTGGACATAGAGGGGGCCTTCGATAGCGCCTGGTGGCCGGCCATCAGAGTCAGACTGGCTGAGGAAAAGTGTCCCGTGAACGTCCGCAGGGTGATTGACAGCTATCTTCGCGAGCGAAAGGTCACAGTGAGGTATGCGGGAGCCGAACACATGCGCAACACCACCAAAGGCTGTGTTCAAGGCTCCATCGGGGGTCCCGTTCTGTGGAACCTCTTATTGGATCCACTACTGCAGGGCCTGGGAGGGCGGGGAGAGTATTGTCAGGCTTTTGCCGACGATGTTATCCTCGTCTTCGACGGCGATACGGGGTTGGAGGTCTCGAGACGGGCCAATGCCGCTCTCGCCTATGTCCGGGAGTGGGGAGTTCGTAATAAGCTGAGGTTCGCACCGCACAAAACCAAGGCGATGGTGCTAACCAATAAGCTAAAGTACGACTCTCCGCTCCTGACCATGGGGGGGATTGACATTGGTCTGTCCAGCGAAATAAAGATCCTGGGGCTCACTATCGACAGCAAGCTAACCTTCAACTCTCATGTAAGTAATACTTGCATGAGAGTTCAAGGTCTCTATAAGCAGCTGTCGAGAGCCGCCAGGGTAAGCTGGGGCCTCCATCCCCAAATCATAAAGACAATTTATACTGCAGTGGTGGAGCCAATAGTCCTGTACGCTGCCTGTGCCTGGGCGCCTGCCGCTTCAAAGCTCGGAGTGCGGAAGCGTTTGGGAGCTCTCCAAAGGGGCTTTGCGCAGAAAATGACCAAGTCGTACCGGACCGTCTCCCTGAACTCGGCCATGGTGCTGGCTGGGATACTCCCCTTGGATCTTAGGATCCAAGAGGCCTCGGCATTGTACGAGGCCAAGAGGGGAGTGTCCCGGCGAGTACTCGGGGACAGGGAGATGGAAGTGAGGGTGCCGTACTGTGGGCGACCACACCCGGCAGAGAGGACGTGCCTGCAGTTTACCAGCCTGGTGGACCGAGAAGACCTTGAGAACAACAACACTCAAGCAGTGCGCATCTTTACCGATGGCAGTAAAATTGACGGCAAGGTGGGGGCCTCGCTTTCCATATGGAATCACGAGGCCGAAACCAAAGCCGTCAAGCTAAAGTTGGGTGCGCACTGCTCGGTCTACCAGGCTGAGCTCCTTGCCCTAGATAGGGCTGCCTCTCTCGCGACGAGCCGCCCCGAAAGCTCCATCGGCATATACACCGACTCAAGATCCTCCCTTGAGTCGGTGGTCGGGCGCAAATCCCTCCATCCCCTGGTAGCAGGCATTATCGACAATCTGGAGATATGTCGCACCCGGAACAAGGAAGTATCCTTGTTCTGGGTGAAAGCGCATGCAGGGTTGGAGGGAAATGAAAGAGCTGATGAGCTCGCGAAAGAGGCGGCTCTAGGCTTAAAGAGAAAACCGGACTATGACCGATGCCCGGTTTCGTTTGTCAAGCGACTACTCCGCGAGGGGTCGCTTGACGAATGGAACCGGAGGTATACGTCCGAAGAGACTGCGGGCACCACGAAGTTCTTGCCGGACGTGCGGTTCGCACATCGTGTGGTCAAGCACATAGACCGCAGTATGGTGCTCACTCAGGTCTTGACTGGTCATGGTGGGTTTGCGGAGTACCTGCACAGATTCAAACGCAGTGACAACCCGGGTTGCGTGTGCGGGAGCGGTGCATCAGAATCGATCCTGCATCTTCTGATGGACTGCCCCCAGCACGAAGCGGCCCGGGAAGACCTACAACAGGTACTGCGGATGAAGCTGTGCAGGAGCTCCGTGCCCACAATTCTGGGTGAGGCCTCTGGCAGAGATGCGTTCCTAGAGTACGCAAGCAGGATAGCGAAAATTGCTATTGCGAGGAACAGAACAACCGATAGAGATGCATAGTGCCTCTTATATCGTCAGCATATACAGATGGCACTATCATATAAATCAGGTTGTTCTGTTGCTCGCAAAAGCCGGGAGAAATTCGCTGTCCTGCGAACTCCGTACTCCGAGCTTTGGAGCTTTGAAGCACTTTATCGACCACGCTTTCGTTAGTTTATAAGATAGAATAAGTGATTTTAATGTTTTTAAATTATTTATTGACCTTTTTAAAATATGCTTTATTATTGTGAATCATTGTAGTTTTTTTTAAATTAATTTAATTGTTTTTAATTGATTTTTAACTGTTTTTAATTGTAATTTATTTATAATAGTCTTTATTTGTTTTAACTGTTAACTGATTGTATCATACTGTATTGACTTATCTGAAAATAAAGCACGAAAAGGTCTCTTTTTCTCGAAAGAGGACACCCTGCCAACGCCCTGTGATGACGGGTGCGTGTATAAAGAAAAAAAAAAAAAAAAACCTAACCTAACCTAACCTAACCTAACCTAACCTAACCTAACCTAACCTTACCTAACCTAACCTAACCTAACCTAACCTAACCTAACCTAACCTAACCTAACCTAACCTAACCTAACCTAACCTAACCTAACCTAACCTAACCTAACCTAACCTAACCTAACCTAACCTAACCTAACCTAACCTAACCTAACCTAACCTAACCTAACCTAACCTAACCTAACCTAACCTAACCTAACCTAACCTAACCTAACCTAACCTCGGGGTAACGTCCCTACCTTCGACGTGATTAGAGGACTCAAACGGTACTCTAGTTGCGTCGATGTTACGGCGTGCTCCCCGGACGCGCTCCTGTTGGTGGCTGACTGGATGGTGGATGACGGCGTGACGAGCTCAGACCACAACACTATTACGTTCCGTATCAACCTGAAAAAAGACAGAGAAGCAATAGTAACTAGGACCACGCGGCGATTCAACACTAAAAAGGCAAACTGGGATGAGTTTCAGTCGAAGCTCACCCAGCTGCAAGAGTCAAATCTCATCAAAATCGGTGATATAGAGAAGATCGATAACGTAGTCGACCTCGAAAAGAGTGTTGAATCATATAACAAAACAGTCGTGGCGGCATGCGAAGCAAGCATGCCGATCAGGAAGGGTACGGAGCGTCTTAGTCTACCTTGGTGGAATGACGAGCTCGCCGCGATGAAACGTGGGGTCAACACCAAAAAGCGGCGCATCCGTTGCGCCGCTCCGGTCCGTCGCGACAGGGTTGTGCGTGAGTACCTGCAAGCCAAGGAGAACTACGAGTCGCATGCTGTAGCAGCACAGATAGCCAGCTGGAAGGCTTTCTGTGAGCGTCAGGACAAAGAGGGACTATGGGACGGGATATACAGGGTCATAGGTAGAACCGCAGTGAGGAGAGAAGATCTCCCACTCGTTCAAAACGGTAAAACCTATGACCCCAGCGAATCGGCGGCACTGTTGGCGGGGATTTTCTACCCCGGGGATCTTGGGGAGGAAGATAACGCGGAACACAAGCGTACGAGGCGCGTCGCTGAACAAGTAAACGTGTGGACTCCAAATGAATATTTGGACCCACCGTTTACCTCTGTCGAACTGAGCGATGCCGCCTCGAGCTTCAACCCCAAGAAGGCCCCCGGGTCGGACGGTCTTACCGCCGACATATGCCAGCGTGCCATATCGCTAAACCCCGGCGCGTTCCTCGCTCTGACCAATAAATGCCTAGAACTGGGTTACTTTCCGATCATATGGAAGGAGGCCGTTGTGATAGTCCTCCGAAAACCAGCAAAGGAGGACTACACCAACCCCAAGGCCTATCGTCCGATCGGTTTGTTGCCCGTTCTGGGCAAGATCTTCGAGAAGATGGTTGTCAATCGCGTCAAATGGCACATCCTGCCCGGGATCAGTACTCGCCAGTACGGCTTTATGCCCCAGAGAAGCACCGAAGACGCCCTCTATGTCCAGCGAGACCACGTTTACAAGAATCTCAAAGCGAAGAGACTTGTAACCGTGGTTTCGCTGGACATAGAGGGGGCCTTCGATGGCGCCTGGTGGCCGGCCATCAGAGTCAGACTGGCTGAGGAAAAGTGTCCCGTGAACGTCCGCAGGGTGATTGACAGCTATCTTCGCGAGCGAAAGGTCACAGTGAGGTATGCGGGAGCCGAACACATGCGCAACACCACCAAAGGCTGTGTTCAAGGCTCCATCGGGGGTCCCGTTCTGTGGAACCTCTTATTGGATCCACTACTGCAGGGCCTGGGAGGGCGGGGAGAGTATTGTCAGGCTTTTGCCGACGATGTTATCCTCGTCTTCGACGGCGATACGGGGTTGGAGGTCTCGAGACGGGCCAATGCCGCTCTCGCCTATGTCCGGGAGTGGGGAGTTCGTAATAAGCTGAGGTTCGCACCGCACAAAACCAAGGCGATGGTGCTAACCAATAAGCTAAAGTACGACTCTCCGCTCCTGACCATGGGGGGGATCGACATTGGTCTGTCCAGCGAAATAAAGATCCTGGGGCTCACTATCGACAGCAAGCTAACCTTCAACTCTCATGTAAGTAATACTTGCATGAGAGTTCAAGGTCTCTATAAGCAGCTGTCGAGAGCCGCCAGGGTAAGCTGGGGCCTCCATCCCCAAATCATAAAGACCATTTATACTGCAGTGGTGGAGCCAATAGTCCTGTACGCTGCCTGTGCCTGGGCGCCGGCCGCTTCAAAGCTCGGAGTGCGGAAGCGTTTGGGAGCTCTCCAAAGGGGCTTTGCGCAGAAAATGACCAAGTCGTACCGGACCGTCTCCCTGAACTCGGCCATGGTGCTGGCTGGGATACTCCCCTTGGATCTTAGGATCCAAGAGGCCTCGGCATTGTACGAGGCCAAGAGGGGAGTGTCCCGGCGAGTACTCGGGGACAGGGAGATGGAAGTGAGGGTGCCGTACTGTGGGCGACCACACCCGGCAGAGAGGACGTGCCTGCAGTTTACCAGCCTGGTGGACCGAGAAGACCTTGAGAACAACAACACTCAAGCAGTGCGCATCTTTACCGATGGCAGTAAAATTGACGGCAAGGTGGGGGCCTCGCTTTCCATATGGAATCACGAGACCGAAACCAAAGCCGTCAAGCTAAAGTTGGGTGCGCACTGCTCGGTCTACCAGGCTGAGCTCCTTGCCCTAGATAGGGCTGCCTCTCTCGCGACGAGCCGCCCCGAAAGCTCCATCGGCATATACACCGACTCAAGATCATCCCTTGAGTCGGTGGTCGGGCGCAAATCCCTCCATCCCCTGGTAGCAGGCATTATCGACAATCTGGAGATATGTCGCACCCGGAACAAGGAAGTATCCTTGTTCTGGGTGAAAGCGCATGCAGGGTTGGAGGGAAATGAAAGAGCCGATGAGCTCGCGAAAGAGGCGGCTCTAGGCTTAAAGAGAAAACCGGACTATGACCGATGCCCGGTTTCGTTTGTCAAGCGACTACTCCGCGAGGGGTCGCTTGACGAATGGAACCGGAGGTATACGTCCGAAGAGACTGCGGGCACCACGAAGGTCTTCTTGCCGGACGTGCGGTTCGCACATCGTGTGGTCAAGCACATAGACCGCAGTATGGTGCTCACTCAGGTCTTGACTGGTCATGGTGGGTTTGCGGAGTACCTGCACAGATTCAAACGCAGTGACAACCCGGGTTGCGTGTGCGGGAGCGGTGCATCAGAATCGATCCTGCATCTTCTGATGGACTGCCCCCAGCACGAAGCGGCCCGGGAAGACCTACAACAGGTACTGCGGATGAAGCTGTGCAGGAGCTCCGTGCCCACAATTCTGGGTGAGGCCTCTGGCAGAGATGCGTTCCTAGAGTACGCAAGCAGGATAGCGAAAATTGCTATTGCGAGGAACAGAACAACCGATAGAGATGCATAGTGCCTCTTATATCGTCAGCATATACAGATGGCACTATCATATAAATCAGGTTGTTCTGTTGCTCGCAAAAGCCGGGAGAAATTCGCTGTCCTGCGAACTCCGTACTCCGAGCCTTGGAGCTTTGAAGCACTTTATCGACCACGCTTTCGTTAGTTTATAAGATAGAATAAGTGATTTTAATGTTTTTAAATTATTTATTGACCTTTTTAAAATATGCTTTATTATTGTGAATCATTGTAGTTTTTTTTTAAATTAATTTAATTGTTTTTAATTGATTTTTAACTGTTTTTAATTGTAATTTATTTATAATAGTCTTTATTTGTTTTAACTGTTAACTGATTGTATCATACTGTATTGACTTATCTGAAAATAAAGCACGAAAAGGTCTCTTTTTCTCGAAAGAGGACACCCTGCCAACGCCCTGTGATGACGGGTGCGTGTAAAAAAAAAAAAAAAAAAAAAAAAAAAAAAAAAAAAAAAAAAAAAAAAAACCTAACCTAACCTAACCTAACCTAACCTAACCTAACCTAACCTAACCTAACCTAACCTAACCTAACCTAACCTAACCTAACCTAACCTAACCTAACCTAACCTAACCTAACCTAACCTAACCTAACCTAACCTAACCTAACCTAACCTAACCTAACCTAACCTAACCTAACCTAACCTAACCTAACCTAACCTAACCTAACCTAACCTAACCTAACCTAACCTAACCTAACCTAACCTAACCTAACCTAACCTAACCTAACCTAACCTAACCTAACCTAACCTAACCTAACCTAACCTAACCTAACCTAACCTAACCTAACCTAACCTAACCTAACCTAACCTAACCTAACCTAACCTAACCTAACCTAACCTAACCTAACCTAACCTAACCTAACCTAACCTAACCTAACCCAGTCGGCAGTGCTGTGAGCTCCAAATAACACGTTTACACCGCGCCACGCTCCTAAAAGCGCAAATATAACAACGAAAATAAATCGAAAACAGTGAAAATCTTAAGTGGCGCATAAAGTGTTGCACATCAATACACGCGCAATAAAACGGCGCACCTAATTGTGAAAGTTATATCCCAATCGGTGTTACCAGTGGTGAAAAAAGTGGAAAAAAGTGGAAAGTGGAAAAATAAATATCTTCAAAAAATTACGCTGCACGATTGGTCGCGGCGACCCTTACTTTTTTTGGGTGTCCCGGTTGCCCACCATCGAGCCCCACCTCCGGACACCACTACAGGATTTTTCCGGTCCACAGGAGCGGAGAAAATAGCGAAAAACCCAAAACCACGTGGCGGCTAACTTCGCTCCTGGAGGTGCGCGAAGAAATTGGGCAACGGGACCAAATTCTCCACCAGAACCACAGTAAGTCCACAAAACTTGCATCGGGAGCCGTCGAGTGGTTCCCGAAATAAACCATTTGGAAAAATCGCCCGATCTCCAAAAAATCACAGCGCCCAAACCAGATCGGCAACACCCGGGTTTTTTAGTAGTAAAAGGTGGGCTCTGACCCAAGGAGTATTCCCTGAAAAATTCAGATTTTTCCAGTCAACGGTTCCGCGGAAAACGTAAACTTCCTAAAACAACATTTTATAACCGCGGAACCAAGGGAATACCCTAGGAGACCCCCCCATCAAAGGTGCGGGAGCGATAACTTGAATTAAGACATTCTGTCGTGCAGACATTTAGGACATTTAGGGACATTAATATTTTAAATATAAGTGACGTTGACTGTTGGGAGGCTCTCTACACCTCCTGACAAAAATTCTATTTTTACTATTAGGTTTAACTATTTAGAATATTTATTTATTTATTTTTTTTTTTTTTTGACTGTTGGAGGTTTTTTACACCCTCCAACAATTTTAACTATATTTATATTGTTAGGTTAAGGTTTTAACTGTGACCAATATATTTGATTTATCGACTGTTGGGGGTTATTTACACCCTCCAACAATTTTAAACTAGGTTAAGCTAAAATTTTTGAGTTATATTCATAGGTTTAGGTTTTAATTGTATATATAGTACTAAATTTTGACTGCTGGGAGGCTCTTTACACCTCCCAACAAAAAGTTTTAACCTAGTATAAGTTTATAAATTATTTATTGATAGGTTAAGGTTTTAACTGTGACCAATATATTTGATTTATCGACTGTTGGGGGTTATTTACACCCTCCAACAATTTTAAACTAGGTTAAGCTAAAATTTTTGAGTTATATTCATAGGTTTAGGTTTTAATTGTATATATAGTACTAAATTTTGACTGCTGGGAGGCTCTTTACACCTCCCAACAAAAAGTTTTAACTTAGTGTAAGTTTTTAAATTATTTATTTTTGTGCTGTCTGACTGTTGGGGGGCCCTTTACACCTCCTAACTAATTTATAATATTCGTTAAGTTATTCATATAGTTATATTGTTTATTATAGCTGATAGGCCCTATACACCTATCAGCAAACGCGATAACCCTTCTGTCCCCACACCCCCAGGATGCTCGGCCTCCGAACGCCTTTGAAAGTGCGCAGGAGCCTCAGCGGGACCTCCATGAAAGGAAACGACGCAGGGAAAGAATCGGCCTCACCCGCCGCCCGGGAGCCGCAGGCTGGGCCCTCGCGTGCGCTAAGCGAGCAGCCGCAGCCACAAAAAGGTGGTGCGGCAGCTCCTAAAGCGAGCGCGCAGCCTGGGGCTCCCGAAACCCCCCCGGCGAATCCTATGCCAAAGGGGAGAGTGGCGGAGGCGAAAGCCTGCGTCGTTAATATAAAACTTCAGTTGAATAGGTCCAGAAACACAAAAAATGAGATTAAGGAAGAGGTGAAAAAAGCTGCGGAGAGGCTCTTCGCATTGGTGAAGGAGGCCGAAGTGGACCACCCCCGGACTCCCAAAGAAGGAAAGGGCAAGGGAGGTCCGGACAGACCGTTAAACATAACGTTTACCGGTCTGCCCTCAACTCCCAAGCCAAAAGGAGAGTGCCCGTCCAGTCTCTCCAACAGTATTGTGCTGGAGAGACTGGAGGAGCACAAAAAGCTCCTAGAATTAAATTCCGAGACACTTAAACAGATAGTCCAAAATCAAGAGGATGAAAAACAGGAGCGACGGCGGCTGACGTATGCAAGCGTGACCGCGGGTGAAACAAGGAAACGCCCAGTGGAGCGGGTCACGCTGCACTCAGTCGCCGTCGCTTCGAACGATCAGGAGGAGTCCGGGGAGGAAGTTTTACAGAAAATTAGGGTAGCCATAAACGCAAAAGAAACGGGGGTACAAGTAGACAGAATAAGAAAAGCCAAGGACAGGAGGGTTATCGTGGGATGTGGCACAAGAGAGGAGAAAGAAAGAGTGGTGCAAAGATTAAAAAAGGCGGACCTCCGGGTCGAAGATATGAAAAATAGGGACCCACTGGTGATCCTGAAGGACGTCCTCCAGTATAACACTGATGAGGACGTCCTTCAGGCATTACAAACACAAAATTCCAATCTTCTTAAACATATTCAAAAGGAGGAGGTCCGCATAGAAGTAAAGTATAGAAAAAAGCTAAAGAACCCCCTCTTGTGCCACATCATTCTCAGGGTGTCCCCGAAGGTGTGGTCGGCCCTAACAGAGGCGGGCACGGTGCGCGTGGATCTGCAGAGGGTGAGAGTGGCCGATCAGTCCCCGCTCACCCAATGCTCCGCGTGCCTCGGGTACGGGCATAGCAGGCGGTTCTGCAAGGAGCCCCAAACGAGGTGCAGCCACTGCGGGGAGGAGCACCTAAAGGTGAACTGCCCAAAGTGGCAGGCAGGAACCTTACCCTCTTGCTGTAACTGTGCACAGACCGGGCTGGACGCGGCTCACAACGCGTTCGCTCCGGAGTGCACGGTGCGCCGTAAGTGGGAGGCCTTGGCCAGGGCAACGGTAGCTTACTGCTAAAGTTGCCCTGGGCGAGACCGGAACCACCGTGAGGTCCTACCGAGTGTTCCAGGCGAATTTGCAACGCAAGCAACTCGCCACACAGGAGCTCTTGCTCGAGGCCACCAGCAGAAAGGTAGCCCTGGCGTTGGTCCAGGAGCCATATGTTGGAAGGTCCGGCTCGATGCGAGACTACGCGGGCGCGCGCGTATTCCAGTGTGCCAACCGGGGGGACGGACATGTCAAAGCCGCAATCGTTGTGTTCGACGATGACATGGCCGTAACCCTGGACTCCGGTCTTACCACCAACAATATTGTGGTGGTGAGAATCGGAACGGGTGCCTGGGAGATGTGCGCGGTCTCGTTCTACTTCGAGCCGGATCAGCCAATGGAGCCATTCCTGGATCAGCTGGTGGCAGTGGTCACGAGCGTGGGCTCCCGTTATGTGGTGGTGGGTGGCGACGCGAACGCCTGGAACACCTGGTGGGGCAGCACGAAAACGGACAGCAGAGGGGAGGCATTCTTTGGGGCTCTTGAAGAGCTTGACTTGCAGGTGCTCAATCGGGGTGACGTCCCTACCTTCGACGTGATTAGAGGACTCAAACGGTACTCTAGTTGCGTCGACGTTACGGCGTGCTCCCCGGACGCGCTCCTGCTGGTGGCTGACTGGATGGTGGATGACGGCGTGACGAGCTCAGACCACAACACTATTACGTTCCGTATCAACCTGAAAAAAGACCAAGAAGTAATAGTAACTAGGACCACGCGGCGATTCAACACAAAAAAGGCAAACTGGGATGAGTTTCAGTCGAAGCTCACCCAGCTGCAAGAGTCGAATTTGATTAAAATCGGAAACATAGGGAAGATCGACAATATAGTCGATTTCGAAAAAAGTGTTGAATCATACAATAAAACAGTCGTGGCGGCATGCGAAGCAAGCATGCCGATCAGGAAGGGTACGGAGCGTCTTAGTCTACCCTGGTGGAATGACGAGCTCGCTGCGATGAAACGTGGGGTCAACACCAAAAAGCGGCGCATCCGTTGCGCCGCTCCGGTCCGTCGCGACAGGGTTGTGCGTGAGTACCTGCAAGCCAAGGAGAGCTACGAATCGCATGCTATAGCAGCACAGATAGCCAGCTGGAAGGCTTTCTGTGAGCGTCAGGACAAGGAGGGACTATGGGACGGGATATACAGGGTCATAGGTAGAACCGCAGTGAGGAGAGAAGATCTCCCACTTGTTCTTAACGGTAAAACCTATGACCCCAGCGAATCGGCGGCACTGTTGGCGGGGATTTTCTACCCGGAGGATCTTGGGGAGGAAGATAACGCGGAACATAAGCGTACGAGGCGCGTCGCTGAACAAGTAAACGTGTGGGCTCCAAATGAATATTTGGACCCACCGTTTACCTCTGTCGAACTGAGCGACGCCGCCTCGAGCTTCAACCCCAAGAAGGCCCCCGGGTCGGACGGTCTTACCGCCGACATATGCCAGCGAGCCATATCGCTGAACCCCGGCGCATTCCTCGCTCTGACCAATAAGTGCCTGGAACTGGGTTACTTTCCGATCATATGGAAGGAGGCCACCGTGATAGTCCTCCGAAAACCAGGAAAGGAGGACTACACCAACCCCAAGGCCTATCGTCCGATCGGTTTGTTGCCCGTTCTAGGCAAGATCCTCGAGAAGATGGTTGTCAATCGTGTCAAATGGCACATCCTGCCCGGGATTAGTACTCGCCAGTACGGCTTTATGCCCCAGAGAAGCACCGAGGACGCCCTCTACGCCCTGACGGACCGCATTTACAAGAAACTCCAAGAGAGGAAACTTGTAACTGTGGTCTCGCTGGACATAGAGGGGGCCTTCGATAGCGCCTGGTGGCCGGCCATTAGAGTCAGACTGGCTGAGGAAAAGTGTCCCGTTAACATCCGCAGGGTGATTGACAGCTATCTTCGCGAGAGAAAGGTCACCGTGAGGTATGCGGGAGCCGAACACAAGCGTAACACCACCAAAGGCTGTGTTCAAGGCTCCATCGGGGGTCCCGTCCTGTGGAACCTCTTGTTGGATCCACTACTGCAGGGCCTGGGAGGGCGGGGAGAATATTGTCAGGCTTTTGCCGACGATGTTGTCCTCGTCTTCGACGGCGATACGGGGCTGGAGGTCTCGAGACGGGCCAATGCCGCTCTCGCCTATGTCCGGGAGTGGGGAGTTCGTAATAAGCTGAGGTTCGCACCGCACAAAACCAAGGCGATGGTGCTAACCAACAAGCTAAAGTACGACTCTCCGCTCCTGACCATGGGGGGGATCGACATTGGTCTGTCCAGCGAAATAAAGATCCTGGGGCTCACTATCGACAGCAAGCTAACCTTCAACTCTCATGTAAGTAATACTTGCATGAGAGTTCAAGGTCTCTACAAGCAGCTGTCGAGAGCCGCCAGGGTAAGCTGGGGCCTCCATCCCCAAATCATAAAGACTATTTATACTGCAGTGGTGGAGCCAATAGTTCTGTACGCTGCCTGTGCCTGGGCGCCTGCCGCTTCAAAGCTCGGAGTGCGGAAGCGTTTGGGAGCTCTCCAAAGGGGCTTTGCGCAGAAGATGACCAAGTCGTACCGGACCGTCTCCCTGAACTCGGCCATGGTGCTGGCTGGGATACTCCCCTTGGATCTTAGGATCCAAGAGGCCTCGGCATTGTACGAGGCCAAGAGGGGAGTGTCCCGGCGAGTACTCGGGGACAGGGAGATGGAAGTGAGGGTGCCGTACTGTGGGCGACCACACCCGGCGGAGAGGACGTGCCTGCAGTTTACCAGCCTGGTGGACCGAGAAGACCTTGAGAACAACAACACTCAAGCGGTGCGCATCTTTACCGATGGCAGTAAAATTGACGGCAAGGTGGGGGCCTCGCTTTCCATATGGAATCACGAGGCCGAAACCAAAGCCGTCAAGCTAAAGTTGGGTGCGCACTGCTCGGTCTACCAGGCTGAGCTCCTTGCCCTAGATAGGGCTGCCTCTCTCGCGACGAGCCGCCCCGAAAGCTCCATCGGCATATACACCGACTCAAGATCATCCCTTGAGTCGGTGGTCGGGCGCAAATCCCTCCATCCCCTGGTAGCAGGCATTATCGACAATCTGGAGATATGTCGCACCCGGAACAAGGAAGTATCCTTGTTCTGGGTGAAAGCGCATGCAGGGTTGGAGGGAAATGAAAGAGCCGATGAGCTCGCGAAAGAGGCGGCTCTAGGCTTAAAGAGAAAACCGGACTATGACCGATGCCCGGTTTCGTTTGTCAAGCGACTACTCCGCGAGGGGTCGCTTGACGAATGGAACCGGAGGTATACGTCCGAAGAGACTGCGGGCACCACGAAGGTCTTCTTGCCGGACGTGCGGTTCGCACATCGTGTGGTCAAGCACATAGACCGCAGTATGGTGCTCACTCAGGTCTTGACTGGTCATGGTGGGTTTGCGGAGTACCTGCACAGATTCAAACGCAGTGACAACCCGGGTTGCGTGTGCGGGAGCGGTGCATCAGAATCGATCCTGCATCTTCTGATGGACTGCCCCCAGCACGAAGCGGCCCGGGAAGACCTACAACAGGTACTACGGATGAAGCTGTGCAGGAGCTCCGTGCCCACAATTCTGGGTGAGGCCTCTGGCAGAGATGCGTTCCTAGAGTACGCAAGCAGGATAGCGAAAATTGCTATTGCGAGGAACAGAACAACCGATAGAGATGCATAGTGCCTCTTATATCGTCAGCATATACAGATGGCACTATCATATAAATCAGGTTGTTCTGTTGCTCGCAAAAGCCGGGAGAAATTCGCTGTCCTGCGAACTCCGTACTCCGAGCCTTGGAGCTTTGAAGCACTTTATCGACCACGCTTTCGTTAGTTTATAAGATAGAATAAGTGATTTTAATGTTTTTAAATTATTTATTGACCTTTTTAAAATATGCTTTATTATTGTAAATCATTGTAGTTTTTTTAAATTAATTTAATTGTTTTTAATTGATTTTTAACTGTTTTTAATTGTAATATATTTATAATAGTCTTTATTTGTTTTAACTGTTAACTGATTGTATCATACTTGTATTGACTTATCTGAAAATAAAGCACGAAAAGGTCTCTTTTTCTCGAAAGAGGACACCCTGCCAACGCCCTGTGATGACGGGTGCGTGTAAAAAAAAAAAAAAAAACCTAACCTAACCTAACCTAACCTAACCTAACCTAACCTAACCTAACCTAACCTAACCTAACCAAAGCTCGGAGTGCGGAAGCGTTTGGGAGCTCTCCAAAGGGGCTTTGCGCAGAAAATGACCAAGTCGTACCGGACCGTCTCCCTGAACTCGGCCATGGTGCTGGCTGGGATACTCCCCTTGGATCTTAGGATCCAAGAGGCCTCGGCATTGTACGAGGCCAAGAGGGGAGTGTCCCGGCGAGTACTCGGGGACAGGGAGATGGAAGTGAGGGTGCCGTACTGTGGGCGACCACACCCGGCAGAGAGGACGTGCCTGCAGTTTACCAGCCTGGTGGACCGAGAAGACCTTGAGAACAACAACACTCAAGCAGTGCGCATCTTTACCGATGGCAGTAAAATTGACGGCAAGGTGGGGGCCTCGCTTTCCATATGGAATCACGAGGCCGAAACCAAAGCCGTCAAGCTAAAGTTGGGTGCGCACTGCTCGGTCTACCAGGCTGAGCTCCTTGCCCTAGATAGGGCTGCCTCTCTCGCGACGAGCCGCCCCGAAAGCTCCATCGGCATATACACCGACTCAAGATCATCCCTTGAGTCGGTGGTCGGGCGCAAATCCCTCCATCCCCTGGTAGCAGGCATTATCGACAATCTGGAGATATGTCGCACCCGGAACAAGGAAGTATCCTTGTTCTGGGTGAAAGCGCATGCAGGGTTGGAGGGAAATGAAAGAGCCGATGAGCTCGCGAAAGAGGCGGCTCTAGGCTTAAAGAGAAAACCGGACTATGACCGATGCCCGGTTTCGTTTGTCAAGCGACTACTCCGCGAGGGGTCGCTTGACGAATGGAACCGGAGGTATACGTCCGAAGAGACTGCGGGCACCACGAAGGTCTTCTTGCCGGATGTGCGGTTCGCACATCGTGTGGTCAAGCACATAGACCGCAGTATGGTGCTCACTCAGGTCTTGACTGGTCATGGTGGGTTTGCGGAGTACCTGCACAGATTCAAACGCAGTGACAACCCGGGTTGCGTGTGCGGGAGCGGTGCATCAGAATCGATCTTGCATCTTCTGATGGACTGCCCCCAGCACGAAGCGGCCCGGGAAGACCTACAACAGGTACTGCGGATGAAGCTGTGCAGGAGCTCCGTACCCACAATTCTGGGTGAGGCCTCTGGCAGAGATGCGTTCCTAGAGTACGCGAGCAGGATAGCGAAAATTGCTATTGCGAGGAACAGAACAACCGATAGAGATGCATAGTGCCTCTTATATCGTCAGCATATACAGATGGCACTATCATATAAATCAAGTTGTTCTGTTGCTCGCAAAAGCCGGGAGAAATTCGCTGTCCTGCGAACTCCGTACTCCGAGCTTTGGAGCTTGAAGCACTTTTTTCGGCCACACTTTCGTTAGTTTATAAGATAGATATAAGTGATTTTAATGTTTTTAAATTATTTATCGACCTTTTTAAAATATAGCTTTAGTATTGTGAATTATTGTAGTTTTTAAATTAATGTTATTGTTTTTAATTGGTTTTTAACTGTTTTTAATTGTAATTTATTTAGATTTTATCGTAATTGTAATTGTTCATAATTGTATTGATTTATCTGAAAATAAAGCACAAAAAGGTCTCTTTTTCTCGAAAGAGGACACCCTGCCAACGCCCTGTAAAAAAAAAAAAACCTAACCTAACCTAACCTAACCTAACCTAACCTAACCTAACCTAACCTAACCTAACCTAACCTAACCTAACCTAACCTAACCTAACCTAACCTAACCTAACCTAACCTAACCACGGGGTTGGAGGTCTCGAGACGGGCCAATGCCGCTCTCGCCTTTGTCCGGGAGTGGGGAGTTCGTAATAAGCTGAGGTTCGCACCGCACAAAACCAAGGCGATGGTGCTAACCAACAAGCTAAAGTACGACTCTCCGCTCCTGACCATGGGGGGGATCGACATTGGTCTGTCCAGCGAAATAAAGATCCTGGGGCTCACTATCGACAGCAAGCTAACCTTCAACTCTCATGTAAGTAATACTTGCATGAGAGTTCAAGGTCTCTATAAGCAGCTGTCGAGAGCCGCCAGGGTAAGCTGGGGCCTCCATCCCCAAATCATAAAGACAATTTATACTGCAGTGGTGGAGCCAATAGTCCTGTACGCTGCCTGTGCCTGGGCGCCGGCCGCTTCAAAGCTCGGAGTGCGGAAGCGTTTGGGAGCTCTCCAAAGGGGCTTTGCGCAGAAAATGACCAAGTCGTACCGGACCGTCTCCCTGAACTCGGCCATGGTGCTGGCTGGGATACTCCCCTTGGATCTTAGGATCCAAGAGGCCTCGGCATTGTACGAGGCCAAGAGGGGAGTGTCCCGGCGAGTACTCGGGGACAGGGAGATGGAAGTGAGGGTGCCGTACTGTGGGCGACCACACCCGGCAGAGAGGACGTGCCTGCAGTTTACCAGCCTGGTGGACCGAGAAGACCTTGAGAACAACAACACTCAAGCAGTGCGCATCTTTACCGATGGCAGTAAAATTGACGGCAAGGTGGGGGCCTCGCTTTCCATATGGAATCACGAGGCCGAAACCAAAGCCGTCAAGCTAAAGTTGGGCGCGCACTGCTCGGTCTACCAGGCTGAGCTCCTTGCCCTAGATAGGGCTGCCTCTCTCGCGACGAGCCGCCCCGAAAGCTCCATCGGCATATACACCGACTCAAGATCATCCCTTGAGTCGGTGGTCGGGCGCAAATCCCTCCATCCCCTGGTAGCAGGCATTATCGACAATCTGGAGATATGTCGCACCCGGAACAAGGAAGTATCCTTGTTCTGGGTGAAAGCGCATGCAGGGTTGGAGGGAAATGAAAGAGCCGATGAGCTCGCGAAAGAGGCGGCTCTAGGCTTAAGGAGAAAACCGGACTATGACCGATGCCCGGTTTCGTTTGTCAAGCGACTGCTCCGCGAGGGATCGCTTGACGAATGGAACCGGAGGTATACGTCCGAAGAGACTGCGGGCACCACGAAGGTCTTCTTGCCGGATGTGCGGTTCGCACATCGTGTGGTCAAACACATAGACCGCAGTATGGTGCTCACTCAGGTCTTGACTGGTCATGGTGGGTTTGCGGAGTACCTGCACAGATTCAAACGCAGTGACAACCCGGGTTGCGTGTGCGGGAGCGGTGCATCAGAATCGATCTTGCATCTTCTGATGGACTGCCCCCAGCACGAAGCGGCCCGGGAAGACCTACAACAGGTACTGCGGATGAAGCTATGCAGGAGCTCCGTACCCACAATTCTGGGTGAGGCCTCTGGCAGAGATGCGTTCCTAGAGTACGCGAGCAGGATAGCGAAAATTGCTGTTGCGAGGAACAGAACAACCGATAGAGATGCATAGTGCCTCTTATATCGTCAGCATATACAGATGGCACTATCATATAAATCAGGTTGTTCTGTTGCTCGCAAAAGCCGGGAGAAATTCGCTGTCCTGCGAACTCCGTACTCCGAGCTTTGTAGCTTTGAAGCACTTTTTTCGGCCACACTTTCGTTAGTTTATAAGATAGATATAAGTGATTTTAATGTTTTAAATTATTTATCGACCTTTTTAAAATATAGCTTAAGTATTGTAAATTATTGTAGTTTTTAAACTAATTTAATTGTTTTTAATTGATTTTTAACTGTTTTTAATTGTAATTTATTTAGACTTTATCATAATTGTAATTGTTGATAATTGTATTGATTTTTCTGAAAATAAAGCACGAAAAGGTCTCTTTTTCTCGAAAGAGGACACCCTGCAAAAAAAAAAAAAAAACCTAACCTAACCTAACCTAACCTAACCTAACCTAACCTAACCTAACCTAACCTAACCTAACCTAACCTAACCTAACCTTTTTTTTTTTTTTTTTAACGTGGGTAATCCTCATGGATACTCCGCGTCCGAGGAGACGCGGCAGTTATGTCAGACTCTTACTGACTAAACCCCCACGGTGTATATCCTTTCCCGCCGCCTGGTGGCCGGGTCACGGGTTTCGCTCACGCACACAACCGCAACCAGGCCGGCAGAGCCCGTCCTTAGGACGGTGCCAACTCGGGGGCAATATCAGATGCCCCCCAATTGAACGCCATAAGACGCACCAGGACCACAGGGTGCGTCTTCCAGCTCGAGGACCTAACTCCTGGGTGTTGGACAGATCCTCGTATCCAACGCCCGGAGGTGCTACTCTCAAGGGGGTAGGCGGTGGTGAAGCGCGAGCCGCCTGCGCCCGACACGTCTGCGACGGATCGGCTGAGAGTCCACGTCGTCCTGTGGCGATACTACTGCGAAGAAAAGAAGTTGCTTGGACCGCAAACTTGTGTGGCCTCCTTTGCCTTGGGCCACACACCAAAATCATACGATTCTTTTGTTCGCGTCGGTGCAAGTGTCCGCGCGCTTACACGCGCCGCCTGCACGCAGCGCGCGCGTGATATTCGTATGGACAGCGACCGCAACGACCTTGAGCTGCGGGACGAGCGCGGGCGCCGGAGCTGCGGACGCCAGTCGTGTTCTAACCAGCTTCTTAACTGCTCGCGCCGCGCTTACCTTAGCTGTTCTGCTTAAAATCATTTGTACCTAGTTTATTTAATTTCAATATACAGAATATTTCATCTTGCAATATATCATTCATTTCTATCTTTCCGACTTCATTCTTTCTCTCGCCTTTCGCTCCGCTTTCGCCACGCATACGCTTCACATATATGCGCTTACGCCTAAACCTCTTCGGGACGGGTTCGAGTTTCGTCAGTGGAAATCGACAGATTTCTACAGTCCTCTCTCAGCCGTTCCGCCGCCTCCTTCCGCGAGATCACGTCCTCGCAGAAGGAGACCATCGCCTGCCAAGACCTCTCACTGCCAGCCATGGCCGAAACCACGATCGGCAGGGAGAGGTCCCCCCCGACTACAGAAGTGAGTGCCGCACGCTGCTGAGACCAACTGGGGCACTCAGCCAGCGTGTGCTGCGCTGTATCGATAGCGCAGCCGCACTCATGGCATTCTTCAGTGGGCTCTCTACCTGCCACCTTGAACAGGAACCTCCCGAAACAGCCGTGTCCGGAAAGCACCTGCGCAAGGCGGAAGGTCACCTGCCCGTGCCGCCTCTCCGCCCACTGACGGAGGACGGGGCGAATCGCCTCTATGGTCCTGAGACCGGCACTCGGTGACTCGAGTCTGCCCTGCCACTGGCTGTAGAGCTCGGTCTGCGCCGAGCGCCGCCATCCAGCCACCACCTCCGGGGAAGGGTGGTCGCCCAGCGACCGAACTTCCACCCTTTGCCAGTACACGTGAGCCAGCACCTCCGCCTCCAGGTCCCACGGAGGACAACCCGCTAAAGCGCAGGCCGCCTCGCACGAGATGGAGCGGTAGGCTCTGACCACTCTGGCCGCCATGACTCGCTGCGGTCTCCGCAGCAGTCTCCTACTACGAGCGGACAGATCGTCCGCCCATATGGGCGCCCCATACAGGGCCATCGACTTCACCGCCCCGGTGTACAGTCGACGGCAGCCCACTCTGGGCCCACCAGAGTTCGGGAGCAAGCGACTCAGCGCGCCGGCAGCCCCGATCAGTTTGGGGGCCAGGCGCCGGAAGTGCTCCTCGAATTTCCACCGCGCGTCGAGGATGAGTCCCAAGTACTTCATCGACGACTTGATCGCGATGGAAACCCCTCCGACCACTAGGTCGGCTCCGGCGGCAGGTGCCATCCGCGGCCCGTGAAAACACAGGGCCTCGGACTTTTCGAGGGCAACCTCCAACCCCAGCCGGCGTACGCGCGCCACTACTTGGGCCACCCCAGCAGTGGCTCTGACGCGCGCCTCCCTGAATGTGCGGCCCCTGGCCGTAACGAGGGTGTCGTCTGCGTAACAAGTTACCTGCGCAAGGCGGAAGGTCACCTGCCCGTGCCGCCTCTCCGCCCACTGACGGAACCTAACCTAACCTAACCTAACCTAACCTAACCTAACCTTTTTTTTTTTTTTTTTTATCGTGGGTAAATCCTCATGGATACCTCTGCGCCACGGGGAGGCACAAAGGTTATGTCAGACTCCTACTGACTAAAACCCCCACGTGTTCCTACTCGCCGCTGTATGGTGGAGCCACGGGAAGGCTTTCGCATACAACCGCAACTCCACCAGCGGGTGTCCGCCGCAGCAGACCCTCCTTGGGCACGATGTGCCCAGTTTCGCCGGTTAGAGGTGTGCCGGAACAACAGCACACCAGCCAACTTGAGAACCATACTGTGAGTGATGGACGGCCCCGTTTCCATCGCCCACAAGTCCTCCGAAGGCACAGGAACAAGAGAGGTGGAAGAGCTCTCTCGCACCCGGCCTTCCATCGCCGACGGCAAGCGCAGCGAACGCTCGCCGTCCACCCCGGCCCACCAGTCCCATTCCTGGACGGGCCCGGCCCGCCAGTCCCATACCTGGACGGGCCGCAAACCTCCAATCGGGACGACCAGACCAGTCGTCACCCCCACCTTCAGCAGCAAACTGCCGCCCACCCCCGCCTGCCAGTCCCATACCTGGACAGGCCTTCCACCACACGGGGTGATACACCCCCTGGGTCATCCACTGCGCCCTCAGCTTGGTCAGAGGGACGCGCGGAGACCCCCTCCTCGTCGGGTCATTAGCCATCGGCTAACAATCTCGCACAAAAGAAGTTAACCGACGTTACCAGGGTGCACCGGCCCGAATGCTGCTCTTCCCCCCGGACGAATCAAGAGGGACCCACAGCACCCAGGCACACGTGGAGGTTACCCGACCTGGCACCCCAACCTAACCTAACCTAACCCAACCCAACCCAACCCTATTTAATCCTATATTAATCCTATATTTTTGAAGTTAGAGACATGAAAGTTGGCAACTAAGTTTTTAATGATAAATGATAAAGATCTGTATAATCAATGTTACGAAAATCTATCCCAACGGGGTCGAAATGGAGGTTGGAAATTTTCACGAGGATTTTATGTTTTCGAAGTTAGGGATATGAAATTTGGCATTTAGGTTATTTGATTTTAATAATAAAAACCTGTATATACGCAATATTACAAAAATCCATCCCAAAAGGGGTGAGAGGGGTGAGGGTTTGGAAGATTACATGTAAGTTCTGAGTTTTCGGAATTAGAGAAATGAAAATCGGCAATTAGAGCATTACTTTTCAGTAACTATGACATTAAGCAATTAAAATATCACTTGCTTCAACGGTGAAAAAAACATCGTGAGGAAACCTGCACGCCTGAGAGTTCTCCATAATGTTCTCAAAGACGTGTGAAGTCTGCATGGCCAGCGTGGTGGACTATGGCCAAACCCTTCTCATATTGAGAGGAGACCCGTGCTCTGTAGTGAACCGGTAATGGGTTGATCATGATGATGATGATTATAAATGCGAATGTGAGTTTGTATGTTGGTTTGTCCTTCAATCACGTCGCAACAGAGCAATGGATCGACGTGATTATTGAAATTATAGTTGAGGACCCGGAGAGTGACATAGGAGAGTTCCCGTTGGAAATTTTACAATTTATTCTGACTGAATTTTAAAAACTTATCCACGCGGGCGAAGTCGCGGGCGCCAGCTAGTTATAGAATAAAATACAATTTCCTTTGAACGAGTCACTAATTTTGTGCAGCCTACTAAACGGTACTACAAGTTTACTTTTACTTCTGATGTTCAGTGCGTTACCGTCCATTTTTTTCTTGAATTTATCAATATTTTTATGAAGTCAAGGGCTAACTTGTGATGAATAAAGAAATAAAGCCTTTATCTCCAAAGAGGTGCGGCTTTTTTGCTCACGCTGGATATTCTCAACCGTTGGCAAATTGGCAAAGACCTTCGCACCTTTCCTCCTCCATTTGAGGGCTTCCTAGCCTGTGGTATTCATTTTGATATTTTACTTCCCACAAGTGAGGGGAATGTAATTTGGTTCATCCGGATAGTGCCGAAAGAAAGTGCAGAAAGTCGGCGGCAAAGGCGGTGGATGCCAGACCAGTCTTCGCCGGATCCACTCTGTCGCCACACGCAAGCCTGATCCGACCCACGTTTCATCACCTGTAGGCCGGTCAAGACCGCCCACTCCTCGAACGCCTCGCCACGGGCTTCGGTCGCAGGGGAACCCCACGCAGTGGACTTCGCGTTGAGATCTCCGGCGACCAGCACCCGACACGGGCGACTGCGGCCCGATCAGAGCCCCGAGCTCGAGCAAGAACTGCTCGAGCTCGATCAAGGGCCTGTTCGGTGAGGAATACGCCCCGATGACCAGGACGTCCCCCACCGACCCCACAACGAATCTGCCTGCCCACGGGAACAAAAAGCGTGAATCAATAAAACCGACGAACGAGAAATAAAACTCCACACACGCGGCAATTATTTATTACTAAACGAACACCGGCTCACAGCCCCAACTGCGCCTCGCAGCGAATCACAGCCCCAACTGCGCCTCGCAGCGAATCACAGCCCCAACTGCGCCTCGCAGCGAATCACAGCCCCAACTGCGCCTCGCAGCGAATCACAGCCCCAACTGCGCCTCGCAGCGAATCACAGCCCCAACTGCGCCACGCGGCGGCTCAGCGCGCGCCAGAAACCGCGGCACAGTGCACACAGCGAGCCGCGCGGCGCGGCGCTCCGCTCCGGCGGCCGACCGGGACCGGGGCGCGGCCGGGGGCTGCAGGGCGTCGCACGCGGCTGCCTCGCCTGCGCGCCCGCCTGTAACACATGTTGCCGATACAACGTTACGTGATTGCAAAACGCATCGCAACGGTGTCGAACTCTCGCCGGACTCCCGCCCTCCCGAGATGGAACTGGCTCTCTCGGCGAGGACTCTAATCTACTAATAAAATAAATATTCTCTAAATGTAGTCGGCGCACGTGTGCGGCGTGACGGCGTGCGTGTCGTGCGTCGTGCGGTACTCACGTGCGGAGCGCGGCCGGGGGCGGAGGGCGCCGCGCCGGCGCTGCGGGCGGGACGCTGCGGTTACGAACATCGGGTCGCCGAGTCTGATACGCATCAAACTATACTCTGAGGATATGTATTTCTTTTTATTAGTGTGTGTATATAAATATAACGTGGCTAAGCTGACTGCGCGGCCGGAGCTGCAGGAATTAACCTTTCAATCATTCGGTCAAAGAAAACTTTAAGCGAATACATAATACTTTACGAGACAATTTTGATTATCTGTGTGAGCGAGTGAAGGCGACGGGCGGCTCCGGCCGCCGCAGACTTCCGTTACTTCCATATCATTGTACAACATGTTGTGCTTAAGGGAGAGGCCCGGCCGCCGCCCGCGCGTCTTGCCTGTCCGCGGCGCGCAGCTCGGCGCGCGGCGCGATGTCCAGCTCGTGCACGCGCGTCGCGCGGCAGCCGCGGCCGCGCGCCGCCTGCGCCGAGCGGAGCTGCTCAGCACCAGCCGGGGCGGGCGCGGCGGCGGCGGGCGCGGCGCGGCGCGCGACCAGCAGCCGGTTCAAGTCGTCCAACTTGCTCATCATGATGTCGTACGTGGTGCACGACTCCGTCTGGAAACATCTCCGCGGTACTCGGCCACCTCGCCCCGCTCCGACTCGACCGGCAGAGGCCGAGCTGGCCGACAGCTGACAGTTCTGCACGCGGCGTGCGCCGACCTCTGCGCCGTCAGCAGCTAACAGCGTCTTCGGCCTCGTGCTCATCACTAACACAGTGTACTGCGACGCGTACTCATTATCAATATCTTTATATCATTTAACCCATACAAGGCATATTATACAAAAATGGAACTTCACTCCAAAAAATTCCAGACTTCAGATCTGTTCAAGAAAGTCAGACCCTTATCTGAACAGTTCAAACCGAGATCGTGGGTCATAGAGGATTCGGAAGGTAGTCTGCTTTAGCTGAAAGATGGCGTGTTTATTCCGAGGACCTATATAAAAACTCTACCGGATCAAAAACATCTGAAGTGAACTATATCAACATGGAATTGGAGCCTAGCATATTACGATCAGAAATACTTTCAGCCTTAAAATCCAGGAAACCTCCAGGGCTAGATAAAATAACAGCTGAAACTTTGACCGCTCTGGGGGACACAGGGATCGACATATTTTACATGATCTGCAACCTAGTTTGGCGTACAGTACACGGGCAAAAGACTGGGCCCTTTCTGTTGTGGTCCCTATAAGAAAGGGTCAACACGAAAATTAGGCAGATCCTGCAGGAGCAGGCGGGTTTCGTCAAAGGGAAAGGCACCCGCGAACAAATTTTAAACATACGGCAACTGGTGGAGTGAAGGCGTACGAATTTAAGACACCAATGGTCATGTGTTTCGTAGATTACAGTAAGGCTTTCGACTGTGTCGACTGGAGCTGTTTGTGGAAAGTTCTTCTAGAATTGGGCGAACCACAACACCACAACACCTTGTAACGCTACTGAAGACACTATACCACAACAGTGAAGGTGTCGTTAGGATAGATGAGATAACCTCTAAACCCTTCAAATTTGGTAAAGGTGTAAGGCAAGGGTGTGTGCTTTCTCCTGTTCTGTTCAATATCTACGGTGAATACATTATAAGGCGAACGCTCGAAGACTGGCAAGGTGGCGTCAGTATCGGTGGAGTAAAACTGACCAGTTTAAGATACGCCGATGACACGACGCTCCTAGCAGCAAATGGGGCGGAGATGGCTTCTCTGTTGAGCAGGATGGAGGAAATAAGCATAGAGATGGGTCTTTCCATAAACAGATCTAAGACAAAAGTCATGGTCGTAGATCGTGGTTAAAAAACTGGAACTCACTGGTTCAATAAATCTCGAAACTGTGGGGAACTTTATTTACCTGTAGTGTGTAGTGAAGGTTATGAGGAGGCTGAGGAGCTCATGATTATATCGCTGCATGGTGTGGTTAAACCTGAGAGTAAACCTAGGCTCTGACATCAGTTCTCTCTGTAAGTGGCGGGCGGCGCTCACCCGGGGCCTGCTCCGCGCGTCCGCCGGGCCGCCGCCGGAGCTGGCGTCGCTGGACGCCGAGGGTCCCCGGCGCCGCGGCCGGCCGGGGGACACGTTCTGTCCGAAATTCTTTTTCGTGACCTCCTGCTGGACGCTAGCGCCCTCTGCGTTGTTCGGCGAAGTGACGTTCGCGATTTCATACAGATTCTGTACGCAGTAGGTCTGCGCCTGCGTCGGGGGGCTCGGAGCCAGCTCTCCAGCAGCGAGCGCGCCCGGCCGGCCGAGCAGCTGGCACAACTCGGCCACGCGCGCGGCCTGAAGCTGCCGGTCGCGCTCGCAGGCGCAGCCGGGCGCGCGAGCGGAGGTCTGCGACGGGCGCGCGCTGCCGGCCGCGGCCGCGGAATGCCTGGACGTAAACTGAGGCATATTCGACTGGTAGTCACATTGGCCTCGCGGTCGCTCCGCGCCGGGTACCGACCGGGCCGGGCGCCGACTGCAAGTGCTGTCCGACAGGCCGGAGTCGTGCCAGTAGCGCTTGCCGCCGCCCGCGCCGCGCACCCCGCGCCCCGCGCCGCCCGCGTCCACCACCAGCCGCTCGCTGCAACACACCAAATATTATTTGAGGCTTCGTCCGCTGCTCCGGCCGGCGGGGAGCGAAGTGTCCGAGCGTGCAGGCTACCGCGGGGCGCGGGGGCGCGGGGCGGCGGCGCGCGGGCGGGGGGGGCGCACGCCGCTGCGCATGTAGCGGTCCAGGTCGATGATGTCGACGCAGCCCAGCGACGAGCGCGACGTCGCCGACATGGCCGCCGCACTCTGCTGACAAATACCCTGATTAAAACCAGCCCAACAGCCGTTCCGCCAGTATATGCTGGCAGCCAATTGAGCTGAACACCGGACACATAATTAATCACCAAACTGAGGAATACTTGTCCCGACAACTCCGCCCTAACATCTCCACTTAACTCAAAACACTTTTAGTCTGAGCTGAGAAAGTCAGTCATAGACATACCCAAGAGGAAGGGCCGGGCTACAGGATCCGAGGATTCAGAACAGTTAGGAGATCTCAGGCCTTCCGAAAATTTTCAACAAGGTACCCCGCACCGGAAACTCTCGGATTCATGGCCGCCGGCGGAGGCGACGCGTCCCCAAACTGGAATGAACACTACGGCCTTCGCAGCAACGAGATATATGATCTCTACGCATGTAATTAGTGGTAGTAATGCCAATGTGGAGGGAGACACTCGGCCACATTTTCGCATGCTGGAATACCACACTGCAGTCTATCACCACGTCCAATGCCAATGCGCCATCTCGTTCGGCGTCAGCTCTTATCACATGGTCAGAACATAACTTTCAAGTCTGACAGTTCGTTTCTTGGCGCGTATTCCACTAAACAGAGCACCAAGTCCTCATTTACCTTATTATTTTATTTTGAGATGGGTTAGCGCTTGACGACAATCAATACTAGAGAGCACTGATGAGGTGTAGCTTGGAACGCGCTTGCTTATAAAATGCCTATTCACTGAATACCAAAGTAACCTTACTTTGGTCATCAGTGAATTGGTTTGGTCTGTTAAATTTGTCTGGGTCTCAGCCCCTGATTTGAATTTCCAGACAACGAGTCACCTGTTCCTAGTTGCAAATCGCGCCAGGAAGCCAATAAGCATGCGAAGATGGAGTCTTGGTGGAGTTCGTCTTCTTCATGGTGCTATGACCGTCGATGACGTTGTTGACAACACCAAACAAAACTTGACTTCTCAAACTTCTCATTGACGTTGGGAGCCTCTCTTTCTTTCTAGTCTGTGAGCGCGATGTGACGTTTATGTTTCAAAAGTTCACTCGTCAAACCTCATCGCTCGGTGCGAGCACAGATCTCCACAAACTCGTAACAGTTTCGCCTCGTCATAAATACAGCTGCGGTGTGCCGTGGTTTGTGTATCGTAATCATCAGTTCCTTTGACTTATTTATGTCCCGCCGAGTTGCCCACGCATCGTCCCACACGGGGCTCAGGGGAAACGGTTCTAAAGCATATTTAAACACAATTTTATTGGGCCATCATGGGAATCGAACCGAGGGCCGGATCCATAGTTAAACCCGCTAGGCACGATGACATCTACCGTTTGGAGTTACGGCAATGCCCTGAGAAGACGAGTCGAAGAAAAAAAGATCATTACCTGGATTTGGCGAAATCGTAGAAACTTCTTAGAAAATTTCATCAGTATTCCAGCCTTAAGATAAGAGATTTAAATCAAATAAAACATTATTTATTTATGTTGTTGTTCTTGACGGATCTCGGTCGCGGTCGATCTTTTGTCCTAGACGGTACCTGGAGCTGATGTCCAAGAAATAGGCCCCCGAAAACCAATAGAATATTATCATTTCTACAAAGTGATCTAAAACATTATTTTTTTTCGAAAACCAGACCCAGCTCTGTCTCGATATTTTTACCAATAAGTTTATAAGAATGCAGGCTTAACATATCGCAGGGCTACTCTCGGCGAGCTGCTAGCCGGCGAGAAATCACTTCAGTTACAAAACTGACTCACGTCAAAAGAACAAAAGAAGTTTTGAGGCGCGTCACAAACCAAATCTCCGGCGAACGAATAAGAAGCACAAAAACACAATGTAGCTCGCGGCGCCTTCCAGCATCCGGCAGATATTTCCACTCTCGTATAAATATGAAGAAAACCGAACTCGCGCTGTGCTGGCTGCTGTTTCTCCTGCTGCAGGTTCGTTATCAGCTGCACCAACATTCAGCGAAAATGTGGTGTGTCAGGCCGCCGGCGCGGAACCGTCGCAAGCTACTGCAGATGTGACCCGACTGCTCTGCAGCCACACTGCGGGAGCGCCCCGCGCCTGGCATGGTTCATGGTTTATATTTCAGCACGCATTTCGCACTTTGCACAGAATCGTACGCGTCTGTAGCGGAGGAAGGCTTCGTCGTTAGTTTGTGGAGGGTGTCGTGGTCGAGGTGGTAACGTGTGGTGTTCCGCAGGTGGTGAGCACGCTCGCCTGTAAGAGGAAGTCGTCGTGCCGACCGCCGCGCTGCCCGGGCGGCTGCAAGCCCAAATACTGGTGACCGTGGCCCAGAGACTCTCGCACGCTATCCCGCTGCGAGGACTCTGGAGAACTAGCGGTGATGGTGAGCAATCTGTGTTAGACTGTGCTACCAGGCTTGAACCATTTGTAACCCTGGTAGTTTTGGGGTTACGTTAACAAAATAATGTAATAATGATACCTTTAAGTCAAAGAAATAGCAAGCGACATACACATGTTTGAAAGTCAAGATGACTCCAGCGCTTCGACGTGGGCTCGCAGCCTGCCTGCTGCATGAGCACTGGTGATGCCGCAGGTATATGCTGTGTAGCATAAATATTTAAGAGATGATCACATCAGCTCGGCCGGCACCGCGCTGTCGTTACAGACGGAGTTGGCGTGTCAAAGGCATGTACTTAAAGATTAGAGCTAAACTAATAGGAGTTATGAATTTGAATGTTTTATTTATTCTTCCTGAAAAAGATTTTTTTTTTTAATCCACTACAAGTTAGCCCTTGATGGCTATCTCACCTGCTGGTAAGTGATGATGCAGTCTAAGATGGTAGCGGGCTAGCCTGTAAGGGGTATGGTAAACCCATACTCCGAATTGGTTTCTACACGACATCGTGCCGGTACGCTAAATCGCTTGGCGACACGTCTTTGTGGGTAGGGTGGTAACTAACCACGGCCGAAGCCTCCCACCAGACCAGACTCGAGCCGAGAATCTAACCCAGGACCTCCAACTTTATAATGCAAAAGCGCGCGCACTGCGCCACGAAGGTCGTCAAAGTACACAAGTAAAATGTAATTTTTTCAAAAGTGAGCTAAAAGTAGGCATCGAAGCATGCTACGCCACGCGCAGCAGTGCACTGGCCGCCGCCGTGACGCCGCTGTGTTGTCGCGCAGGCGTCGCTCGTGCAGCGCTGCTGGCGCGCGGCCGCGTGGCTGCTGGCGCTGCTGGCGGGGGCGCGCGCCTGCAAGAAGCGCACCATCTGCCGCCCGCCCGTCGGGGGCCGCCCGGGCTGCGGCGGCCGCTGATGCCGCCACTCCGGTCACTACCGCCGCCCCTGCAGGCGTCCTCGAGCAGCACACGCGGTGCACTTCCACCACGGGTAAAAGTAATGAGCTGGTACTCAGAGACACAGATTTTATTTTATTGATGTTTAAGCCGTCAGCTCGTCGACACATATTGATTGAGTCGAACACGTTGAATGACTTTGGGTTGATTTGTTCAGTTGCAGCGCCATATTGCGTTGCAATGACGCGTTTGAAAGACACACCGTACAAAAAAATTGTTTCTTAGAGTCCAACCCTAAAGTTAGTCTTTCTTCTGCGCCTACTAAAACTACTTGGTACTTTTATTAGTACTTAACGCCGTCTTAACTCTTATTGCAAGTGTTAACAGAGACAAAAACTTTAATTTTGTGTAAAAACTTTTCTTCCAAAAATATCACTAAATTTATAGCAATGTTCTCGTGACGTCTATTACATCAATCCATTAATAAATACATCATAATGTGTATATATATATATATATGTATTTGTATCTCCTGTCTTACTGTATTGTATTATATTTGGAGTACAGTAAAAGTGTATGCATTCATTAATTTTTCTTCCTTACAGCATTCAACACCGGCTGGACTACAATCATTTCCTCAGCGCATTAATTAATATCTCTCTGATTTATGGGTATCAGTGTACATTACTATAGAAGTTATATTTTAATGAAGGTAGAACATTAATTTATTACTTAAAAAATCTATAGTAGTCTGTCTGTCACCTTGTCTCATCCGATTGTTAACTGTTACTCACATTGTCTTATAATGAAAGCAATAATTTTGTTACTTTTAAACTATGTAAAGTGTGATTAAAAATATAACCAACAGAGATTTTTTGATGAACATTGCAGTTCTATTTACTTTCAGATGCAGAACTTACATTTAGTTAAAAACTTGATCTGAACATGAAATATACACTTTTGAAGATTTATTCTTGTACTTAGGTTTATTGTTTACAATGTAATGAAATAAAACAAAATTGTGAATTTTATAATTTTTTTTTATTTTTCCTTATAATGTAAAGCTCCTTAAGTCTACATCAGTAGTTCCTGAAACAAATGAAATGATGTTCACTTGTAAATGTAAACAAACGCTGCATGTAATCTATCATCTACATGTCAGTACCATATCCAGAGCTTGGCTTCATAATATGGTTTTTTATTGTAATATTGTTTCTGCCACCACAACTACCTTGACTACCTGTCAAGAAATGGATGTGGTTTACCGCCCAGCCTTAGAGAGCTTGTTAAACTTTTTAAAAACAAACATCTTGGGTTGAGGTATAGCAATATACCTTTTTTTTTTTGAGCAATTCAATTCAACACTTCACAAGCACACCACAAGTGTTGCCACGTAATCTTCAGTCAGTCACATAATGCACTGAATTATACTGATTGGTCAGTGCATGTCTCCCACCAACAGAAAACTGAGTGAAAATGAAGTGTCTGAACTTTCAGCAGGTGTGTCACTACACTAAGCTCTAAAACTGTCCCATGTGAGAGGGCTCGGCCCAGCATTGAGACATGATGGAATGCAACACTGATGTTGCAAACCGGAAAATTGGCAGACGTCATGAATGAGCTTGTATGTCTAGACTAGCAAGCTTAACAAGTTAATAGTTCAACATGCGTGCTGGCAGGAAAATGACAGGCCTGAGATAAAGAATATTGTAGTAAACTCACTTAGCCAGTATTCCATCCTTCTTGGTGAGCCGCACAATGCAGTCATCCGACTCGCCCATGCGCCGGATGGCGCCGCACACCACGTACATCTTGCTGCCGTCGCCCGCGCGCCCCGTGGCGGGGTCCACGTCCGCGATCACCAGCTGCACGGACGCGTGGTCCTTGGCGTGGATCAGCCGGTTGCTGGCCGAGCTGAAACAGGCACAGAATAATGTCAACAATAGAAGGGGACACAATTTGGTTAAGAACCACCACCATCGTCGGCAACCTACTTATGTGCAATTCTGATGATTTAAACTGCTCCAATACAATTTAGAGTATATAGAGCTGATAAAAGAAGTCAAATTCAAATATAGCAAATATTTCTTTGAATTGATGTAAGATACCTTGTGATATATTTAAATATTAAATATTGCAATAACTGGACACAAGTAGATAAGTAAAGTAAAGAGTATGGATTTTCTTAATCTGTGGACTTCCATTATTCGAAATATTTATGATGACACATTATTGTAAACCAGCAACGAACCTATGGGTTATATTTAAGAGCCCTCAATATAATCTGATTTAAATTAGATTTTGTAACACAGGCCAGATCTATCAGAAACATTTTCTAAAATCAAAACCCAATCTTGGACACTTATCAGTTCACTATGTATTTGACAAATCGTAATCTAACGTTCTCAAATGCATACATAAGGTCAGAAAAATTTAATCAATAATTATGTATTAGCATAGAGATGAAAAAAGATAACCTATAGCAATCACAAGTCACTCACCATTTCCTCGGGCAGTACAAGTCAACGAATTCTCCAGCGTCGTTTTGCATTTTGTTTATCTGAAATTGAATTAAGTTTAAATCAATACTCACAATCTTAAAACACAAAATACGATTTGTAAATCTAAATAAATTAGTATCTAACCTAAAACAACACGCGAATGATTAAACGTCAGAAGCAAAAAGGAACTCATAACATGGCCGTCACATTTTAATGCATAAAGTGTTGCCAGCCCATTATGTTAAGATCGCTCTACACTATGCAAATCTGAACGTGGATTACTCCAACCTTATATTTTACATCAGCAAAGTTTGCATTCCTAATTCGTATATAGACATATTGAATTAATTTGTGATATTTTTTTTTTAATAAGATTATTTTACTTGAAATTATGACTAATTATAACTTACTCCACAGTTTTTGGGACACAAATTAATTCCGTCAACTGCTAAACGTCATAATCGTGAAAGTTCTTCAAGCAGCATTGTAACAGCACGACGTAATCTCTAAATGGTACGGTATCTCTATTGATACGTAATTATTTTTGTTACAGTGAGTATAACGAAGGAATACCGGTGCAGGATGCTTTTTATCTTTGTATTTTTGTTTACAATATCATAGAATAGCCTGTTTATTTTATTAATTAAGTACGCGTTAAATGCGCTGTTTGTTAGTGTTGTCTTACATGCATAGTGTTTGTATTTTCTTTGATATAGTTAGTGCATAGTTGTCGAATAAACCAAAATCAAATGAACGGTAACATAAATTTACCAAGTTACGCCATGAAGGACCTGCGTATAAGAGGTCATTAGTTGAGGGGATTTTTATATTATCCCAAGCTTTTGCCTGCAACTTTGTTTGCGGCCACATTGATGTGTTTCCGTGCAAACAGATACTTTGATTGAAAAGCTACATTTTAGCGGGACAAAAGAAGCTTATGTGCTTTTCCAGACTTAAAGGTGTATCGCCTATCCTGAACATAACTTAAGATATTTTCGGATCAAAAACAATTTACCTAGAACCTGATTCAGCAATGAGTGTTTAGTACACCCATTGCACTGTATTCGGTAGTTTATCCGTTGTGTACGAGAAACAGACAAAATTGAATAATAATCTGCGTAGGTTTTATGTATGGTAGGACCTAGGGTTGTTCAGATTTACCCATAGTTACACTCAATTGGCACCCAGCAATTAAAAGAACTACTCACTGCTACTGGAACGCAGCAATCCTCCTCCAGCTGATTGAGCGTCACAACACTCGGCTGATAAGGAAGCGGTAGACTGTCGCTTGTGAATGCCGATCTTTAAGTTTAAAATATAATATAATGATGATTTTCGATGTCGTTACGAACGGGCGTTGTCTGTCTTTCGCGGCATTTTGTCGTATCGGCGAGCGCCGCGGACGCCGCGATAGTAAACAGGAATATTACCACTTGATAAAATTGTATAGTCATATGTAGTAAGATACAAAAATGAGAAGACAAAACCGGTAAACAAAATATTTTATAGTTTTCATAAAAATGGCGGGCTTTGGCTAGCTTGACGTACCAAACCATGATGGCGGCAAGGTACGGCAATATGGCGGCCCGGCACAGATAAATTGGTGCACTCGCTGATGTGTCATCCGTTACACATAGATTGAATACTGAATAATCTGTATTGCATCAATACTATATTTGTGAATACAAACTTTCACGGGTTAACCTTCGGTAAAGTCATGATTCCATTTCAAAGTTCATCCCGTCCTCTCAGGATCAGGAGCCCGGGGCTCCGCTGCCGGGCCGGCGGGGGTCGGTGGGGCCGGTGGGGGGTAATAAAACTGCAGTACCGTGCGGGCAAGTTATTTGTATTATTCATTATTAATTGCTATTCATTTATTTTTTACACCATAAATTTATTGTTGCCTATTAATTATATTGTATCGGTTCCCGTGGAACATGCCGACACTACGTTATATATATATATATATATATATATACTGAAGAATGCGCGAGTCAGTCTGTCTGTCGGCGGACAGAGTGTAAGAACGAGATCGCGAGTGTAGATTGCAAGAGTGCATGCGACCATATCGGACTTATTTTCTATTTTTGCTTCACTGAAACACAATTTTAATTAATTTGATATAATGTCTATATTACAACAAAACTTATTTACTAAATGGACATTTTGCGCCGCAAACACTCTACATGCATTCACTTTTATTACAATTGCCAACACATTTGCCGTCCGTCACAAACAGTAAAACACTTGGACGCAGTTAATCCACGGAAACATTATAATTGAGATGCGGCTTACAAAATGATACAAGTCGACACGCTTGTCAGCGAAAAGGTCCCAGAGTAATGAAAGATCTTTTTTACCTTGCACATTATGTGTGCTCGGCACAACACTACCCGATACCCGGCTAAGTTTGTTGTGGGCTTCTTCTTAGACCGGGGCGCGTTTGGAACCCTCATAGCTTTAGTTTTAAGTTTACGAATGTAGTTATCACCATCAAATCACTACTAAGAAAATTATTGACGCGTCAAAAGTGCCTTTTAAAGCACTTTTGAAAGATGTATCATGTAAATACCAATAAAATTGCAGACAGGCTCAACTAATTTCAGACAAACATCTCACATAGAGGTTAATTTAAAAAAAAGCCTAGCTCTACGTGCGTTGGACGCATTTTGCATAACTAGGTACATCTACTTATAATACAAGCTAGGCTCGCTGACGTCACAGTACATTAAACTCGGCGCCCTCGTGTCAAACATTGAGTTCGTCCGAACTTGGTATGTAAAGTAATCATCAAGTTAGTAACTACGGAATATACGACTTTAATCAGATGCACTTAAGGTGCCTTTTAGTGTGTCGGTAGTGAATGGCCACTCGTCAGCCTGTGCGCGATCCGTTCACCGTCACGTTCACCGGAAGTGTAATCATTACTGTATCATGAAGCAAATCATTTTTATAAGAGACAGCCATATATAGTTACTACATGCGTTTATAGTCGTTACAATAAGTTAATTAGAACAAGGTCGACATTTGTAAACAATTAAATTTATATTTGACATATTGATTGACCATAAACATAAGTTATTAAAATATTATTCTTGCATACCTCCCCGGCAGATTGTAAGCATCTCTAATTCAATATAACACCAATGTGCCGACTCAATCTATGCAAAATAAATGATTTGATTTGATTTATTATAAGTATGTATCCACAAAAATATATATTTACATTTTGTTAAAGCTTATTCAACTCGCCTGTACGGACAGTCAGGGGGTTTCGTTGTTATTCATGAATAGTTATAACTCATTAATTCTGTAAATAAACATTTCATTACATTTAATTACGTTATAATTAAAAGTGCTTCTTTGGGTTTTATTTCCCCGAACTATACGATGAATGTAAATTTTAATTTTATTCGCCATTAAACCGTGACAACCAGACAATAAAAAAAAAGAAGCGAATTAATCTCATGCTCATACTCGTATAATATTAATTACATCTCCTAAATAATATTAATTTTGCATTTTACCTATTACTAACTATTATATAATGTGGAGTATTTGATATCTAGCTATAGTTTTGTTCCGCGGCTGCGTGTACGTCTGCACGCTACGCAATGACTCCTATAAGTCTAGCATTATAACACTCAGTTCCAAAATAATCACAGTAAAATAAAAACTATAGATTTGTATGAAACGTTCAAATTATCGAATTTAACAGATCCTAGTATGAACTAGATCCTAGTGTTAATTCCATTATTTGTATAAAACCACTAATTACATCAATAAGTACGAGCAATTATATTTTAGATTCATTTTCAAAGCGGGTCCCACGGCGCGCCGGTGAGGGGCCCGCAGCCAACATTTAAACTATACCTGACAATGAACAACTCATTTCATCATCAGGCTTCACAAAATAATACGCGGTGGCAACCACAGCGGCAGCAGCGCTATTACAGCAGAGGACGCTGTTAACACGTGTATTCGTCCATTAGCCTTTCCCACACCACACATACCTATATTCATTTGGGTTGACTTTTTTCCTTTTCTCTCGTTACTTGCATTTTATCCTCATATTAAAAACGAGTTGTACGTCACTTGAAATCAGAACCATTTTTAAAATCTATTGCGTGTGGACAGGAAAACTAATAAAAAAAACTAACCAAAGAACAAAAATTATGACTGAATAGGCTGTATGGACACTGATCTTTGCCTTTTCCTGAAAGGGACTAAAATAAACAACAAAAAAATTGAAATTTATTATCGATGCTTTTCGTTTATGGTGCCCTGGTACCCCCTTTCCGAATGACAGTGTAGTGTGCTGGGGATCAGCTGAGATATTTTCGAATCGATTAGAGGGTTCCGTACAGGGCGCTGGGATAATTTAAACACTTTGATCTGTTGCCTGATTTAGTGAACCCTCCTCATACAAATATAAAAGTACCCCATACAAACTCCCCATAATTTAAACACAAGTTAACTTAACTTGTAACCGACAGATCTGATCTATATAACAGCCTTTGTCAACGTAAACCATTGTAAGCAAATCTTTACGCCATTTTCTCGCACCTGTCTCATAACACAAACTCACTACATCGTGTTAAATATGTTTCATAAAGTAACGATATTTCAACAATTAACACTCCAACATGCACGGGCTTCAACAAATTCATTAACACAAAGTAAGCTATAATCAATATAAAATATAAACCAACAATTTAAAAATAATTATCAAAACTTAATATACATATAATACCTAGTTATAATATTGCAATGAAAAAATTACGGCCAGCAATAAAATGCCTCGAACCTAAATCTTTACATAATTTTTTTTTTATTAAAGAGTGTTTTTACACGCTTCATCCTTGATATTGCCACGATAACGGTCATGTTAGTTAGAGCGACATAACTTCCTTGTCAATTCCAAGGGCTGGTGCGTATATCGATTTAAATAAGGTTTCGAGCAAAGTTTGAACAAATATTTGCCAAGTGTACAGGAATGCATCTCAAAAAATAGCACACATCAATTGAGGCCCTACTCAATTTCATAAGCAGTACACCAAAAGTGTTAAGTAAAAACTTTAAACAAAATACTACATATAATACTGTCTACTAAAAGTAACTACCCCCCCCCCCCCCCCCTTAAGTTTAGCATTTTATAATGTGCTAATGTCATTTAGTGGGGCAATGTTAATATCTAAACTATAACTATTAGGTTCCGATTTGGTACGCCAATGTCAAACATTTGTTCAAACACATCACCAATATACACAACAATTTAAAGTCCACGCTTCGTACTAAAAACATTCAATTCAATAATCACATTAACCGTCACTTTCGCACGTATTAACTACAAGCTTTGTGTGATAAGGACGAAACGATACATAATACACTAACACTTTTAGTTCGTATTCCACATTAATCTAAAAACGTCTTTATTCTGTTACAGGTTAGATTTGTTTTCGATTGAATTCCGCTTCCAATACTCTTCATGGAAAATACCACTGCGGTACACACTCGTCCTAATTTAGTTTTCACGTACTCGTAGTTACACTTTTATAATACAAGCGCTAATCTTACAACTTTGTCTAATTTAAGCTAAATGTTTAGTTCCAATATTTACAAGAATATTTCATAGATTACCACGATATGGTTCTAAAAGAACACTCCAATCCAAACAAAGAACGATGAAAAAGGTATTCTAATGCAATACGCACAAGTAACATACTCGTTTAACATTGAAATTTCAAGGTCGCATCTAGTGTTTTCATATCGGTAGGTTTTGAAACTTACCGTATTCCCATACACATAAGTCACAATATCGTCTGTATTTGGTAGCCATCTCTTGGGCACATGTTTATAATGAATTTTATTGCTATAGGCACAAGTTATATTATCGTTTGTAATATAATAAGGTAGTAATCTTTTGGAGTAGTAACATACGCTTTGGTAAACGTACGGGCAGTGCATTGTGTGGTAAAACGGACTCTATTCCAAGAGTGATGAGTGTCATTATCGTCCGAGTGGTGGCGGCGCACGGGCGGGGCCGCCTACGCGTCGGCGTCGGCGTCGGCGCCGGCGTGCCGTCAGTGCGCGTTGGCTAGCTCGTCCATTCGACACCTGCCAACAGTTTTAACATTACTATGTCTTGTATCTTACTAAACAACGGTGCTCATTTGACGACCTCCGTGGCGCAGCGCGTGCGCCGTTGCATTTTAAAGTTGGAGGTCCTAGATTCGACTCCCGGCTCGAGTCTGGTCTGGTGGGAGGCTTCGGCCGTGGCTAGTTACCACCCTACCGACAAAGACGTGTCGCCAAGTGATTTAGCGTTCTGGCACGATATCGTGTAGTAAGCAATTAGGAGTATGGGTTTACCATATCCCCAACAAGTAAGCCCGCTACCGTCTTAGACCACATCATAACTTACCATCAGGTGGTGTATAAAAAGAAATGGCAGCACCAAATGTTCAAACATCAATATGCTCTATGAGAAAACAGATTTCCGCTCTGCAATTGTACTAGGGTTTCATAACTCCAAAGCAGCGTTAGTTTTCCCTAGATCGAAATCCTACGTGTCCCTTCAGGATGCTATGTCTCCCGGGTGGCCGGGCCGTGGTTAATCACAACCGACGGAGACGTGCGGCTGAACGAGTAGGCGTTCCTGCACGATGCCGGGAAGTACCCGTAAGGGGGTTCGGTTACCCCGTACCCCTCACGCGTCTCAAACTACAGATTATCTCCGGGTGAGATTGCAGTAAAGGGTTTACTTGGAGTGGAATAAAAAAAAGCAGGATTAAAGCCAGTTTGTGCCGCGGGGAATGTCTAAGCTCCTGATGCTGAGAAGCAGCGTATTCCAACTCAGTTCCAGAACTTGACTGAGAAGTGGCGTCATCACGTCTGGGAAGTGAAAGGCGCAGAGAGCGGCTCGGAGAAGTAGCGCCTCACCTGACGGCCATCTCCGCCACCTCGAGGCTGGGGTAGTCCAGCTCCTTCACCAGGCACAGCACGGCAGACAGCAGGTTCGAGTTCTGCAACACGTTGGAACTTTCTCATCACATTTTAACAAAAATCCCGTATCTACCTACAAGCGAGCTGAGTAACCGGGCTCTCAAGAGAACAAAAGGCCTTTTCAAGACTACAAGGCGGGCTTAAAACTACAGTTATCTGGTTTATAGAGATTTTTTGTTAAGAGATAAGTAACCAGTTTCAATTTTGAAGGCGGATAAACCCGCAAATACGTCCCTCTTGCTCCTTATATTGATTCCTTGGTATAAACACGTTTGTTCAAGCCAATCCAAACTTGTACAAAGTCCCAATCATGCTCAATTATCATCAGGTAAATGACATTAAAAGTACCCATCTAAAAATCACATTTCCATCTCTCCGCGGACCGGCAGAACAAACTCAGAATCACTCGAGTGTCATCTGGATTTGCTGTCGTCTCCAACTTGTGCTCGGGCACTCGGGAGAGACGGCATTGCATCAGGCCTTGATGTAACCTGCTGATACACCCAGCTCACGTGCACGTCGCGATGCTATGTACGTCACGGTGTGACAGTGTCTCCTGTTCAAGTAAAACATCACCCACCCTCGCGACGGGCCTCCTCGTGAACCCTCGGTGCTCTGCCATCACGGCCGACGGGTATTCTCTGTCCCGCTCGCGCGCGCTGTCCCGCGCACTATCCCTGTCCCGCTCGCGATCCCAGTCACCTCGGACCGAGTAGGTGTCACTTCTGAAAATAAAGGTGTTTAAACTATTAACAGGGGACCATGCCAGCAATGAGCGGGGAGCTGTCGCCCTCGAATGCTGCGTCACGTGGAAGAGAAGCGTCAGGAACATATGCTTTGGGCGCTGATTCAATGTTTAAGGAACATCGTGGCGGGATGATATCATAATTTTTGTCTCCTAGTTATGCGCGAGGGCGCGGAGAAGCCGGCCTGTGCAACCAGTCGCAGAATCAACGACGGATAATGAGTCTTAGATTCTGTTTGATGACAAAATAACTTATCTACTGCGTTATCAAGTAGGCGTCTAAACAATTAGTTCTATTGTCAATAAACACGCGTCTAAAGGATAACCTCCGCCTTTCGCGAGCTGAACAACTTCAGTGGTAGAGTCGCGACGGCGCGGCGTGACCTTGCCACGTTAGACGCTTGGAACTGGTCCACCAAGCAGCTGGTGTGAGGTGATAGTAAAGTCGTGTTGTGTGTGTGACGCGCGTATACAAGCTCACCTGTCGCCGGGCTCGTGGTGCGGCGAGGGCAGCGCGTGGCGCCAGTCGCCGTTGAGCGGGTACGCGTACTCCTGCGCACACACACACTTATTTGATCAATCCTTGTTCTTTCACACCTTCGGACCCGCAGTCAGTCTTCCGGGTGATTGAATTGAGGATCTCTCTATGTTCAGGTTGCACGCGAGTCCCGCAGCACTCCGTGGGCGGTGCTGCGAACTGAACTAAACTACCACTTCAGCACGGTACGTGATAATGACTCGGAACTAAATCCACGGTTATTGCAAGAATGTTGTAAAAACATATAAAAGTTTCTCAGACGGCTAGAACAATCAGAGCCGAGAGCAGAGCCCCTCGGGGCGGTCTCGGTGTGAATCCCGGCTAAGTTTGTTGTGGGCTTCTTCTTAGACCGGGGCGCGTTTGGAACCCTCATAGCTTTAGTTTTAAGTTTACGAATGTAGTTATCACCATGAAATAACTACTGTGTAAATTATTGACGCGTCAAAAGTGCCTTTTTAAGGACTATTTGAATTAAGATTATTTTGAATTGGAATTTAAAAACGTTTCTACAAACATAAAGCGAGCTTAAGACTTAAGAAACAGTTACAACGAGAAAGACTTATGACAGCTACATGACGCGGTCCCGTTGTGACGGTTTGTCAGGTCAGAGCTGGTGCTCCGCGGAGTAAGTGGTGCTCACCTTGACGCTGTGCGCCGACACGGAGTGCCGCATGGGCGCGTCCGGCGAGCGCGGCCCGCGGGGCTGCGGCAGAGAGCACGGTTAGCGCACGGAGCAGCGCGAGCCGCAACACGCCCGCACAGCCGCGCCTGTGACGCAAGCGCTGCTCTGCGGGAGTCTACACTTGAGACTACATTACATTCCACGTCGCGTGAGAGGGCCAGCGCCTCCCGGGGGGCGGGACGCTATTGTACTACTTGAGACGGGAAGGTTTACAGGCGCTGCCACTCCCAGCAACAGGAGTGTACACGGGTAGTTCTTGTGAAGTATTCAATTAATTTGATAAGCATGATAACACAAGGCAACATAAGGAACAGCCTCACCTCGTAGTGCGAGGCGGACATGGCGGCGGGCGGCGGCTCGAACCGCTCGTAGCGCTCGTCGTCGGGCGACGCGCGGCGCGGCGACGCGGCGCGCTGCACACAGGGCCACTACTGACACCAGCCCAGCCCAGCCCGGCCTCACGGGCTGCTGGGCGGCGCCACCATCAAAGCACTCAACAGTCGTTTGGAAAGAGTCGCGAGAAAGAATCCCGTATGACTCAGACTAGCCCATAGAGACGACAGGTCACAAACTTTTAACAAGTTTTACAAATATTAGTCAGCCTTCCTGTCGTGGTGACGGAGTTCGATCCCCGGCGCATACCCGTAACGGTTTAGTATTACTAAAGTACTAACAAAGCTTGACTCTTGACTCCCCGCACATATAATAACCGTCACCACGCGCGGGCTGCTCCAGGACTACTTTTATTAAAATCGGTGCATTCGGTTGATCTGAACGTAGCTGACAAACAAACACACTTTTGCATTAAATCAACAGCAAATCAATATAGCTTACTCATTTATACCTGTTGCAGGCGAAATAGAATACGAGCACGGCTTTGCACAAAGTAAAAGTTTAAAGTATAAGTCCAGCCTCGTCGCGCAGTGGCCGTACCTGGTGCGGCGGCGAGCGCGGCGCCTCCGCGGCGGCCTCGGGCTCCGCCGAGCTGTCGCTGCCCTGCGCCCACGGTCGGTCAGTGCTGCACCCCCCGCACCCGCGCACCCCCGCGACCCCGCGCCTGACGCGATGGCACATTGCCAGGGTTCCTAACTGTCCGTCTCTCTGTCCGCCGACCGGTCGGCTTTGGGTATCAAGTTTAAACCAGTACTGTACCAGCTATTCAACAGTTAGTTTCCCCGCGCCCCTCACGGCTGGCGGCCGCTAAAGTCATTAGTCTTTAAACGCTGTCCAATTTTCAAGCTTTTAATTAAGTTGTACGCAATCTGAAGATAATTTGACATTTCCAAAGCACGTTGACTGTCCATTTCACATTTGACTCTAACACTGGCTGACTACCAAAACCAATAAGATACTTTACAAATTACTTCCCGTTAACTTTGCCAAACAGAAAAATACGGATATCACTCATTTCAGTACGTAAAACTAACTAAGTATATAAGAGAAGGTTTTACGTGATCATTTACAATCAACGATGCGAGAAATCTTAAATGATTAGAGCTGACGCGGGCTGGTGGGAATGCCTTCAGAAATCAACAGCAATACTTTACTCACTTTTTATACTATATAAATATATTTAACTCGGAGCCCGGCTAGTCCTGTCGGCGGAACCCTGCGCAGTGAGCCACGTCGCTGAGCGCACAGCGGGCTATCTCGGGGGTGTCGGATGTAGCATAAGAATTGCACGCTCGTGTCATTGTAAAATCGACCTCATTCTCGTTGCTTCAAAGCACAAACTCGCTTCAACAGTCTGTTCTCTTGTCAGAACTTTGTAAGCAAAATATAAACAGCACAGAATTTGCGACTGTAAAACTTGTGTCATTAAGTGCGTTTTACTTTGATGATTCGGTTTGATAGTTGATAGTGAATTCACGATTGAGAGCGCACAAATCTTACACTTATACACATAAAACCCCGATGCAGTCAGATAAACACACAAATATATTAGTTACTATGTTAATTGATAATTAAACAACATTTGATTGTTATTAAGTATAAAATTATAAATGAATCTTTTTCCACAGTTTAGTCACAAAATATAACACATACGAATATTTAAAAGAATTTAACAGAAATGTAAATTTTTTATAAACAAACAAACTATTAAACAATATAATAATATTGTCACGGAAATGTTTCTATATCTGGGAAGACAGTTCATGTGTTCACTTTATAAGAGTTATAGTGAGAAACATTCAAGACGAGACCCGGCCGACGCGGCGACCAATCACAAAAATTACTTAAAACAGCACGTCTTCTTGGTTGGTTTTGGTCGCATATCTACGAGCAGTGACCAGTATACAATATTTTGCATTCCAACTCCCAGCCGTCTCCCGGGCCTCATGTACAGAAACCTATTTAATTTACTATATTCCTCGTCATCTGTCCGACAAATACATGCGGTGTCATTGACTTACTTATCCCCTCTACGCAACCCCACTCCAATCTCGGAAACCCTCAACGCACCGCACACATATACACGTTTGTTGGAAGCTAAATAGCCTGAAACCACAGCTACAACTTTCCTCAATATTTGGGCTATTATTTGCCTTCAGAGGAATTATCAAATCCGACAGGTAGCACCAGAGATTAACACGTTCAAACGCAAGTAAAATAAGCAACCTCTTTAGCTTTATGGTTAGAATTAGTGTACAAGTAGATACAAGTTACTGTTATTAATGATCCGTTATCATGCCACGCCTACCTGGTCGTGTCGCGGCGCGCGGCTCGGCTCCTCGCGCTCGGGGCTGGACTCGCAGGAGCGCTGCCGCCGGTACTGGCCGAACGACTCCTGCTGATGAATTATTACTGGTCACTTCTACTCACGTCAACAATGACAATCGTCAATAGTTGAGGACCCAGACGTCCCCCCGAATCGACCCCCGTAACGTAATTATGACTTTTATTGTTAATATGTTGAGAATGGTACAGCCTCGGCGTGCCGCTGGACATCGGACGATAAATAGACAAATTGGAAAACAATGCTATCTGTGTAGTAAGACAATACTTCGTACTATAATCCCATTGTAAGAATGTGTCGTTTGTACAATGAGATTATCAGTAAAGACTCCAAAATTGATATATTTAACGGTCACTATAGGAAGTTTTGTTTGAGTCTGATGGAATTAATTTAGTATACAGTAGGTATTACACCTAACTTTGGATTTGTTTTTCTGTAATTGGTTGTATTAAGCTTTAGTCATGCTGTGCAGTCTGTTAGAATTACAATTAGATATAGAACATGTAACTAAGTTAAGATTTAATTATAAGGATTGTAATTTGTTAAGATTGCCAAATAAAAAATAATCAAAATAAAATAATAAAATAAAATAGTAAGGAAGCAATGTAAACGGAACAGCTATACTCTTACCATTAGGTGAGATTGCTGTAAAGGGCTAACTTCTAGTGGATAAAAAAAAGATCATCAAGTGTAGTTTAACTAAGAATATTTTTACATCGGAATGAGCAACAATATGACTTTGATCCTTTGATTCTTTGAAGAAAGATTGAAAAAAGAATGAACAGATTATCCTCAATATACTATAAGGATTTTAATAGGAAAGATCTTTGTTGGCCTTCGGGTTACTTCATAGTTAACAAAACCGCAGATGCCTCAAATCCAATCATTTCATAGACCATCCTCTTCAGCTTTAATAATGTAACACAAGTTCACAAGAGGGAGTTCATACATCTACCAAACGGCTTCAGTGAGGATTTTTTTCCTGGAGCTCGAACTGTGAGGCCGAACCTCGGCTTAGGCGACGTTTGGGATAACGGGGGGGGGTTGGACAGTGAGTGGTCCGTACGTCTCAGGCCGTGGATGGAGCCCACGTCCAGATATGACGTAAGATAGCGGGGACCTCGTCTTCGCCGGCGAAGACGGTGTGTAGCGTATGATTGTGTGGTAGGTGGTACGAGTGTGTTGTCAGTATCTGATCGTCAGGGTCGTGAAGGATATGTTTAGGTCTCCTCTTTCGGAGAAGAGCGCTTAGGTCGGGGGAGAACCAGTGAGGATAGTCCGACAAACTAAATATTTCAGTTAGTCAAAACGTTACAGAATCAATAATAATTGTTACTTGTTGCGGGTAGCCTTCGTCGTCGGAGTCTGGTATGTGGACTCCCTTCCTGACCGCCTCTTGCACCTGCAAATATTGAAAGCGGTTCTTATCACCAGCGCAATGCCATATTCGTTTCCTCCTCCGAGCTGAGAAAATAATGACAGAGAACTTTAATTGCTCAAAAACATTTATTTAAAATAACTATAGTACAAAAATTAATGCTGAAAATTCTTTACGAATGCTTCAAGTGTTAACGAGCCCACAATTGAGTGATATCCACACTTCCGTTCCTCAATTGTGCGCAGCGCGCGCGCGGCAGATCGCAGGAGGAGGATTAAGTAAACTATTGAACACGTAATGGCTCAAAAGTTTATTTTTAATGTTCTTACACGACTGTCTCAGAATAGAAGACTATTGCGTCGCTGATTGGGAACAAATCAAACTTATTATGTTATACCGTCGAATGTGCATAAAATATAGCCAGTTTATTATAATGCTTATTTTGTCCGAAAGCTACTGTTTTGAAAGTCTTCCTGGCCGCAAAACGGCAGCTCCATCTTTCGGGATCATCACAAGTAAGTCAGGCGCAAAGTTAGCCGTATCCGATATTTCAGTGGCAAGTGTACTCCTCTTGTGACAGCAGAGTTATAACAGAGAGAACAAGAATGAGCTTTGCTTACTTCCTCAGGCTGTACCACGACGTTGTCCAGCTTCTCGAGGTTCGGGAGGTTCTTCAGCACGGTCATTCGGTATCTGCAATTGTTTTTTAATTGATTACATTGGTATTTTTTGTGCATGGCAAGGATGTACGGAGCAATCTGTTTTCAGCGGCTCAAAGATAGAATTTCCTATGATGCAGGTATCATAACCGAGTTCGACTGAGGAGCTTCTGGGCGCGATGCCCTTGATGGGTCCCAGTCATTGAGCTTTGTCACTGACAGCCAGCAACGTGTGAGAGCGTATTTTGGAGGATCTGTTTGAACCACCCTGCAGATTGTACTTCTTTACGAAATTTAACTAAATTTTCATTAAGGTATTACTATTAGTAAGCGAAGATGGTATTTTTTGTGTTCTATACTTCTGAATGAACAAAGTTATTTCAATTATATTTATTCCTCTCAGTCGAGTCGGGCACTCACTCGGGGTGCAGCGTGCAGGGGTTCTCGTCCAGCCACAGGCTGGTGAGCGCGGGCAGGCGCCGCAGGTGGCGGATCTCGGCGAGGTCGCGGATCTCGTTCTTGCGCACGTACAACTCGCGCAGCCGCCGGCAGCTCGCGAAGTCCACCAGCGTGCGGATCTTGTTGATGCTGCGGGAAGCCGAGCCCGGCGAGATTACAACCACGCATCTCACTAACTCAAACTGAGTTTAGCGATAGACGACATGGAGTACTTCGGGATCATAATAGATGCAGATGAGAACCTCGCAATATATCGGTGTGATCTCAGGAATTGAATACTTCCAGATAAGTGTTTGTCAGTTAATTGTGCCCGCACAATCTACATTTAAATATAGACAAATTTGCAGAAGTGTAGGACGCGTGAAAATTAAACAACTAGATGGTAGGACTCTTTCGAATCCCTTTATAATTGTAGCGTTAAGCAAAAAGAGTAATAAGCCTTAGTTTGAAGCCGCACAATTAAGCGTCATAAAGTATCAGCCGTGAAGAAAAGAAAACATCGTAAAGTTCCGCCGGAGCCGCCGCGCTGCTCCGGCAATTATGTACACACTGACCGACACTCGGCACTTTCTGTTTGTTTACGCACGCAAGCCGAAACAGACCTTCAGCCCCTAGCGCTGAGATTGCTTTTTCAATAACCAATGCATTTGCAAAGTTAAAATTTAAAATTTACTTATATTCGGGTATGCTTTTAAAACACGAGTGTTTGTTTTTTTATCGTCATCCCCGTTAATGTCCTAGTAACACATGCTCAGCTACGGACCAAGAGTGACAGGATTCGATTCCCGGTTCGGCCTTCTTGTTATTTCAGTTTCAATTTCTTGGAGAGCACGTTACATTGTGATCCCGGTTGTTATCAAACGTCACTTTCTCCCTCTCTCTCTCTCTCTGACTAAATACTATACGACTGAGGAGACCTGTGCAGTAAAGCGTAAATGAGAAATTGTCAGCCTATCTTCAAGAGTGCCAGAATTAATAGAATTGGACTTCGCAAGAGATCGGGCGCCTCACAACCAGAGCACATGTACATAATTAACACTGCCCATATACTCCTTAGAAGCTGTGATAGAGTAGTGGTCAGGACGTCAGCCTCCTAATCAGAGGTCGGGGATTCGAACCCGGGCACCTACAACATTTCAAAATTATATGCATTTTTAAGCGATTAAAATATTACTTGTATCAACGGTGAAGGAAAACATCGTGAGAAAACCTGCACGCCTGAGAGTTCTCCGTAATGTTCTGGTAGGCGTGTGAAGTCTGTCAATCCGCACATGGCCAGCGTGGTGGACTATGGCTGAACCCTTCTCATATTGAGAGGAGACCCGTGCTCTGTAGTGAGACGAGAATTGGTTGATCATGATGATGATGAATATGATGATATACTCCTTGTTCCCGATTTCAAACAAAACACGAAGATAGCAGCACCTTTCAAGATTGCTGTCCAAGAACAGCCTCAGTTACATCCAGCCCTAAGAATCGGGGTAAGAACCGTGTTCATTTTTAAATTTCGAATATCGCTACGATTACGTGACTTGACTCGTTCCATTGGTCAACCGTCGTCGGCCGGCGGCGTGACGCGCGCTGATTGGGTAAATGTACCGCTCTGATTGTTTGACCTCGCGGGAAACCACAGGCGTTGTTTTTAATTTATATCATCTTCATTTCATAAATAAATAAATAGGACTGGCTTATTTATATACGTAGCATGTATCGTCTATTTTCTTTCCTGTATTTGTTGTATACAGTATTATTACAGGTCCTATGAAAATTAACAGCTCCATCGGTTGCGGGTAGAGGGTTTAAAACAAGTTACAACATCCGACTCTATATAATGAGTCAGTTTATAAGTTATCTTTTCATTGCTTTCTAATGCAAATTATCTATTCAAAGTTCTAAATCAACTATAACATACATTCACACGGAAAATATGTTCTAATTACTTATTTCCGACGCAAATAAAAATACATTTTACTGTAGTTAATTTCGCCGTCGGTGGTGTGTGGTTGCCTGGTTGTCAAAGCTGGAGAGATGTGGGTTCGATTCACACCGGTTCCCAAAAGGTTCGTATGTGTCGTTTTTTTTTATACATTTAGCGAGCAAACGAGCAGGCGGGTCACCTGATGGTAAGTGATTACCGCCGCCCAGGAACATTTGCAGCACCAGAGGAACCGCCAATGCGTTGCTGGCCCTTGAGCAATTTGTTTATCCGCCCTTTGAAGATCCCCATATTATAACCAACAATATTGTCGTACCTGAACGCCAGCACCTCCACGTTGGGCATCCGCCGCAGCAGGCTCACGTCGCCCAGCTCCGCGCCCCTGCAACAAGCGCACATCAATGCTGGGAGGAAGCGACGGTCACTGTCAACACTTACACATACACGCCAGTCACATTGAAACCTGTCTCCCCAACAAAATATCACTAAACTTATAGCAATGTCTCCGTGGCGTCCATTGTTATTGCTATCACAATTTCAATAATAAAATAATAAAAACTCTAGTAAAATTAGATTTTGCATAGTGCGTATATACCTGTATATATATATTCCTTATTTCGTTATTATAAACACAAGGTTTACTTTTCTGTTCCTTTGTAATAAGTTCCTTTTTGTGTTTTTTGTTATTAGCTGTTTGTTAATTTCCATATTATATTACTAGCGACATATTAGCGTCGACTTAAGTTATTAGGCATGCTGTAGTTACCTCTAAATTGATTTATATGTATATCCTAGCACTTAAGGTTTTTAAAATGTTTCTTTTTTTTACATATAAATCTGTTGGTGGCGCTTTGGATAAATAAATAAATAAATCACTAACTAACTACTAAATAAATAAATAAATCACTAATATTGTTATGAAATAAAAGTCTTCTGTGGGCAAAATTTTTCGATGCCTGAATACTCAATATTAAGGATTAAACTGTATCGCCTCTATACGAGTATATTATATTGTATTGTCAAAGCCCACGCATTGTATCTACGATTATTCTGTTTATTTTGGGCACGGTTATCTAACTACGGGTGAATCTCGACATGAATGTACGGAAACTGCGAATAAGGCAAATTTTCATCAACAATTTAGAGTCAAAACTGCGCTTACTTCTCGGAAACCCGACACTTCAGTTAAGCTTAGCTTATTTTGATTTTTTTTAAACCAATTTATTTAGAAGTGGCAGTGAAAAATATTTGCATAAATAAACAATTTCACGTTCATAATAAAGTATGGATGCAATCTTAGGTCCCCATCCGCACGAGCGTCGCATTGCCACTCGCTGGGCTCTGCTGCTCCGCCTCTGGTATATAAATAAGCACAAACAACTCGCGGTGAATGTATTCAGCAACTTCTACCGCGTACAGAAAAGTCAGGCAGCAGAATTATTTCCAGGTTTGCGAGCGCACAACTCACCGACGATTGATTTACGTTTGACAAGTCATTCGGAAAATTCTTCGCCATTATTCAAGAGCTGTCTAAAGTTTCTCGTATACATGTGAATTGATATAATCGCATCTCTGCGAAAAATATCTCTTATTTCACTTTCAGAGCCGCAGAGGCGGACGCGGTGAACGGAAATTTAAGACTAAATAAATAAATAAATATGTATAGAAATACATTTATAAGACCACCCATCGCTGACTGACTGAACATTTAGTCACTTTATGGACTACTATATGACACACATGGTTTTAACTAATTACTGTCCAAACTACTATCTAAGATAGCCCAGTGGTTAGGACAGCCGCCTCTTAATCAGAGGTCGGGGGTTCGAACCCGGGTTTTACGCACCTTTAATATCTGGGAGTTATGTGCGTTTTAAGCGGTGACGGTGAAAGCTATTAAATTATTACTTGCTTCGACGGTGAAAGAAAACATCGTGAGGAAACCTGCAGGCCTGAGAGTTCTCTGCACGTCGTGCTCTATAGTGAGCCGATAACGGGTTGATATCGATGATGTTGAATACCTGCAGCACCAGAGCTGAACCCATCAGTTTCTACTGGGTACGTGTTTGTCGGTAGGATGCAACCTACGGAAGCTGCATTTCCTTACGTAGTCTCAAGTTATTTTCTATTCCATCATGCAGCCGACACGTGGTAGCCCTTGCTGCGCCGCGATGCGCGTGCGCCGCATGCACAAGCGACGCGACGACCTTGAGTGTGGTGTTATCAATCCAAGATCAAGTTAACACCCGCTGCATATTACAGACTACACTACTCTGAAGAGTAGCGATGGTACTTGATGAGTTTACACCAAGTTTGCTGTCACTAAGCTGACAGATTCTTTCAAAAGACGAATTAAGGTACGTCATACGTAAGGGCCGTATTATGGGATGACTTTTCGAAATTCTTTTCTCAGCGGCTACATTATAATGGCTATCTAGTTGTCAAATCACAACTCGATGCGGGGTGACTTAGTCAATCACGTTTTCGGATCTATACTTGTATTAATAATCGAATATAGGTAATGCAAATTCCTGTAGCCACCACAATAACTTTCAGGATACAAAATCTTGAGTTAGAACCGCTGCCTCACCCGGCACGCGTCACAAGAACATTTCCCCGTGGTTGTACTAAATACCGCACAGGCGGGTAGGTCAAGCAGTTAACCTAATTACTTAGGAATGGTACAGAATATGCGGGGGCACAACGAGGCCGCGCGCCGCCCTCCGCGCCACGAAGCCGACGGACAATGCCGGCTGACTCAGCACTAACCGCAGAGGTGCTGGGCGTATGCACATAGTGGGACTTTCACAGTGTTAACGGGTCGAATGTCTCTGATTCTGTGCTTTGAACGTCAATCCGTCGAAGCGGCGACGACATGGAGCCTAAGCTACTACTGTCCTAGTACAGGAAACGCAGTCGAAACCGCGGAACGCAACTAATAATACATACTGTTCAAAGTAGTGACCTTCTATTTGGAAATATCTCATGGTTGAACGGTTACCGAGGGGTCGATCACCCGCTAATGTGCAGCGAGGGCTCGGGGGGCGGCGCGGCCTGGCACACCCTCGCGCCGGCTGCACGCGGCCGCGCCGATCTGACGGATAACACCTGATATACCAATATCACTAGTGGTTTTTTGCCCCTCCCGCTGTTCTGCTTGTCAGTCGGTTCGCTTGGTTCAGGCTGAGCGGTCATGGTCGTCATTTAGGAGTTTTGGCACGCTTTACTGTCCGTCGCCACTCTTCTCTGACAGCTGCCTTTCCGGTACATTCATGTAAGGGGTCAGCTACCGTAGTTTCCACTAGATCAGCGAGAATTTCAAACGCGACGGGTTCATGTAGCCCTCGACACACTTATCCAAAATTTAAATATTAATACACACTGTTAAACGGAATGTGCGCTGGATCTTCAATAGTTTAAAGAGATGCGGTCATTCATGAGTGCAGCCTCCGCCGTCCCGGAAGCCTGCTAGTCATTTTGCGAGCATACTACGCCGACATAAGTCTTCAAAGCTTCGTCTCGTCGTCGTCTAAACTCCCAGCCTAACAAATTCCCAAAGTTACTTTAACGAAGCCCAAGTCCAAGACTCACAATCCAATTCAGTGTATGCACGTTTACCTGTACCAGTTGTTCGAGTACAGATTTCCGCGACAATAGTTATCGAGCATTTGAAACTATATGGTGACGGTTAAATTGCCTTGCAGCCTCCTCGTAAAGTGACCTCATAAAGTGACGTCACATCCACGCGATGTCATCGAGTCTTCGGAGTCGCATTTCTAATTCTGTCGTACATCAGCTCGTCTAACGTGAAAGCTTAACAGCTGTATACACATGCGACGGGTCTACAGTTCACAGTTGTCAAGTGTTGCGATGTGATATGAGGCTAAAATTATTCTTTGTAGGAAAAACATTAGAAAGTTGTCCGTGTCGGAGATCGTGTTTACAATGTGTAGCATCATCCATTACAAAACGTAACTTAGCTGACGATGACAGCGTCTGATGTGCAGCCGCCATGCCGCGCGGCGTGACATAAGCTAAACTAAACTATACATATATAGATTTAGAAACGCTTGCTGAATGATCTCAGGATCACCTGCGACATCTCATGCAATTCTGTGACCTCCTTTGAAAAAGACTAGAACTCACTTGAGTAATTGTTCCGTATATATTTTTTTATTTAATTGTCCATTACTGCAGTTATTAGTGATTGAATTATTTAAATTTAATTGTAATTTTAATTATGCATGTTGTGATCATTTCAAGAAGGTCATTATCTCAGACTCGTTTAATGATCCATTAAAAAAAAAATGCTCAGTCATATTTGTTGTTGACAACTACGTACTTTCTAATGTATAAAGAACAATGAAGGAGTTGTAAACAATCCCGTGCAGGCTTGAATTATTTTATACAAAGAATATGCCTCGCGCACTCCACTCCACTCACTAGTAGAATGTGCGTCCCGCGATGGAGCTTCGGGCGGACAGACCGCTGGGGTTCGACCCGATGCTCGTGTCTAGTGGGCAGCCTGGCCGCTGCCACATCCTTCTTACGATAGGCGCGTGGAACACGGCGCACCACCTTCTCCGAACTGCTATTTAGCGGCTGACGAACTCCTAAGGCGACTCGTGGTACCCGGCCACATCTGTGACACTAAAACGGTGCTCTCTCGCCCGCTATATGCTTTGCAGATATAATCTCGTCGCAGAAGAAGGCAGCTCTGCCTGGTAAAGGAAGCTCCTGTTGTATGGCCCCCTGAGTAGTGGCGGCCGCCTCTGGCCTACCGCGACGGCTTCTGTGGGGGGAGGAGGGGGCAGAGGCGGAGGTGTAAGTAATGCGGCGCGCGTGCGGCACGCCACCGCCGATGTTTTCTTTGAAGCCAGTTAAATGGGATAATGATCGCACTCTACCAGTTGTAAGTGTTAGGTGTAGTGCTGTTTGTTTTGGTTGTCAAACATCAAAGTTACCACTCACCGGCCGTCGACGCGCCGGGACGCAGTAACGATCGACCCTCAAGGTTTAGAGGACAGATATCGCTATAGACTTTCATATGACTTAAAAATAATACTAGTGAAATCAATGCAGAGTTTTTTGTACCTTAATTAAATTACTACAAATTTTGGCAATATAAATATTTTTTTTTTAATTAAAAACTAATGGTCTGTTACAATTTCTTTGGGCAGACTATTGTATAGTCGCGCTCCATCAAACTGAATAGTTCGTGCATCTAGTTCAGTTCTGGTCCTAGCTTATTGGAGTTTACGAGTATGTCAGTTTCGTGCAAGAAATTATAGGATTTAGTTTCTATAGTTAGTTCGTTGTTATGTGATTAAAGCTTTTGAAAGTATTTCTCTAATTAAATTAATAAGTAATTGGTAGTATAAATGAAAAAATTCAAAAAAAATGGATTAACGCACTGAACATTAGAAGTAAAAGTAAACTTGTAGTACCGTTTAGTAGGCTGCACAAAATTAGTAACTCATTCAAAGGAAATTGTATTTTATTCTATAATAAATTACCTGTTGATATCTTGAATTGTTTAAATGGTTTTAATAAGTAAAGCTATTTTAATTTGATTTTAATGAAACAAAGTTTATAATAATTTGTTTGAGATTTAGTTTCTATCAGACTTATTGTTTTTCATATTTCAAAAATGATATCTACTGTATTGTTCTTTCGCCTATTGCATAAAGGTGGAGCCATTCTACACCTTCAGTTGTTTTTGAATAACATGCCTCAATAGAGGGATATGAGGAGTGCGTGACTGTACTGAGGTTCCATAATTAGATGCCACAGGATCTCGCGGTGGGCTCTATAACACAGCCTAGAAACTATGATTTAAAAACCGGCCTCTAATGATGATGATGTAAATGTTCGCGTATCATTCACCTTTCACCATCGATTTCCACTTTGTGATGACGTCACACAGCACTCGATTGCGTAATAACAAAATAAGAAGGCATTAGAGCATCAGACGAATAGAGTCGCTGCAACATGGTGACGAATTCTGCCTGTTACTTCCTACAGCGTGTCGCGGAACAGGACGCAAGCCGCTTTGTGTCGTTGCCTTAGAGATATTGATCTCTAAGAGTTATTGCAGGAGGCCCACAGCTTAAACTATATATGTAATACTATTTTAATATTGTAACACAACAAACGAAATTCAACTAACTTGCAAAGTTGAAACTAGATGGTGCTGGCTGTATGTTGGCAAAAAGTATATCGCGCTAGAGAGATTGCTTGAGCCTATTATAAGACACCGCCACAAGCCAGCGAATGATGATTCTGACTAGATTCAGATCCACATTCAGTATTCGGATTAATTCCGATGAGATCCAGCTACGGATCTGCATCTCACTCGACTACAGTGCTTCAGCGAGCGCTTTTCGATTGTGGAGACACTCGCCGGACTCTGCTGGTTCTCCCTTGTCGTGCTTCCGACCTCTGCTTCCACTGCGTGGGACGTTGGTAAGGGACTCGACTCGCTAAGTCGGTGAAGATCCCGACTCTCGTGGCCCCCGTCTATCTTGGAGGAGCCACTCTTCGCGACAACTGCAGGACTGCTTCTCCTCGTCACCAGCGGCGAGCAACGTGGGACAGTGCTGGTTACCACTGTCGTACAACTGCTGGCTGCCTGTCGTCGCTACACACTGCCCTCTCGGCGCGGGGCACTTCCCAGTTCCCGTCTCCACCGTCAGCGGTTACAACTGGCGTGCAACGCGGGACGCTATGCACGTTTCCCATTCCCCTCGCTTACAATATTAAGTGTTAGGAATGACAGGTATGAAGAGTCGTGACTGAATGGAGACGCCGCGCCGGAACTAATCGTATATGTGCTCTCAACTCGACACGCCTTAGCGCCCGACGTGTCGGCGACTGCGCAGGCGATTCTCAATCTGTCGCCGGTGACAATAAAAGCGAGAGTCCTGTGACAGAGATCGTCGGCGATTGTACAACAAAATTATATGTTCACTTGAAAGTTTGTTAGCCGTCGCACGTTAACTTGACACTAACTCAAACATTAACATGTGAGCTTTCTATCATTTGACAAAGGAGTTGTTGATTGACGTGTCGCCACCAGCGGTCTACTCGTCAACCACTCGTCTCATGGCACAGAAATATTTATATGGTCATAAAAGGCATAAAACAGCGAATTCGACTTACGTTCGGGACTTCGTAGATAAATGCTTTACAGTTTGAATCCAAAATTAAGAAGATAAGATAACAGTCCAACAAAACCAGTCCAACTTGCGTATTAGAACAGTGGTAAGATTTGCAATCCTACTTATGATTAATAGTAGTACAGCTGAGAATAAGCAATGTTTTTTTATACACTACAAGTTAGCGCTTGACGGCATCTCAACTGATGATGCAGTCTAAGATGGTAGCGGGCTAACTTGTTAGGAGTATGGTAAACCCACACTCCTAATTGGTTTCTACGCGACATCGTGCCGGAACACTAAATCGCTTGGCGACACGTTGTCTTTGACGTGATTTTACATAAGGCACAGTTGGTTGGTGTTACAGACTAAGATGTATTGTGTGTAACGCCATACGAGAATAAATCCATTTTAGTTTTTTCTTTGATAACATCGCGATAACGACCCGCAGCCGCCGGTGCGTGCGATCCCTGACCAGCCTTAACGCGGCGCGCGGCTCGCGCGGTAGTTATTTTTCGACAACAGCTTGGCGCCGCGCCAGTTCTGCTGCCGCTCGCTGCGGGATAACTGTACCACAGCATACAAGAATAAGTTCAGGTCATCTTCACACTTAGTTGAGTCGAGCTGCCTCGTTTGTTTAGTGTCCGGCCGGTGGAGCTACGGATGAGGAGGTCCCGTGCGAGGCGCCAGTGACGTCATCGCGCTCGCAATGTCAAGAGCGCACACCAGCCGGCTGACTGCTACTTGAGCAGTGTGCAGCGTCTCAGATAAATAAGAGTGATAACCGCTCATGACTCCGATACACCCTCTTGTAAGAGTCAGCGTAACTGTTATAGCATACACAATAATTGGGTTATTTACTTTTCTCGCTTGTGAAGTCAACATCTCCTGAGGATGATCCGGCGTCGGGTCGAAACGTGCGTAGAGGTTCTAGTGGAGGATTTTGTGTGGTGTTATATTATACAAATCTCCCGGTTGTCGGCGGAATATAGCAAATTATACTTGCTGTTTGTTGCTTATAGTAATCTCTGGTCATAAAGATGTCTTGAGCAGCATTGACTAAGTAAATGATTATTGTTCCTACGCATAACGGATATGCGTTTCGCCGCCTCCGCGAATCGTTCGGTATTAATCGCCGAGCGACGAGTTAAAAGTGACTTCTAAATGTTAAACTCCTGGCCTGCTTTGGTGATCCTCGTTGGATGGCTGGACCCGGGCTGGACAGTCCGCGGCACGTGGCGTCCGGCTGACTCCAGGTGTCTCTAGTGATCTCAGTCTTGGATAAAACGTGCAACACCGTCATGGAACGTGCACCTTCATCGCAAAGCCCCCGGAAGTACGCGTTGATTGCGCGGCGCGGCCTGCTCCGATCCGATTATGGGGGTAAGCTGCTTACGGCTCGGGCGGGAAGCGGTCGATGCCAGCCGCGCGGGACGGCATCCGGTGACGAGTTGCATCTTCAATCTATTAAGTTGTTCGTTCTAGGCGCAAGGTTCCTTTGGATTTAGAGCAGAGACACGGTGACATGAGGTTTTTGACGATTACTACGTGTCAAATGTCATTGACAGTAACCAAGACGGATGGCTCTACGTGCTCTGCGAGGCACGGGGGTGGGCGCCGCCTGTTACGTAACTTCGGACTGGTTTAATACACAATATAGGCAGGAATGCCTCAGGCAGGCTGTAAGAAATGTATCAGTAGGTAGTGCGTTCTATAAGATACACGTCGCCAGCCAACATTCATCATATAGATATAATTTTAAATGGCGCAATGAAACTCGCGATCTTCAGCTTTGAACGTTTTATCACCATTAGAGATTTCTCTACAAGTGTATTAACATGTGCAAAGAGATATACCGTATTCATAACATTCTAAGCAGACAGTCTTATTCACATGTTACTGAAGTACTCGGAAGTAATGATGACTTCCTCTAACCGACCTTACTGCGGGGTTGATCTCGGCTCACTAACAACACAAACAAGTTTGTGTTTGGCACTTTTTTAACAATCTCCCATCGGCCCGCGGCGGCCCCTCAGGCTCGGTCGGCCCACACAAACGTACACCCACCGCGATCATGGAAAGTGTTTGGGCGATCGTTATTGTATCCTTCAAAATGAATCATCTTCTCCGACTACAACGTATTAGTACGTATTGATTTAATGGAGCGAGTGGCAGTCCGCTTGTAAGATCTAAAAAGTTTGAGGTTCCATTTTGAATGGAATGGCCATTCCTCTTGGACAGGAATAAGGAAACGGATATTGATTGCGTTTCCTAAGCGATATATTGTGGATAAATATAAATAAACACGTGTCGGCGCCGACACAGGAAGAATAAGGCTTTTGATTTCCATAACTAGTTATACTTATTGCAACCCCTAGTGCGAGTTCTGCGCGCGTCGACACATTGCGACGCTCGGAGTTAACTCGCAGAGTTCTGAGTCACGGCACAAGTCGAACACTGCGCAATATTACTGTTCTGCAAGTTCTGTTGTACTGTGTAGTGACACAATAAACACGTTACTAGTATTTTTTTTTTACACACTACAAGTTAGCCCTTGACAGCTATCTCACCTGGTGATAAGTGATGATGCTGTCTAAGATGGTAGCGGGCGGACTTGTTAGGACTATGGTAAACCCACGCCCCTAATTGGTTTCTACGCGACATCGTGCCGGAACGCTAAATCGCTTGGCGACACGTCTTTGTCGGTAGGGTGGGAACTAGCCACGGCCGTAGCCTCCCACCAGACCAGACTCGAGCCGAGAATCGAACCCAGGACCTCCAACTTTAAAAATACATTAAAATGCAACAGCGCGCCACCATTTTAACAAAATGGTGTTTATTATAGTTTCAACTTTAATTTGTTTTGTGATAGATTGTGTCTCAAAATAACTATTAGGTACTGTATTTGATATCAACCGTTAGTAGAATCCGCATCGGTGGGACATGCTTTACCCAGCCAGCGGGGGGACGTCGACTGATGACGATGTTCTTTCAGTTTCTCGAACATTACTGTCACTTACAAATTGAGTGGTCGGTAGGTCGTCGAATAATCCACATCAAGAGCGTTTCCCCAAGGGATATTTTCTATAAACCCCGATAAATCAGTACGGTGTCAATTTTAATATCTCTATATCCACACCTTTTAGATCTACGCAGGTAGTGAGCGTATTTTGGTAGAACTTATTGACAACACAAATGATAAGTTGCAAAGCCTGCTTCTGTCCACCATCTAAAGAAGAATTGGTTCAGTTGAGTGGAACGTTAGTGTCTCGCTCGTCTGTAGCGGGTCCGCGATATCGAGCGCACAGACCTCGCACTAGGAGTAAGCGGGCTTACAGCCGCCCTTGGACGTATTTGGTCAGGCGACGCATACTTGTGGGCCGCAACACGAGGCCACTCTGTATGTATGTATGTATGTATGTATGTATGTATGTATGTATGTATGTATGTATGTATGTATGTATGTATGTATGTATGAATCGACATCTAGCTCTGAGGGGTATCTAGTTATATCTGTGGTCAGGATGTCGGACTTCGGATCACAAGGTCAGATACAATTGCCGGGCTGCAGCAAAGGTTAGGTGCGGGGAGACAGAAAATTCTATATAATACTAGACTGCGGTACTAGCAATTCATGCAAATTCAAATAATCTTTATTCAAATAGTCCTTTAAAAGGCACTTTTGACGCGTCAATAATTTACATAGTAGTGATTTGATGGTGATAACTACATTCGTTAACTTAAAACTAAAGCTATGAGGGTTCCAAACGCGCCCTGCTCTAATTAGAAGTCCACAACAAACTTAGCCAGGTAAATTTGCATTTTATTATCACCATCTCACATGCCACTTAAAATTATATTAAGAGCTATCTTATTGGAGCAATATTTCACACCCAAGCTTGTTTATCATTTACATAATCCTTTACACTGTAGGCGTTCTGTAAGCGTGTAAGTAATTATTAAGGAAATAAACTTATTCTTCTTCTTCTTCTTGCCCTTATCCCACATTATGTGGGGTCGGCACAACACGTCTTCTTCTTCCACTCACTTCTATCAGCCGTCACCTCACTACCCACACCTTTTACCCGCATATCCTCTTTTACACAATCCATCCATCTCTTCTTTGGTCTTCCTTTACTCTTTTGCCCTTCCACGTTCAAACTTATTATATTGGCAAAATAATTCGTGGTTCTTTAGAACAACACCTAAGCTAGAACGAAGGGACAACGAACTGCGCAGTTTTTGGGACCTCGAGTGTATATAAGTGAATAGTGTTGAAGTGTGAGATGACTTGTGCATGACGCATACGCCAACGGCCAAGTCAGGTTGCAAAACCTGAACATCTATCATTTATACTAATCTACTAGTGTAGATCAGTATAAAAGATAAATGTAAAGTAGTATATATCATCATCATCATCATGATCAACCCATTGCCGGCTCACTACAGAGCGCGGATCTCCACTCAATATGAGAAGGGTTCGGCCATAGTCCACCACGCTGGCCGTGTGCGGATTGGCAGACTTCAAACGCCTTTGAGAACATTATGGAGAACTCTCAGGCGTGCAGGTTTCCTCACGATGTTTTCCTTCACCGTTGAAGCAAGTGATATTTTTTTTATTTATATTTTTTAAAACGCACATAACTCCGAAAAGTTAGAGGTGCGTGCCCGGATTCGAACCGCCGACCTCACCACTAGGCTATCACCGCTTCGTAGTATATATATATACATTAAAGTAAACTGCTGAACAACGGTTCAGTAGTCGGGCCGCGGCGGAGTGGTCGGCCGTGGTAGTGTTTTGTGTTGACACCATCGATCGAGCGCTCCATGAGCCGTGCCCACGCGGTCGCTGACTCACTCGCCAGCGACGCACAGCACTTCCGGCTGATCAGCGTTAAAGATACTCCAATGTGAATCAAAGCTGCAGAGAGATCGATGTAAAATCTCCATCTGCAAAATATTTACTTCCAATCATATTTGAGGGCCATAGAAGGCAATCCCTGATTACGTTACAGTAATTGTAAAAAGTGATTTTGTGGGAAAAATAACAAACTGTTTCAGATAATCACGTACAGTAAGTACTATACCATTACTTTTACAGCAATGTTAATGTCCAGGGCCATCGAATGACCATACATCTCTAATTAATTGTAAGCTGAGGTCGTATGCAGTAAACGATTGCGTTTTGTATTGATTGAGGTTAGTAAGTACTTCATTTATAATTATAAAACCTGCTTAGGAAGTACATTTATTCAACGTCTCAGTACGGCTTGGACTACCGATAATGCAGAATACCTAGAACATGTCCACTCAGTCTCGACTCAAGTTACCAACTTAATTTAAAAGTTTTTATAAAACGAAAGCTTGTAGAAAAATCATATTACGATATTAAGGATTATATAAACGATAAAAAAGCTTGGGTGTGAATTGCTCTATCTCCATAGGTACTATAGTTTATTATTAATATTATTCATTATGTGAGATGGTGATAACGAAAAAAAAGAAAAACCCCGGCTAAGTTTGTTGTGGGCTTATTCTTAGACCGGGGCGCGTTTGGAACCCTCATAGCTTTAGTTTTAAGTTTACGAATATAGTTATCACCATGAAATAACTACTGTGTATATTATTGACGCGTCAAAAGTGCCTTTTTAAGGACTATTTGAATAAAGATTATTTTGAACTCGTGTTATAGACGGTGTGAAGCTCAGCACAGATCTTAACGCAGCAGTAGCACGGCCGCTCTGCGCCGTGTTAGTATCGCCATCGGCCGCGCTGGTAGTATTCCGCCGCGCACACGTCACTCGAAGCGTGACACGCGGTGTTCAGAGCTATTAAGTAAACAGCGAGCGCGTCACCGCCTCGGCCGGCGACGCGACCACCACAGCAGCGACATGCTCCGCTACAGAGCCCGGCGGCCGCTGGCAGGAGATCCGGACCGAACCAGGAATGAGGACAGGAAAGAGCCAGAGCTCCCGGGCCCCGCGGCGGCCACTAAGCTCGTCACGAGCTGCCGCAGTGCGACGCGTTGGTAGCCCTGTGGTAGACTGGCGACTGCTCTATAGCTAGCCTTTCGGCAATCTCACCTAATTGTATTGTTAGGGTAATGATAAACCCATACTCCTAATTGGTTTCCACGCCGGAACGCTAAATCGCTTGGCAATATATCTTTGTCCGTAGGGTGTTAACTAGCCTCCCACCAGACCTAATTTTTTTATACACTACAAGTTAGCCCTTGACGGCTAACTCACCTGGTGGTTAGTGATGATGCTGTCTAGGCGGGCTAACCTGTTAGGAGTATGGTAAACCCACGCTCCTAATAGTTTTCTACGCGACATCGTGCTGGAAAGCTAAATCGCTTGGCGACACATCTTTGTCGGTAGGGTGGTAGCTCCACCAGTCCAGACTCGAGCCGGGAATAGAACCCAGGACCTCCAACTTTATAATGCGACGGCGCACGCACTGCGCCACGGAGTTCGTTAAAATAGTTCTAACAGTTAATGCCGATTTACCGGCAAAGGAGCCCTCGCCCTAGTTTCGGTCATTGTGTGGTGAGGTGAGGTGAGGTTTTATACTTAACAGAAGGTCTCAGCCTTATCGGACACTGTGATATGTGAACAAATAAAGTTTCACTTAAAATTTTGTGCAGCGAATCCATTTTATCAATATTACTTGGAGATAATGTTTTCGCTAAGCGAAGGCTTCCGTGAATCCAAATTACACACACACACATGATCTGAAAGTTCACATTTCGGGGTAAGCCTCGATTTCCTTCCACCGCCTACCATCTTTACTTGACACTACAAAACTATTAACATGAGTGAAACGCTCGAGCTATTATTACCCAAACTATATGTGATAAGTTTAGGTTTAAAGATCTTTATTCTCAGAAGAAACAATTTCACTTAATGAGAAATTAATAAAATAAAACAGTTTACAATAAAGAAATAGTAGGCCAAAAGTGATGTGTTTATTAATTTACACAATGCTTTTTGAGTTTCATTTTGAACGATGCAAATGACTTTTCGCAAAAAATATCTTTGGGTAAGCTATTATACATTTGTGCTCCCTCAACCTGCATTGTTTTACTGCCATAATTTGTTCTAGTTTTGTATAATCTTAACTTATGTCTATTTCGTGTGTTTAGATGTGATTTGGTTTTAAAAGTAATTTGTGTGTGTATGGTTTCGGTTAATAAGTTTCTGTCCAGCGCGTGGCCGCTGAGTCGACGACCGCATATTTTCATATCGAGGAATACATAATCATAAAGAATGTGGGACCGCCGCTGTTTTGGTGTTAGACAGCTTTGCCAAATATTGAAATCCTAAATTATACTTCCGCTAGTGAAAGCTGTTCACCTCGTTCAACTCGACATCTCGCACGACCGCCGGTTGTACTACGGACACCTGTTTTTTTTTGTTTACGGGGGGGAAATCTCCTACTGAGATACCCGATTATTGCTGGGGAATAGCTCGGGTTATGTGGGACTTTTACCCACTAAAACCCCCTCGGTCGCCACCATCAGCATAAAATGTGTGGGAGGTTCCGGGATCTAAGAACGCACCGGAGCCTCCCTTGTGCTCCTATTCTGCCTCCTCGCGGACGTAGATCCGCAAACGACGCGGCTTACTGACTCGCATGTCGGACGTCACGGGAACTTTTAGAAGAAAACTACGGACACCTAACGCGCAATAACTTCGGAGCCAGCTCGCTGCTTTCGATATGCATGGTGAGGTGACCGCATATCACTTCTGAGTCGGTACCTCATTGTTATAACACATGATGCGTCTCGCGTTGTTACACCCAGAGGGAATAACATTGTTCGCTATTAGTGTTATTTGTCACGCCAATAAAATACCATAAGTATAGTTCAATTACTTTTGTCAGCTTGCACTATCGGATTTGGTGTAATTAACCCGTAATGAGTTTAAAGCTGTGATAGCGTAGTGGTTAGGACGTCCGCCTCCTACTCACAGGTCGGGGTACGCACATTTACACTTTCGGAGTTGTACGTTTTTAAGAAATTTTAATATCACTCGCTTCAAACCTGCACGTCTGAGTGTTGTCTATACTGTTATATATATCTTATAGAGAGAAGAACCGTGCTCTGTAGTGAGCTGTCCGTGGGTTGATCATGATGATGTGTGTTAGAAAATAAATATTAATAGCTTAATATATTAGTTATTACAAATTGAATCGAAATCTATTCAGCCATTAGAACAGTTACTTGAAAATAAGCCGTTCATTTTTGCGTTACACAAAGTTACCTGCTCTAAGCTATAACTCACTCTACCTTTGTACATATAAATTACACTAAAGTGCCTTTTTAAGATTTAGAAATAAAACCTCTTATAATAAAAGCTTATATAGAAATCTTGAGCCAAACACGCTTTCAAACCTTTTGTCTGTCTGTCTCTTAGTTCTTGCTGATCTTTAGTATAGTTGAGCGGTTACACACGGAAATGTTACTACTCGTACTTTGAATTCCGGTAATTCACCGATGAGAAAAGTTTAATATAATGTTTCGTTATATGCGCATTAGTGGTGGGTAATTTTAGTGTTATTTAATTAAATGTGTTCATACATTCATTAAAAAGCTTAAGGGTGTAGATTAGTGTAAGTTTAAATGTGAGAGTTAATCTTAACAGAAGAGTACCCACGCGACCGCGCACCGCAGCCGCCACCTCCCAGATGTTACAAGATTATGACATACTTTCTACCGCTAACCTCGCGGTCGCCTGCCCACTTCGACACTGAATCTGCGATACCACTGACAAACTGACATAGGTTCATCTAAACTTTGGAATATTTTTCGTATAGTAGGTTTGGAACCCTCAATTGTAAGCTTCAGTTGTAAGCTATACAAATGCAGTTATAATCTTTTTTTTTTTATATACACTACAAGTTAGCCCTTGACGGCTATCTCACCTGGTGGTAAGTGATGATGCAGTCTAGGATGGTAGTGGGCTAACCTGTTAGGAGTATGGTAATCCCACGCTCCTAATTGGTTTCTACGCGACATCGTGCCGGAACGCTAAAATCGCTTGGCGACACGTCTTTGTCGGTAGGGTGGTAACTAGCCACGGCCGAAGCCTCCCACCAGACCAGACTCGAGTTGGGAATCGAACCCAGGACCTCCAACTTTTTAAAATGCGACAGCGCGCGCGCTGCGCCACGGAGGTCGTCAAAACCTACAAACCTTCTCGCTACAGTGTAAAAAAGAATGTTCGCGTCAAAAGACTGCTTTGAACAAACAATTTAGAAGCTTCTAAGTAAAGCAGAGTGCGGCCGGCGGCGGAGGCGCCGAGGCCGCATGTGGGTCAAGATGACGTAAGTGCGAACTGCACCGCCGCCGCTGCAGCCCCACTCGGAAGCAAGGTGACAGCTGAGATAATAATAATAATAATCTGGCGACTGGGGTTCCGTGGCAGTTCGCTCGCAGCCAGGATGCAAAAAGCGGTCTTGCTGGACTCGGCTAGGATAGTCCGCCGGTTTTTCAACCTGTCCCCTGCCGGGGTGCAATCCTCCGCCCGGTGCAAATATGTATATATGTAATGTGTATGTAGGTTTACTTATTTTTATCTATTTAAGTTTATTATATCTCTTTTGTTTTTTTATATATATATATATATATATATATATATATATATATATATATATTTATTTTGCACACGGGCGTGAGAGCTAATATATACTGATAATAATCTTTATTTGTAACACTCAGTACCGCACAATACAGTGGAATCCTGATCGCTAAACTAGGAAAACCCGCACCTTAGGGACCAGTGCCTTCCCAAACATTGAATAAAATAAAAGTTACATATCTAGAGCACTTTAACAAATAAAAATATTTCAGTATGTGTTGAGTTTAGTTTGATTTAAAGTTAAAGATAAGTTTAACAGTTAGATAAATAGATAAAGCCAAATAGCTGCTGCCGCATAAACAAAAAGATCTCAAATAAGTCTTTACTGCGTAGTTTTTTTTTTTCTTTTCGTTTTATGGCTTTACACAGATTAGCCAATGTCAAGTTTATAGCAATGTAGAAGTTAGGGAGAAATGGCGGGAAACTTCGCACTCTGCGGACGCGGATCCCTCAAACCTTTCCCAAATCAATACCTGTTAATCATTCAGAAAACTAGCCAGTAGTCACTACACAAACGACACAAAAACTGTCCACACCACACACGACCAACACTAGTCCTTTTCAAAATTAGCCAACAAACATTAATTAAAGAAAGGCGTGAAAAAACCGAGCCCGCCATATACGAAGTCTCCCGCCTTTCTCCTACTGCGTAGTTACGATTACCTTTAAACTAATTTTATTAAAAAATGCTTGCTGCCCAAAAGACCCAAAAAGGCCCTATACAGAGCCTCCCCTGCTCGTCGCCGGTATGTCTGTCAGCGCGTTGTACCTCATAAACCGAATGAACGAGACACTCAAGTTGTGTTATACTTATAACAAACAACACACAATAAAAATAGACTAAAGTTGATAATTAAAGAGAAATTTCACAACAAGCGTGATATTACGATTGTTTGGTTCGACTTTAATCATGCTATATTATGTATTGTGTAGTGTTTCATTAACATCGTTGTACGGAAGTGTGTGTGTGTGTGTGTGTCCAACTAAGACTTAGCCTTTTTTGTATAATGCCTTTATTTTATGATTATGAGGAAGGTTATAAAATTCAAAAAATCTTTATTAATAATAACTTAATAGTCCTTTAAAAGGCGCTTTTGACGCGTCTATAATTTACATAGTAGTTATTTCATGGTGATAACTATATTCGTAAACTTAAAACTAAAGCTATGAGGGTTCCAAACGCGCCCCGGTCTAAGAAGAAGTCCACAACAAACTTAGCCGGGTAAACTACATGACGTCGCGCTTCTAGGGTCGAGATTCGAGCCTAGCAAATGAAGTGATAACGCGTACGTGCTATGTGACGCGGAGGGTCTGTGAATTTTCCATAGAATACCGGATGTTTTTTTTAAATAATTTAGAAGTAGTACATACGCCGACAACGTCGCAGGTAACTGCGCGTGATGTAAGATAAAGATATTAAGCAGTAATTAATGATAAGTGTTATCATATCCAGCCGGAGGCGCCGCAAGCACAGGCAGCCGCTGGTTTGTACGTCACAGCGTCATCGGCAGCGGCGTGACGTCGCGCCGTGGCCTTCACTGACCAGGCCTCATTCCGTCAGCGCCTTATGTCATCGATTACCCTCGGCAGTTATCAAAATAATGTAACATGTACTATTACATACATTACCGCTTCGATATGGTGATTCGTCACCATTTTAGTATCCACAGCATTAAGCTGAGTTTATTTAGGCGCGACGCAATATTAAAATACTAATTTAATGTGTTAACAATAAGGCAATAGATAAGTTACTCTGTTTTGTTTTGTTATGTGTGTATTTGTAATTGTGATGATCTAATAAATAAACGTATTTCTATTCTAATTACAGAAAAGGAGGTCTCGGAAACCGATTTCGTTATTGATAACGATAAAATCATTTCGAAATTGGTCCTTGAACGATCGTAGACTGATTATGAAATTTAGGTTTTGTTTTTTGTTTGATTGTTTAAAACGGTATACTTTCAAGATGGTAGAATTCTACTATTGTGACAAAGTGTGGATGTGGTGAAATCCTCAAATGAAATAGTCATGTACGGCTTGTTTAACTTTCAAACAAATTATATCCTGGTTTGTTTCCGGGATCCCAAGATTATGTAAAAAATTCGTAGTTACCCAATTTGGAGTTGGCAACTAGCACTGTCTACCACATGTCTCATCAGCCAATTATGCTTAATTCTAATATCCTGTAATATCTATAAAACCAAACTACGTTGGCAGAATATGGACACACAGCTCCATGGTGTGTGTCTAGCTCCGGGATATAAGTTTGCTCAAAATTGAGAATGTAATTCCACAGTTAACAAACAACAGATTTCAGTCAAACTTACAATAAAATACAGTTTCCTACAGATAAACAAGAATCAAACTTGTACAAAACGGCACGTATCAACTAGTTTCCTATTTATTTACTGAACTACAGCACAAACGGATGCTGGCGTTTGAGGCTAACACAGTTATGAGTGTATGCAACATGCGGCGCGGTGTGGGCTGCAGCCAGTGAGCTCAGTGTATCTGCTTGAGTTGCCATGACTAAAGCCCTGAGTCACCTGCGCGCAAACACTTAGCATTATCTCGATACAAAATTAAATTTTCAGCTACTTATTTCTGTACATATTAGAGCAGTGTGGCAGTGTGTATTAAAACCAATTCACTAATGTTATATAACATTTTAAGTTCACCAAAGAATGTTATATATGAACATGGAAGGGCAAAAGAGTAAAGGAAGACCAAAGAAGAGATGGATGGATTGTGTAAAAGAGGATATGCTGGTAAAAGGTGTGGGTAGTGAGGTGACAGCTGATAGAAGTGAGTGGAAGAAGAAGACGTGTTGTGCTGACCCCACATAATGTGGTTTAAGGGCAAGAAGAAGAAGAACATTTTAAGTTCACCAATATAACAATTGAGGAGCTTGTTTACATAAAATAAATGTAACCTAGCTTCAATTTAGTACTTTAGTCAAGTGTTGACATTGATGAAAAATTTATCAATATGCTAGCCTATTATGTCCAATTAAATACAGAGTCAAACTTAAACCAACTTCTGACCATATATTGTAGGCACATTCCAGTGAACTTATTTTATAATAATGTCATTGGAAGCACATTTGTAAGTAAGATTTGGTCATTCACTGTACTTACAATGCTGCTTCCTACTTTTGAGCAAATGCTTTGTTTCAGTGAGTAGCCAAGCATAATTAATAGCAGTGATTAAGATGAAGCAGCCAAGCTTGTTTGTCAACTCATTGTCTCAGCTCAAACACCATAGAGTGTGCTATAAAATTACTGCTTTTAAGGTCATAGCCGTAATTAAGATGTATCCAGTCAAGTTTATAAATGTAATATTAGGATATGGAAAAGTTTGTATGTTTGAGCTTCAGGAATTCAGAGTGTGATTTGAAACCTTAAATTTGTTTTAGAAAAAAAGGTTATAAGGAACATAAGTTTAGGACCTGGACATAGAATACTTCTTACATTTGGAAACAGTTCTTGCAGTATTTAATAAGCATTGCAATAGCTTACATCCTAGAGGCTAATGCTTTCCCCCTAGTACTATATATATTATTTGAATTTTCGAAAATGTAGTAACCGGATAGACTTTAAAATGGTATATATTGTTAACAACAGTATAGGTAATTTGTTTTAGAAAGCGCTAAACTAAATAAAAGTTACAATTAAAAGACTTTTTACTATAGTTATTTAACTTCATTCTAATTAAATAAATATAATAAAATTGTGAGAAGTTACCAAACGTGAATTACGTCAGGTCAGACTGAACGGAACAGTGGAAAACAAACAGTGTTATTTGCACAATCAAATAGTTTCCACATCGTAAAACAAACCCAGCAGAGTTCATTGTCAATAAATAATTGATAAAAATATGAATTTCTCACGCGATACTTCTTATATGGAGCGTAGAACTAGACTGCAGTGGGATAAAAACTAGGGTTAACGCACCGGAGGTCAAATGAGATTGTTCTACAGCCCTTGTTGCTTGCTACACCGCTTAATTTACCCTGAATCATTCTTCCGTGTAGGACTTACCAGCAGTTGAGTTTCTTTATGGCGGATAAATCCGATTGCTTCGATCTAGCGATCACCATCTCCTCCGTTAAACGAGCCATTTTCAATCACAAAATGATCACAATATGCACAGAACAATGACAACTTAACAATCACGGGGGTTATACCGGAGAGAGGTCGCGCCGCTCATCGTAGCTCAATCACAAAACAACCGCACACGGCCAGCGCGTGTAAAAACTGAATTTAATTTTGCCTTTCAGAATGGATAACAATGGTGTTGTGCATGTTAGAATTGCGATCCGATAACTTCAGTCTCCAATATAAAAATATATCTACAATTTAAAATACTTTAGTTTAAGATCGTAATTTTAAATTTATATTATTGTTTACCATATACGAATGTAAACCAAATAAAATGAATGTAATATTTTAGTTTTCCTTTTAGTGGATCTAGTTGGTTTTCGATGTCGTTAATCCATAAAAATCTCTCGTGTATCCGAACAAGCAAACTATCTGTCACATGTCGCTTGACAAATGACGGGTGACAATTGACAACAAGTCGTTTGCGTTGTTGTTGTTAAGTAGAGAATTTCATAAATATCGTAATTCGTAATGCAATACTAATTTTATAAGAAAAATGGATTCCAGTGATGTTCTGGATGACAAAGACAGCGGGCCTGAGGTACAACTCAACTTGCCCGGGTCTGTGATGAGTCGTATTGAAGAGTTTATGGGTGGAACAGAGCAGTTTGATAATGAAGAAGTAAGTCATTATTTAATTGATGATAACTATTACTGAAAGAGTTATTTTTCGAGTTTAAGGCCAGAATATAAACCTGTTATCTGGCGGTTACCCATGAACAGCTTGAATATAAATGACATATCAGGTTGGCCGAGCAATACACAGCTGTCTATGTATGGCTGTGATATTGTCAACTACCGAACTGCATAGGAGTGTGGATCTAGGCTCTTTTTCGCACGGAGAAAAGACCTAAGCCCACTAATGCAACATGGGTAGGTGAATCAGTTACAACTGATCAGGCTTAGTTGCAATATTGCAGACCAAGTGCAGTGGCTAAGTATTCGTAATCATAGTGGATATATGTAATTTGGGGTTAAAATTTAGAATCGTGCGGCAGGAGTTTCGGGGAGAAAGATGTTTTATTCGGTAGAGGTTTGATCCCCGATTGTCACAATAGCACTCGCATTACAAGGTAATTCACTTTTTTCGAGAAAACAAAAAAAAACTAACATAACCTATAAATAGGTAAAACATCGAAAAAATAATGAAATATTACGGGAGAGCTAGATAGCATATATAATTTTGTATAAGTGCAACAAGGATGTAAGATAATGTCAAAGACTACTGTCACAGTATTTTTATTTTTTTGTGGTCTGTGGTTAAAATTTAGAAGCGTGCGGCAGGAGTTTCGGGGAGAAAGAGGTTTGGTCCCCGATTGTAACAATAGCACTCGCATTACAAGATAATGCACTTTTTTCGAGAAAACAAAAAAAAACTAACATAACCTATAAACAGGTAAAACATCGAAAAAATAATGCAATATTACGGGAGAGCTACAAATCAAATGGGCTACGCCAGACGACTCGCTCCGTCGCCCCTTCATTCAGCTTCACCTACTCGACCTTCGTTTCGCTACGAAGGTCGCCGGCTCGCTTCATTCAGGACCTCCTTCGCGAGCTTCTGGCTTCGCACTTCATAAAAACACTCTAGGGGTAGGGCAGACAAGACTACGTGGAGTAGGGGTTGGCCAATTTGGTTCTGTCACACTATTCGACCTACATCAGCTCATGTCGTTTCCAAGTGTGAAGTTTTCTTACCATTAGAAATTAGTAGTGCGTCATATTATGATTTGACAGTTGACAGAGAGCATAGACCACGTGACACTAGTCTTTGACATGATCTTACGTCCTTGTTGCACTTATACAAAATTATATATGCTATCTAGCTCTCCCGTAATATTGCATTATTTTTTCGATGTTTTACCTATTTTTAGGTTATGTTATTTTTTTTTGGTTTTCTCGAAAAAAAGTGAATTACCTTGTAATGCGAGTGCTATTGTGACAATCGGGGACCAAACCTCTACCGAATAAAACATCTTTCTCCCCGAAACTCCTGCCGCACGATTCTAAATCCAACCCTAATTTGGCTTGTAGACTTCTTTTATAACCTCAGTGGTGGGTGGTGGTGGTGGCGGCATGTGCTTCAGTATTGTAAAGTGGGAGGCCCTAGGCTCTATTGCAGCTTGCATCTGGTCTGCAGCTAGTTAGGAACCCCATAGAAACCTGAAATCAATTACAGATTATTTCTCTGTGCTTCTTAACTTACTAATAACTAAATATGACGTAGTCTTTTAGTTTATTGGTTTGCATTAATAAAGCATAGATCTATCTCTGCTAACCTGGTGTTAGGAACTTGTCGTAGTCTATCCCTTTACCTGACACACACCGTAGATATATCCTTACAAATACACACTTGTGAAAATCTCAAATACTGTTTGTTTTTTCAAGATTATAGCAAAATAGCTGTTCCTCCCAACTTTGTTTGAGTATTGATGTACAAAAAAGTGAATGTTTTGTTTACCTTGGCTCAAGTGTCGGGCAGCTAAAGTAATAGTATGGTATGCTTAACATTTTCTAGCCTAATTTCTATTAGAAAATAATAAAATAAATACGAATCACAATACAACAATAACACACTCTTTGCTGCCCCGCAACAATCTTCTCTCTAAGCAAAATTTTATCCAAATGGCAAAGCTGTTAAGCCTGTGCATATGTGACGAGCATAAAATACAAACAAGCTAATACATAAAGACGCATCCATGACGTGTCCCGCAGTTCGACGCGGTGGCGTACATCAACCGCGTGTTCCCCACGGAGCAGTCGCTGTCGGGCGTGGAGGCGGCGGCCGCGCGCTGCGAGTTCCGCCTGGCGGGCGTGCAGCACGACGTGCGGCGCCTGGTGCGCGCGCAGCACGACCAGCGCGCCGCCGGACAGCGCGCGCTGCTCGACGCGCAGCGCTGCATCGCCGAGCTGGCGCTGCAGGTCACTACTCCAGCCGGACTATCCAATCAAACGTTGGCCACCCTTTTATTCAAACTAAACTCTTAATATTCAAACTAAAACCCCCCGAGTGTTCCGCCCAATCTTGATAATCCTTGTAGCAGTCATCTGCGCTGTAGGAGACTTGGAATTGTCAGTCTAGTGACTGACTTGTGGACTTAGTGACTTACTCTGTGGGTAAGTCACAAAAAGCATGCAAATTGTTGTCTAAATATAATACTTAATTGTTTGAGCCCGGGGACCGTTCCAGGTGGCAGACATCAACAAGAAAGCGGAGCGCAGCGAGAGCATGGTCCGCGAAATCACGGCGGAGATCAAGCAGCTGGACTGCGCCAAGTGGAACCTCACGGCCGCCATCACGGCGCTCAACCACCTGCACATGCTGGCCGGGGGAGCCGCCTCGCTGCGCAGCTCGGCGCAGCGGCGCCAGTACAAGGAGCTGGTGCTGCCGCTGCAGGCCATAATGGAGGTCAGTGCTCGCGCGGGCGGACACAGCGGAGCCCTAATGTGTGTCACTGTATCGACCACACACTTGTAATCACTGGTATCTGGGACTGTTTGCTTCCGGCGCAGGTGCTGGACCAGCTGGAGCTGTACCGGGACATCCGGGAGCTGAACGCGCTGCGCGAGGAGGTGCACGCGATCCGCGCGCAGCTCGCCACGCAGATACTGGCGGACTTCAAGGAGGCGCTCACGGGTAGGCTCGCCGGCATATGCAGCACCGGGTAGAGCACGAGGAATTTGAATCCGCCCCGGCAGGCCGCGATTGTCTATTTCCGCATATTCACAAAAAGTTGAAAGACGCTTCGCCTTCTGCATCTCCACCGAGATGCTGATGATAGTAATTTGTGTTAACCACTTCCCTCCGCGGAAGACAAAAGTCGCCTCCGCTGCTGTTCGGAGACTGCTGCGCTTAATTCCTCACTCATATTATGTCAAAAGTGGGTAGTCGTTCGACACCTTAGCCACAGAGCAAAGTGTTTCCACAAATGATAATTAAAGTGTGATAAAAGCTGTATGGGTAAGAGAGTGACTTGAAATACTTCTTATCCTGCGCTAAGCGTAGATGTGTAGTAAAATTCTGTTAATACTACTTCATGCTAAAATGACTGTTGAGATTTGTTGTAAGGTCACCGAGTAATACACAATATTTCAAGATTCACTCCTCGATTAAAACTTACAGGTTGATGTCTTTGGTTTCCAGGCGGCAGCAAGAGCACAATTTCGCACCGCACCCTGTCGGAGGCGTGCGCGGTGGTGGACGCGCTGGAGCCCAAGGTCAAGCAGGAGCTCATCAAGTGGTTCATCGACACGCAGCTGCAGGTGACCCTTGAGCGATACCTTGACGATTTTGTTCGCCACCAACACAATGATATCTTGTCCGACCATCGCCATATAAATAAACAAATATATCATGTAATAATGGTAAGTGTCAGTAGAAAAATTGTTCAAACAGCGCGCATTGCCAGTAACAGACAACACATGAGCAACTCAAGACCTGACAAGGAAGCTCAAGAGGCAGAGCTAGTTGAACCATCTCCGCGGTAGTTAACGGATCGATAGATCAGTCCTGGTCATCCAGATATTAAAATCAACAACTTACTAGTTAATCAGATAATGGAGCTTTTTTGGGGTTCGGCCAGCCGACGCGGTCTCAGTGGTGACGGTGCGGTGGTCTGCGCAGGAGTACGAGCACCTGTTCTCGTGCGAGCAGGAGTGCGCGTGGATCTCGTTCATCGAGCGGCGCTACGCGTGGCTCAAGAAGCACCTGCTGCGCTTCGAGGACTCGCTCGCCGCCATCTTCCCCGCCGCCTGGCGGCTCAGCGAGCGCCTCGCGCACCGCTTCTGCAAGGTGAGCAACCATGGGACGTACTGGCGTCACTGACACTGACGCTATATATGTATCATCGAAATACGCAGCTTTATCAAGCCTACAATTGGACTGGTTATTGATTCAAAGTTATCCAAGTTTTAGCGGTTCTGGCAACAGATTGGTGCAATGATGTCATGGAGCACCTGGTTGTGTACTCTTCAACGGTCAACTCACACAACATTAACCTTAGACTTGGCACGACTTTGTCTAGATTTCATAGTTTTTAGAGATAAACAAGCAGCTCCATCGAGACTTGGTTAGTTTTTTACAGAATGTGTTTGATGGGATTAAATAGACCTGAAACAAACATCTGATGCAACTACGCTGCTTGCAAGCACACGCCAGACCGAAGCAGCGTGACTTCGCCCAGTCAGTCGGATAACCTAACAACAATAAACACCTGTAAGGGTGTTGTGGTTCGGATCCATGGAATCACCCTGAATCGGGAACCTTCTCCTCCGGCAGCTGACGCGCGCGGCGCTGGCGGCCGCCATGCAGGCGCGCCGCAACGAGCTGGACGTGAAGCTGCTGCTGTTCGCCATCCAGAAGACCTACAACTTCGAGTTGCTGCTGCACAAGCGGTTCGTCGGTGAGCAGCCCCTCGGCGCCTTCCCTTGCCATTGCTTTGTTGAATTCCTCATAACTAGTGTCGACGCCTGGCTTATGACTGCGCAGTCTTCAGAATGGCGTCTCGACACTAAACAGAATCCCAAAAACCGCTGTGATTTGCTCAAAATGATGATGACAGGGTCCTCCGATTGCCCTGTTGGTAAAACATCAAATTAAGACCAGTATGTTACAGGCACGGAGCTGGGCGCCGAGGCCGCCGATGAGGAAGCTGCCAAGCTCGCGTTCGACGACGACGATGACGAGGTAAGAGGGGGCCGGGGTCGTTTTGAGAACAGAATACTCTTCAATACTACTTACGCTTCGCATCGCGGACTCAATTTACATTTTCCGAAGCTTTTTTAAATAGTCCAGATATCAGCCTTTAGATTACCGTATTATATTTAAATATATTATAGACAAGCGTTAATTAGTACCCCAATTGAGGCTGCATCATTACTTACTATCAAATGCGTTTAAAGTTACCTATTGATATCTTGGAGATGTCTATCAATAAGTTCAAAGTTTTTATAAAACGAAAGCTTATAGAAAAATCATATTACGATATTAAGGATTATATAAACGATAAAAAAGCTTGGGTGTGAATTGCTCTATCTCCATAGGTACTATAGTTTTTTTATTCATTATGTGAGATGGTGATAACGAATAAAAGAAAAACCCCGGCTAAGTTTGTTGTGGGCTTCTTCTTAGACCGGGGCGCGTTTGGAACCCTCATAGCTTTAGTTTTAAGTTTACGAATATAGTTATCACCATGAAATAACTACTATGTCAATTATTGACGCGTCAAAAGTGCCTTTTTAAGGACTATTTGAATAAAGATTATTTTGAATTTGAATAAAGCTGCTTATTCGCGGTGTACTTGGAGGCACTGTGTTGCATGTGCTGTCGGCAGCGGCGGGCCGGCGGCGCGGGCCGGGGCTCCCCGTGGGTGGGGCTCATCGGCATCTGCTTCGAGCCGCACCTGTCGCTGTACATCACCAGCCTCGACAGCAACCTGCGCGGCCTGCTGGACCGGTTCACCCAGGTGGGCGGCCGGCGACGCCACGACTGTTAATCTGGCCATCTAATTGTAATCGCGTTGGTTGTGACGCCTCAATGATATCTTTCCTCAGACGTTCAAGTTGCGTCTACATTTGTTCTGGAACCCAAATTGAACCATTTTTATTTTGAAGCCGCGGTTAAAACTTATTTTTGAAAGCAAGTATGATGCTAGTAATCAAGGTAAGATGACATATTTTTAAACCTGTTGACTTGAAATAAATAAATCTCTAACTCTAACGGACTAGAAATGCAAATCTTAGTTCCACTTCGTAATGGTTGGTCCTGGTGGGGTGAAGGTGCGTGTGTGTGTGCGCAGGACGCGAAGGGCGCGGATGCGGTCGGCGCGGCGGGGGTGGGCAGCGGCGCGGGGGCGGTCATGTCGAGCTGCGCGGACCTGTTCCTGTTCTACAAGAAGTGCCTGGCGCAGTGCGCCACGCTCTCCACCGGCGAGCCGATGCTGGGTGAGCGCGGCTGCCGCCCGGACCAGTACGGGGAGCGGCCGCTCGAGACTCCTCTACTGGTCCTCTGTGCTAACTGTCCCAACCATTGCCCCTTCTATTACGATACTTGTTTAATATTCCCCCCTCGCCGATATCCCAATGCCTAAAGACAAAAGTCTTCAACGCCTGTGTCTTACCGGTCATGACATACGGAGCAGAAACGTGGACACTCATGGTAATCCTTGTCCAAAAGTTCAAAATCGCTCAGCGTGCTATGGAAAGGGCTATGCTGGGCGTTTCTCTGAGGGATAGAATCCGTAACGAGGACATCCGTAGGAGAACAAAAGTAACCGACATAGCCCAATGGATTAGCAAGCTGAAGTGGCAGTGGGCGGGTCATATCTGTCGCAGAATAGACGGCCGTTGGGGCAGACGTGTTCTGGGGTGGAGACCGCGTACCGGTAAGCGCAGCGTAGGACGACCACCTGCTCGCTGGACCGAAGACCAGAAATTGATCGCTGGTGGCGGGTGGATGAGGAAGGCGAAGGACCGTGTGTGATGGCGCGCTCTCGAAAAGGCCTATGTCCAGCAGTTTGTTTGATTGATTCCCCACTTGCACACAATTGGCTCGTTAGTCTAGTATTCACCTTTCGACTGCGTATCATGACGCCACAACCTTATAAGGCGATCTAGTAACTTATCGGCTCGGCTCTTTGGATATGTGATTTCCCACCGGATGTGGAATGAGTGTGGAAGTGAAGGTTATTTGCTATGAGCCGCTCCCCCCGGCCCGTGGCTGACAGCGCGCTGGTTGCAGAGCTGGCGGGCGTGTTCGGCAAGTACCTGCGCGAGTACGCGGGCGTGCTGGCGGCGGCGCTGCCGCGCGCGGCGCCCGCGCCCGGCGTGCCCGCGCTCGTGTCCAACCTGCACACGCTGCTGCGCGACGACGGCAACGCGCAGAGGTACCGCGCGCCCTCACACCGGCGACACTTACCTATACCTTCGATTAATAACTGCTAGACCGAGTCATTGTGACGTTTACGTATACTATAAACTAACAGAATAAAAGTTTAATTTGTTATAAATGCTCTCAAAGATAATTGGGTTTTGCAAGAACCGTGCGTTGCCATGGCAACACATCTTCAATAGGTTTATCGTCATCATCATGATCAACCCATTAACAGCTCACTACAGAGCACGGGTCTCTCAATATGAGAAGGGTTTGGCCATAGTCCACCAAACCGGCCATATGCGAATTCGTAGACTTCACTCGCCTTTGAGAACATTATGGAGAACTCTAAAGCAATTCCTCGCGATTTTTTTCATCACCGTTGAAGCGAGTAATATTTTAATTGCTTAAAAGGCACATCCGAAACACAACTCCGAAAAGCTAGCGGTTCGAACCCCCGACCTCTGATTAGACGGAGAACGCCCTAATCAATAGGCTATCACGGCTTACTATGCTATCACGGCTTAACAGGTTATTCTAATAAAAAAGTATTGCAGGTACACGAAACAGGAGATCTGCAAGATCACCAGCGTCATAACCACGTCCGAGTACTGTCTGGAAACAACCATCCATCTCGAGCAGAAGCTGAAGGAGAAGATATCGCCCGCGCTAGCGGACAAGATAGATCTGACGCCGGAGCAAGACCTGTTTCACAAGATGATCAGCAACTGCATCCAACTCCTCGTGCAGGACTTGGAGCTGGCCTGCGAGCCCGCTCTGCAAGCGATGACCAAGATATCCTGGCTCCACTTCGACAGCGTGGGAGACCAAAGCTCCTACGTCACCCAAATAATTATGCATTTGAAGAACTCCGTACCGAATCTGAGAGACAACCTGGCGTCCTCCCGGAAGTACTTCACGCAGTTCTGTATCCGTTTCGCGAACTCGTTCATCCCCAAATTCATCCAAAACATCTACAAATGCAAGCCGATATCTACCGTCGGCTCGGAGCAGCTGCTGCTGGACACGCACATGCTGAAGACGGCCTTGTTGGAGCTGCCGTCGACGGGCTCGGACGTGAAGAGGCCCGCGCCGACCACTTACACCAAAGTGGTCATTAAACTGATGACCAAAGCGGAGATGATATTGAAGCTAGTCATGGCGCCCCTGGACGGGAACCTGGAAGGCTTCGTGTCGCAGTTCCTGCAGCTGCTGCCGGAGAGCACGGTCGCGGAGTTCCACAAAGTGTTGGATATGAAAGGTGCAAAGTTGTCCAAAGCGCAGATGAGCTCTCTGGACGCGTTGTTCAAGCAAATCACGAAGTCCGCCAGCAGCGACAGTAATAAGTGATCTGTATGAGCTTAGAGACGGGTGCGGGGCCGGGGGTGATGGAAGCCTAACACAGAAGGCTTTGGTCGTTTGTAGGAAGCATAAGCTCCAGAAGTTTCCTGATTTGTCCAGCCAGCATTTCCCACGGCATAAACAAAGAAACAGGCAATTATTTGGTGCAAGAGCGGCCACTGGCTCGGTTTTCCTCGCACGAACGAATGAGTACCCTGTTATTGAACACCACCCAAAACAATACAACAGAGCGGTAGATACAAGACAGTTTAGCAGCCTTATCGCTAAATGGCGATTTCTTTCAGGCGCAAAAAGAAAATGCTGTAGGTGCTGTACTTTATATGTTATAAATGTATAAAACATCCATAATACATATAAATAACATTATTATATAATATAGTGCCGAGCCGAGCCCTGAACAACCACCGCCGGACCGCCTCGCCCGCCCGTCCGGTATCAAACTTTAATTACTTTTAGTATTAAGGCGAAAACATATTTTTAACACGCCACGCAATTCCCCAACAAAAACAAATGCTAATGTAGTTGCTTTTTATAAATATGTTTCCGCCATTATTAATGTTTATCAGCCTGTATCAATGTTGTATATTAAAAGATTGTTAAAACTTTTGCCAATTTATTGTTACCTTTATTAGACATGGTTCTACGACGTGGTGTTCATGAGTGTCGATATTACGACAAAGTAAAATGGATCTACGTGCTCCTGTTGTAAAATCTCATTGCATAGAGCAACCCAACACAATGTTCCATGGTTGATATATAACATAGTTGGAACTCCAGTGAGATGAGACATTTGCGTTTAAAATCGTCAACTACCAATCATCAGATTTAATGAACGAGGCCTTGTAATAATAATTACATTTAACGGCAGTCAGAGAACAGCTCCATCTAGTTTTAGAATCATGTACGACAGAAAAGAGAGTGGGATCGATCTTTACGCAACACTAAGTGGGTTATGCAGGTTCTTAAAAGAAGCACCGGCGCATTGCCTTCATTGCATTCGGTCGGTTCGGATCGGTGGTCGAGACGCGGTAGTGCATAGTCGTACTTGGTGGAGCGTATAGTCTGCTCCTTATAAATTACGATACTTGTCATTGTTATTCTGTTCTACCAAGAGTATCTGGTCTCTTTGCCCGAAACTACCCACGTCTACCCAAATTACCGACGAGGACACGCCCCCGCCACCTGTCCATCCTATATATTTGATATAATTAGTTAGTAGTCGGTTGTTGTCAATCCATTTCGAGCGCGCGCGGGCTCGGGGCGTCTGGAGTAAATTATATAATCTAAGCCGAGGGATGCACGCAACAACCCGTTCACAAATACATCATTATGTTGCCCTGGACGATAATTTAAATGCCTACCATTGTTTTATCTTAAAACTTAAAAATAAGACAGAGGGTGACTGAGGTCGGTGACAGTGGCGGCGAAGCGCGTTCACCATAGCGAGAAGACACGTGAACGAGTTACCTCACTTTCACATCATTTGAGCCAATTACAACCCAGAGCTTACTGTTCAGCCCCACTCTACACGGCCAGCGGAAGCAGGCGTCCTGAGACGATAGGTTTTATATCCTTGGTAAATGTAGGACAATTTAAGGGTCGTATGAAATTGGAAACGTTGCTGGATCAAACGAGATGCTGAGGTAATGCTAGGATCTAGGCAGACAGCATTGGTTGTTTGGATACTGCTTGTACTTATCTGGATTAGGCCTTGGCCGAGAAGATCAAGATAAGAAATATAATAATTACCAGCATATTAGGCTGAAAACAAATAAGTAATATCGCAGGAAATTTTTTCAACAGAAAATGAATGTTCGTGTAGATTAAACGAAAATATCCGTGTACAATCTCAGATACCATATTGGAACGACGCAGAAAATCGCGGTAACAGCTACGTTTGTTCAATGTTTATTTCAAAATTATCGGTCAATGCAAACCATAAAGCAGTTAGGCCGAACTGAACAATATGTTTACTTTCCGCTTTCCGGTTTAAAAAACAACCGATGTAAACAATGGAAATGTCAAATTGAGATCACAAATCAAACGTCAGTGTCAGACGAATAGCCGCCGCGTGAACGCGTCGCTCAATTTAATTTTCAATTAAAATGAAATTGCCGGTACGTAAGTGCTATCATGCGGCAAAAGTAGGTTTCATTGTGATACTAGTGGTTACAGTACTGGCTTTATTCGAGCAATGGCGCGGAGGGAAACGTTTGGCGCGTGCCAAATCTTCGGACTTGGAAGATGTTTATGAAAAGGAGATTTTGGAAGATGAAGCCAGGATCATCCCGGGATTGGGAGAAGGTGGTGTTGCCGCGCATCTGACCGGCGAAGCGAAGCGACTCGGCGAGGAGTCGGAGAAGAAGCTAGCTATCAATGTGTACCTGAGCGACCGCATAGCGTACAATAGGACTCTAAAAGGTAATCAGTTTGTGTTACAGTTAGACGGCCTTACAGTTTGCAGTGTCCCATTTTTTGCTATGAGCGTTAACAGCGGCTGTTTTGTATGTGAGGTTAGTGCCCAGTTGTGAGGTATTATAAGGCCGATTATCGTGAATATTATAAAGTTAAACAATATGTAGGTCTGAATGAAGCATATACAGACTTACGTAGCCAAAACCTTATTAAAAGAAGTATTTAATTAAAAAAGTAGTTTACTTATTAAAAAGTCTAGATGTACAAAATTTAAATCGCATCACCCAAAAGTCAAATCAAGACAGTTAGTAATATAAAATAAAAACTTTTTTCTTTGCTTTTGTATTTTCATTTTGGCTTCTCTGTACTTTTAGAATTCTCCAATATTGTGTTACACTTTTAAAGTACTATTTGTTGATATATAATAAAATCTTCTTTTATATAAAATAAATACTATTCATTTAAGCAATGTTTATGGAGAAATTGTTATATTTGTCAACTTTAGATCACCGCAACCCTGCATGTGAGCGTGTGGTCTACGACGCAGAGTTGCCATCCGCATCTGTGATTCTAATATTTCACAATGAGCCCTACTCTGTGGTAGTGAGGACCATATGGAGTGTTATTAACAGTGTGAGGAGAGACCAGCCATGGTACCAAAAGGCCAACTATCTTGACAGAGAAACTGGACGGACTATGACACTTGGTAAGAAATTTAATTTTTTAGCCAACATTACCACTTTATCATTCCAAAGCTTAACATAAGTTGAAAGTTTTAAAGTTCTCACTCTGTTGCAATTTGCGTCCATACATTGAGTGTATGTGATAAGAGGCTCTCTACAGTTTAAGTATAAAAGTACACAAGACTACACGTACACGTTTTGCACCACTGCTGTTACAATTCAAAGTTCTGCCGTTATATAGGTACTTCTTCTTTTTCTACTACTGATATTATTTTTTTTATGTGCTCTTAAGAAGAAACCTATGGGGAAATGAACTACTACAACATAAAGAATGTTTATTATTTTTACTGCTGTTTACATACCCAAAAATAGGCGATTCTTACAGGATTCGTAAACGATTATTTTTAAAGTTCCAATTGTTAATGTAAAATAATAAATCATTATTATTGCATCATTATATTTATTGGATACTCGTTTCATGTTGCAAATGGTCATGGTTCCCCTGTCAAATCTCCTCATTTCTAATTTAACCATATATATATACGCCGATCACCATACTCTTCTTATTCAGCCTTAAGTCAGCGACCACTGCACACTAAACAATAACCCATTAGGGTTTGGGTGGTTACTGCCTTTTAAGCTCTATACTTCTCACTACTAAGAAAAGACGTCGGCGCACGGCTCTGGGACTTGAATACGCTTATGAGAGTGTTTATGTGCTTTCCATCATGTCATTGAACATCTCCCAGGGTATCCAGGCCAAGATCCCTCTTCTCCGTTTGTATACCTGAAGGAGATAATCCTGGTGGACGACAACTCCACCCTGCCGGAGCTGAAGGGCAAGCTCAGCCACTACGTACGAACCAGGCTGCCGCCCGGCCTCATCAGGATACTGAGGCTGCCAGATCGGTGAGGAGGCCAAGTTTTTTATAATCTAAAAATTTCGAGGAGCTTGACTGGATGCGGAGTTTTTGAAGTGTTTGAGGCAAACTAGTACGCTGAGGGCGTCACTGCAGCGCCATTCGGCTGGTAGTGCTAGAATTGTACCAATTATATTGCGTCGTACCTTGTACTCTATCGCCGCCAACAACATTCAATTAAGTGAATTGGACGATATTGGATTGGTGCTTCGGTGTCCAAATTTATTGGACACCGCAGCACCAAAAGAGTCGCAGCTTTTAAACTGTGACCGACCGCAGCCTCGTGCCTACAAGTTGCCTATTCTTGCTGTAGCAAAGGCCCACGTTACCGAAGTTTCGAGTTTGCAGGAGCTCGGTACGTGTTAGCAAGTAGTACAAGTCACCGGCAGGGTTGGCTTGCGCAGGACAGGCGTAACGCGAGCGCGCCTCGCAGGCAGTCAGGCCGCGCGCGGTGACGTCATGGTGTTCCTCGACTCCCACGTCGAGGGGGACGCGGACTGGCTCAGGCCTCTGTTACAGCGGATCAAGGAGAACAGGACCGCCGTAGTCAAACCCATTATCGACCTGATCGAGCAGGACACGTTCGAGTATTACGTCGGAGACAGTTTAGAGTTCGAGGTGATTGTGCAGGTTCTGTAGCTCCCAATCTTGTAGTAGTTGTGGTTAATTTCCTCGAGAGCCGTCAAAGCCAGATTTCGCAACGCTATATAGAAATTAATTTCTTTAGGAATGGCACGGAAAAGATTTAACGAGACAAATAGTGTGCTGACGAAAACATTTACAAATGCGAAACATTTGATGTCGTATACGCAGTTACCAGTTGTGGAAATGCAAATTCCCTCGGGCGCACTAGTCTCCAACTGAGGGTGAAGACGCGGTTGATTGGCTCGTCCGATGTGCTCGAATGCTGACGTCATTTGCATTTATACTTCTGCGAACTGTGTGCCGTTGCGGCGTTTGGCTTCTGCGGTTCTATTGATGTAAACTTTTTAAATCGGTAGGTGTAGAAAGAGGAGAGAGAAGATGCTAGTGTTAGTCGGTCGTTTGGTACCAAAGGACTCCTTACTCCGAGCAGCAGAGATGTGGGAGGATGGGCGGTCGTTTGTGTGCAGTAGCGTACATAGATGTCTAGACAGGTCTGACCGTCACGCTCACAATCTTATGTTCTCATTTATTTAACATACAGCATACGGTTAAAATAAAACTACTATAAAAGTGGGAGTCATAAGCACTCCTGTCACATCCTCGCGTGTCTCTGCTGCACAGGCAGAAGGAGTATTACCTTGGCAGAAAGCAAATAATAATCGCAGCAGTCCCGATTGGCTGACAACGAATCATTTGTTCAGGACAAAGTAACAGCTCTTCCTAAAACTGATTATTCTAGTCAATAGTACTCGTAAAAAGTATCAGCCATTTCTATTACTATTCAAATGGTTCATATTTTAGTTAGTATGTACTTTGGATTGTACCAGTTTAGTTTCTCAAGCTTGGGTTCGTTCAGTAGCTCTCTATATACTATGTATTGGGTAGTATTTTATGTTGGAGTAGACATAGTAATGTTCATTGTGAATGTGTATTGTTTTGTTTTTGTTCTCGTGGACGGAACACGTATTAGTCACTGCAGTACATTTGTTACCTATCAAGAATTGTTCTGTGCCCGGATGCAACTGTGCCTTTTTAACCTGTTGTTACATTTATTTCTTTATTTATATTTTGGTTCTTATTCTTACCACATTATTCAACACAACCTGAATTTAAAACATGACATAAGCACAACTAAAATTTGTGATATCTATGGGGAGCTCGTATTACGTTATCAATCATTGACTTTCTTTATATCTGCAAAAGCAAACATGATTTTTTTCATAGGACTGTTGTTTCTTTTGGTTCCACGTTATTTTGGTTTAGTGTATTATACGGATTAACTTTCTTGAATTGACTTTTCTTGGTCGAAATGGCTCATAATGGTTTGACGCGTATGTTTTTCTGTGTTAGGCAATATTACTCGATCTGGCCGTCAAACTGATTTAGAGGATATAATTGTTTGGGTTAAGGGTTTCAGCAAATGAAACTACAAATTAGTAACGAAGCAAAACTTTTTAATATTCGATTTGTTACTTGCATTCTCTAGTATAATGTACGCCGTAAAAGTTGAAAAACGAAAGGGTTTCAGTGTGGCTCGGACAAAATTTGTGAAGTGTAATTTTTTAGCATTGCTGCGATCAGGTCTGGATGCTGCGATCTGTGTTACAGTACTGGCATGACGACAGCAATCGACACCGGAAGACGATTGTGGAAATAAATGTTTCGCGTGAATTTGATTGAGATTTACAAACATTTTTGTATAACAGCGTGGGCCTCACGCGTGCGCGCTTGGAAGGCGCGCGGTTCGCCATTGGCGACGTGCTGTTCTTCCTCGACTCTCACTGCGAGGCTCAGCAGGACTGGCTGCGGCCGCTGCTGCAGCGGAGCAAGGCCGCCCCGCGCGCGGTCGTCATCCCCATCATCGACGTCATTGAGGCCTCCAACTTCTACTATAGCGTACAAGATCCCGTCACTTTCCAGGTTCCGAGAGGGTTCACTTTGATTTTCTTAATCTAAAGCACAGATCACTGCTGTCAATGTATTTGTATATTTCACTGTCATCACTTTTTCTTTTCTGAATACGTTTTCTTAACATACAATTTTTATACTCTAAATAATATAATTGGACGGCCCAGAAACAAAAGTAAATAAGATTATTTGATTTAAAAGTAATAAATGCAATTGCCTGTGATTTCTGAAAATAAACAGTTAAGATGTATCATTAACATAACGGATTTGCTAATAATTATAATTTAAGACTTAAGAACATTTCTGCCCGAAATTGTTATATTTCAGAAATATCTGCACTACGAAGGCATGGATGAAGAGCATTTTAATTTGTAATTTGTGTTCTAGTCTTTAAAATGTTCTGAAGTCAAACCCGTGAGGATGAGATGTGCACGCTCACAAACGCAGAGTCCTTTGCGAGCCTCGAAACAATATAACGTCAAAGTAAAATGCACCTAACGTTGCTCGTTTTAAAGTTTGAAATTATGTACTACTGATTTTTATTGCTTTAAAACGTTCAAAAGTTTAACTTTAAATCAATAAATTTCAAGTTACTTTGACGTTTCAGCGACTTGATTTGCGGCGTGCAAATCTTAAACTCGGGTAAAGTTAGATTGGGAGCACGCGTGTGTGTGTGTCGGGCGCGGTCACGTGGCGCGACGCTTGTGTGTTTGTGTTGCACTGCTTCTGTTGTGCTCACGTTTTCAGTTATTACTGTTTTGTTTTCAAACTTGTGCTTTCTACTTGCGTACTCTATTATTTTTTACTTTTGTAATTTTGTGTGGAAATAATTTCATCTTGTAGCTTAGCCTTTAACAGGACCATCGAACTAAATCACGAGGCTACCTGTTTATGTCACACTGCCTTCTTTATGTTTCTGTTTTTTTTTACTGTTGCTCGTCTCGTTGCGGCCTGCAAATAAATACACTTAATATTTGAACATACATGCACGTAGGCCTATCACAGACGCGGGGCGCCTGTAAAGCGTTCAACATATTTAGGAACACTTTCAATATTTTTTAGATAAAATGAAAACATCATTCATGATAAATTTCCCAAATTAATCTATATCATTTGTAATATAGTAACCAGGTCCACGTATACCGAAATAGTCTCCCAGAGTCCGCTTCGCCGGTCGTGTGTCGGAGTATATGTGTGACTTGGACTGTGTTCTCGGCCGCGCTGAGTAAGTAGTGAGACAGGCAGGGCCTGATGCTGGCGCGCACGGCGGGCGCGCGGGCGGCGCGCGGCGACGTGCTGGTGTTCCTGGACGCGCACTGCGAGGCGGGCGCCGACTGGCTGCGGCCGCTGCTGCAGCGCAGCGCGCACAAGCGGGACGCCGCGCTCACGCCGCTCATAGACGTGCTGGACCAGACCTCGTTCCAGCTGGACGCGGCGCAGCAGTTCCAGGTGCCGCGGGCCGCCCGCCGTGGCTTAGGCGTGATAACGGCGCCTCTTGAACGAAACACTCGCGTGCAGACTAAACACTTCTCGTGAGTGAGAGTGAGACCTTCGGTTTTTGTTTAGCGCTTCTGCTGCCTAAAGAGACGCGCGTCTCGTGATATTTGCAATAACAAATAATGTATCGATAAATTCATAATGTATATATTCAAGAAAATCGTTATCACGTCTAATCAATAAAACATCCATTTACTAAACCAAACGAATGTGGTGCGAGCGCCGCCGCAGTAGAGCACTAACCGTAGGAACTGCCCACTAACCGAAATAAAACAATGCTAACATGAGGCGGCTTTGACAAATAACAAGGTTTAACTGACGTATGACATATACTGCAGTGGAGGAAGCGCCGGCTGCGCTGGAGCATCGAAAACTGCGTTGTCTGGACGACAGGCTCTGACTAGTGAGCGACGGCTATGTGTCATCACCTGCGAAGATCGATAGCGGAACTGGAGTAAGCGATACAGGCTCTACAGGCGATAGCTTTAAGGACGAGAATGAGAATAGCGCAGGGGGACAGACGCACGACGGAGAGCGGTGACGACTCTGACGATGGAACGTGAATGAGAGAATAACTCCTAGAATTGTTTAAACTTCCAATTCGGAGGAACGGGGACCAGGTGCCGAGATATATTCAGATTAATCCAATATCCGTGATCTCACACTTCACTCAGATAATACAGGTGGAACTATTTGCTCCGTCGTTTGTTTGACAAAAGATAATTGATGCGTAAAATTATTAATTCAAGATAAATATAAAAAATTAGGTGTGGAAATATGTTAAAGACAAAAAGCTTGGTCCCTGATGCAGAAGAAAATTAAAAATATACCAAACTAACACAAGGAAGGTTACACGTCAGTTTTTTAGCGAAGTTTTGTTCCGTTACATCCGTACAATATGTATTTGAAATCGAAAAGTAACTTTTAAATACATTTATAAAAAAAAATTAACATACTTACACGATACGACACTAAATATACAATACAAGAATGATGCAAGCGTCTGTTTAAAAAAAGAAAAGTACTTTTATTTTATTTTTATTATTATGAAATATAATATGTTTACACTGTGCCGTTCCAGATGGACCAATCATTTAAAATTTAAAAATTTAAAAACGTATGTATAATTAACAGTGAAATTCATTATTTGTGCTCGCCATTACAAAACAACTGTCGCGGTGCGAAATGAAAACGATTGAAAAACGACGCGCCGCCAACAACCGATTGTGATTGCGCAGCCGACGTGTGAACAGTTTTCATACATCACAGCCCGGTTATATGTAGGTACTAGGTATGCACAAGTAAAGCCTGATTAACTTTAGAAAAAACAAATTTATTTTCTGATTACTATCTCAATGATAGTGGTTTACGTTAGGGCAGCAAAAAGAAGTCCACTTACCTACGAGGTTAAAAATAAATAACAAAAATCAAAACTAAAAGACAGACGGTGTGTGTGGGTTTTACTAAAGTTACTTGGGGAATATCGAAATATATTTTTATTTAGTTATTTTTAAAATAAAAACAGGTGTAAACATGGATTTTATATTGAGTCCAACTTTACAAGAATTCTTGACAATTTGAGTTTAAAGATAATTTACAGAATTTAGAAAAGGTAACAACCCTGGAAGCGGTGATAGCCTAGTGGTTAGGGCGTCAACCTCCTACTCAGAGGTCGGCGGCTCGAATCCGGGCACGCACCAAAACGCAAAAGTTAGAGAACTTTTCGGAGTTAAGTGCGTTTTTAAACAATTAAAATATCACTTGCTTCAACGGTGAAGGAAAACATAGTGTGGAAACCTGCACGCCTGAGAGTTCTCCGTAATGTTCTTAAAGGCGTGTGAAGTCTGCCAATCCGCACATGGCCAGCGTCGTGGACTATGGCCGAACCCTTCTATGAGATATATCTCAATATGTTGAGAGGAGACCCGTGCTCTGTAGTGAGCCGGTAATAGGTTGACCATGATGATGATGAACAACCCTGCCGGTGCCGCAGGCCGGGCGGAGCAGGGTGACACGGCAGAACGCGTAGAGGAGATTTTATTCTATGCCTTATTCTTAAGGTTCTTATATGTTCAGTTTAATTGGATGATGCTTTCCTCAGTTCGAAGGTTTTGTCACAGGGAAGTATGATTTGTAGTTATGTTGCATACGGTAACTGGTTGCACGGTATGTAAATAGCGGTTATGGTATTAGTTTGGTTTGTGGAGTGTTATTTAATTGTAATTGCGTATTGCTACAGCTTTTTACTGCTTTTAACAAAGTTATTGTAGTTTTAACTCGGAGTTCGTCAGCTGGCCTCGCGTACAGTGATCGTTCTGAGAGCTTTCTAGTCTTGTGTTTCATTTGACAGTGCCGGTTTACTTAAAGATTAAGATAGAAGAAGATAAAGATACAATTCACTGGTCAGTAACCGTCAGAACAGTCGCTGTCAGCGATGTGAGGCGCCCTGACCTGTTATCTCGCCTCAAAGACACTTTAGTATCGCCACGACAACCTTTCTCCGTTCTTGATTATGTCATTACCTAAGGGTCGATTTTTGTACCTGTATTAACTTTTATAAACCTGGTGGTGGCCATTATAAATAACTAATAATATTAAGAGAAGCGGTGATAGCCTAGTGGTTAGGGCGTCAGCCTCCTAATCAGAGGTCGGCGGTTCGAATCCGGGCACGCACCTCTAACTTTTCAGAGTTATGTGCATTTAAAAAAAAATTAAAATATCACTTGCTTCAACGGTGAAGGAAAACATCGTGAGGAAACCTGCACGCCTGAGAGTTCTCCATAATGTTCTCAAAGGCGTGCGAAGTCTGCCAATCCGCACACGGCCAGCGTGGTGGACTATGGCCAAACCCTTCTCATATTGAGAGGAGACCCGTGCTCTGTAGTGAGCCGGTAATGGGTTGATCATGATGATGATGGTGATAATAATTTAGTAAGTCGTAATAACTGGTAGCGACGACGTTAACGTACACCGTTGACAGCAAGCGCCGGCACCACTACACGCAAAAGATCACTGGAAATGCCAATCCCGTGATACGCCCTTGTATGTTGTCACAGTTATGCGAGGTGGTGTGCGCATGTTAATTGGTGTGTGTGCGTGCAGGTGGGCGGCTTCACGTTCATGGGCCACTTCACCTGGGTGGACGTGCCCGAGCGGGAGAAGAAGCGCCGCGGGTCCGACATCGCGCCCACCTGGTGAGACTCCGTCTTAATCCTCTTCTTGGGCGTGACCATCTGTACAAACCTTTCTTGTTAAGCCTCGCCAGGCAGCTCGATCCTTTGGGATAGACTATAAAGAAAGAGCAAACGCTGTCAATGCTGTGGGCTAACACTCTTTCTTCCCTCCACGAGCCACATCACAACACAATCTCCAGTTCTATGAATCTTGGACGCAATACGTGCAACAGGAAAGAGAGTATTAAAGACCGTAGGCTTTCTGCTTTATGGTCTCTGCCACTTGAAGAAGAATGTTTATGGGCGTTTTTATTGTTTTACAGTGTGTGGCTATTTAGAGTGGCTCATGGTGACTCTGTGCAATTGTCCAGGTCCCCAACGATGGCGGGCGGGCTGTTCGCCATCAACCGCGCCTACTTCTGGGAGATCGGCGCCTACGACGAACAGATGGCGGGCTGGGGCGGCGAGAACTTGGAGATGTCCTTCCGCGTCTGGCAGTGTAAGTGCGTAGCTGAAGAGGCAGCGGGCGAACCTCCGACGATGCTGCACCGGCTTACGCTGACTCCGAACTAGGTGGACAGACTTCAGCAAACGGATCGCAGCGAGGCTGTCGAATTTAGAAATCCATGAGAAACAAGTAGTCAGCAGTGGATGATTTTAAAGCCTCCGCAACACGCGGTCCTATTTTGTTTGTGACGCATAAATTGTTAAGCAGCGATTCGAGATTGTGGTGGTTCTGATTCGGGACCTTTTGTCTCTGTTCCATGTAACGCGCGTGTTCTGGTCGCAGGCGGCGGCACGCTGGAGACCATCCCGTGCTCGCGCGTGGGCCACGTGTTCCGCAGCTTCCACCCCTACGGGCTGCCCGCGCACTCCGACACGCACGGTAAGCCCCCACTAGATGCGGCCAGCCTGAACAAACCGACGTGCTCCAATTAATCATGGAGTTTTATTCAGAGATTTTAGATGTGACGGTTATACCGCTGCCGAAGAAATTATGACTAGTTATTTTTATATTCACACAACTCGCATCACTCTCCATAGGCCTCCTCCTGATTCAACACCAAACTAACCTGACTTTTAGGCCATAGACGCTTTTGCAGCCCTTAGGATTTTTTTTCTCTAAGCACTGTGCCGACCAGTGCAGTGAAGTGCAAACTCGAGGCCCATATTACCTTTATTCGGCCGAGCCATCCCGGAAGAGACCACAGCCCTAACATATGCATTAATTATGAGTTTGTGCGTGTGTCATAATTTGTTGCAACAAAGTGCATGCCGCTACCCTCGCCGCGTGCCGGCAGTGACCCGCGCTCTTGCCTGCAGGGATCAACACGGCGCGCATGGCGGAGGTGTGGATGGACGACTACGCCGAGTTGTTCTACCTGCACCGCCCGGACCTGCGGGTGAGTGCTGCGCCACTTCAGAAAGGAGATCAGGAATCGTGGTTTAAAACTCACCGATGTTTTTCTTCTGCAACGCGTATGAGACATCCTGGGAGAAAATCCTCCAAAGATAAGCCTCCACCCTCCCGGTATACAAAAGAAGAAAGAGCGGCTCGAGCCCTCCCTGTAAACGTTCATGATGCCTTCCATCCTCGGTACTATTGGATGGACGGTAGACAAGGTGGCCAATGCAACCTTCATGTTCGACTTGGACTGGCCGGCTCCGATTCTCGCTCCGCGGCCTCCTTAACCGTTAGTTTCCTCGGAGGCTGCTGCTCTCCACGCTTCATCGTCCGCGAGCATAGCAGCTTTCGAAGCGGGATGAAAATAGTGTATAACAAACGTCGGTTACAGAAAAGCCCCAAGATCGGTGACGTGACGCACCGGCGGGTGCTGCGCGAGAAGCTGCAGTGCAAGAGCTTCCAGTGGTACCTCGACAACGTGTACAAGGAGAAGTTCGTGCCCGTCAGGGACGTGTACGGCTTCGGCCGGTGAGTGGACGTCGAGTGAAGTCAGTCGCTTTGAGTCGGAGTCGTACGTAAGAGCTGGTGTGGTGCGCAGGTTCATGAACCCGTCGTCCGGCCTGTGCCTGGACACGCTGCAGCGCGAGGGCGAGGCGGCGCCGCTGGGCGTGTACGGCTGCCACGCGCGCCTCGAGGCCACGCAGTACCTGGCGCTGTCGCTGCGCGGCGAGCTGCGCGACGAGGAGAAGTGCGCCGAGGTGCAGTACTCCAGGTACTGGCAGGTGGGCGCCGACCGGCCGCCTCAGGAACACTTGTTTGTTTCAAGGGGTGTGCCATCTTTAATGTGATAGGCATATGATGGTCATGGGGAGACTAGAAACGTGGGGACGTTGTTCCAGTCGTCGACGTGCAACTCTCTCCTATACCGACGATGTGACTTGTACTTTTCAAGCTCCTATATTTCAAAATTGTGTATTTTTTGTGTAGAACTCCGGCGGAAGAACTGGGGGAAGATCTGAACAGACGGGTGCTGATGGTCACGTGTCATGGAAAGCAACGCGGACAGGTATGTTCTTTACTTTAAAGATGGAATTAGTTATACCTGACGACCCGCATTGGGTGATTTCTTTTGGCACTACAATTTCAAAAAGGGTATTCAAAGGTTATTAGTAGGTTCCAGAGATTAGGGTGCTGAAATAAAAAGAAACTTTAGCTCTATTACTGAACGTCTTCAAGCATGAGTGGTCATTAGTAAAGGTAGATGGTACAGTACATGGCCGGCCTGCACCTTTAGAAATGGCGGTATCTGCCCACTGAGCAACTGCAGCACGTGGAGAGCCGCCTCTGCCTCACCGCGACAGCCGCGTCGGGCAGCGACGCGATCGTCGCCAAGTGTCGCAGCTCGCCGCGGCAGCTGTGGAAGATCGACTACAGCGAACTGAACGACTTCAGGATGAAGAGTGAGTGAGACCGCGCCACACACGGATTACTTATCATTTGTGCATATAATTATTTATTCCTTTTAACATTTTAACATTTTTTACCTGAAAATATTACTTTCTAAAAATATCCTATATTAACCTGTTCAAGATTTTTAATACCGCCAGAAATATTGACTAGAAAATGTTAACAAATTTAGTTTTATTTTTATGTGAACCATTAATAGAAAAATTCGCAATAAAATAGTACCGTGTGTCGTCACGGTGAATAGCATGACGCCGTCACTCCGATTCTGTGCTACCGGTCTCTATTGCCGGGCGTTCCTATTCTTGGGTATACTCATGGTTGATCACTGACCTTCGTCCTCCGCCTATGGTACTTGTATCCCGGGAGGCGGTTGGTCGCTGTGAGTATAGCACGTTGTGTGATGTGCAGGCGACCTGGAGCCCACGGAGCAGGAGCTGCGGCTGCGGAGACTGCGCGGCCAGCGGTGAGTGGAGAATTGATTCTGCTGATTGAGCACATTTCGTTACGTGAGAGGGAAAGAGATATGGCGAAGAGAGAAGCAGAAAACTTAACCCACCTTTAAAGTAAACATTCATGTAATCTTGGAATTGACTCCCAATAAGTTCAAAGTTCATATTAAACGTAATCTTGTGTAGATAAGTCCGGTTTTAGTATAAAGGATAACGTACCTGAAACCAGGATAACCCTCATTAAAACCGAAGAGTTTTAAACACCAAAAGCGCCTATAAATTTAAGTAAGTCAATAACAAATCAAATTAAAAATTCAGCCTGCTCTACGAAGAAGCCCACAGCACACTTAGCCGGTATTATCTCATTGCGTCGTCGCTGATATTGGTGACGTTTAAGCATCTCTATGTTCATCTCGTCTCGTGCTGCACGCGTCTCTTTACTGTCTGTTTTACTTCCGTTGGTCATTTATATGTCTCCGTCAAACAGGCGCGTCTCCCGCTCCCTCCTCTCCTACGCAGAGGAAGACTCCAACAGCACGCGGCGCCACCACCACAAGAACAAGCGCCACAAAAACAAGAGCAAGAAAAACAAGCACCGCAGCGCCAGGAAGAACAAGTTCATCCTCAGGCTGGTCCGCGCCGGCGCCGACCACGCGGAGGAGCATCTGGAAGCGGACGTGTACTGCCGCCACCAGCAGCTGTACCCCAACAACAGCTTCGTGCGCGACCTGGTCACCGCGCTCAACGACCGGGACATCAAGGTGGGTCCTTGTCGCTCGCCTCCCCGACCAGTCTCTCGCCTCATACAGAAGAGTGCATTAGTAAAGTCGACAGGAACTGCTGCACTTCGACAACAGCTTTTTGCGGGATCTGATCAGTGACGAGGATATCGAGGTGCTCCCGGGCGTCCGCAATGTCCTCGTATACTTTATGCCATCACTGTACTGGGCATCATCCGGCCTCCGCTGACTTAGTCGAGTTTGGATTACTCGCTTTGTATGTGGTTTAATTACTATTTGTTTGCACACTTGAGACTGTCAATTTGACGTTTTAAAAGGGGTCTCGCAGCCCTAAACAACCACTCGAACTCTCACTACGCTGTGTTGAGGTCGCAGTGTCGCAGTGAGCCTCTCTCCGGCAGGTGATAAACAACGGGCGCGTGTTCGAGCGCAACCGCGTGTCGGAGCTGAAGAGCCCCCCGCCGCCCAGCGCGCCCCCCACGCCGCCGCCCGCGCCCCCCGCCCGGGGACTAGAGGTGAGTGAGAGAGACGATAAAAATAAGTGTTGAGACCTTTCTGTAAGGTCAGGGTCACGCAAAGGACTGGATGTTTGAGGAGAACGTGACACCTCCAATTGTATAAGATGTAACTCGAAAGGACCATTTCCACGGACTGATCCATTAAACAAGAGTGTAAAAAATTGCATATTTTGCGTAATTGTCCAAATATATAAATGATTCTGATTAAATGCATGCGAAGTCAGACAATAACAAACAAAAACATCTCCGCCGAAAAGTAAACTGAACGATGTCAGGATTGTATCGAGCGGTCGGGCAGCCGTCCGCTCAAGCGTTCAGGTCACCTATATGAAATTCATGATGATCATGTTCTTTAAAAATTTTATTTTTTTGGGCAATCGGAGTAAAGGCTTCTGTTACTTTCTCCCGATTACGTTACTCTCCACTTAAGAAGTGTCGAAGTAAAGTGTAGATGAGTAAAGTCAAGAGTATGACGTCTGTACCCTGTCCCACAGCCGAAGCCGCACAAGAAGCGCAAGCACAAGAAGCCCGTCCAGCCGCTCCAGCCGCTCGATGCGCCGCCCGCCCCCACCGCCGCCCCCGCCCCCGCTCACAACAAGATCATCATCGAGGACTTCGTGGAGGTGCAGCCCAGCACCACCGCCACGCAGGTGATACAGATCCCTCCGAGTAGCGTTGGAGACAATGTGACGTGTCACAGCTTACCGTTTGTTTTTTTTGTCGCAGCGCCCCGCCAACAAACGGAAACGTGTGCGCACGCGCGCCCCCCCGCCGACCACCCCGCCGCCCGTCCCGCAGTAAGTCACGACCCTCGCGATGACGGGGTCACCCACACACCGCAGTGAGCAGGCGATGTCAAGCATATCACCCCCCAGAGGATGCAGAGTGACGTGTGGAAGAAATTTTACAATCTTTGTGTGACGTAATAAGAGCAATCCTAAATTGCAGCGTAATTGTACTGTTTCAGATTAAAGCAAATGCCTTGCTCGCATTATTAACCCGAGTTTGATTAGTTGAGACAACGGGTCATTGTTGGCCATGATGATGATCTGGATTTTTCAATTGTGTAGGGATGCAGGCGGCTGGGAGGACACCAAGCGCGGGGAGGACGGCTCCTCCCTGGAGGACTCGCCCCTGGTGAGCGGGGAGAACCGCGCCGACGAGCACGCCAGCGCCGAGGGCTGGCCCGCGCGTAAGTGTGCACTCAGCGGCGGCGCCTCTGCACAACTGCCCGCAACGGCCGGAGCTTACTTATCAATATAAATGTCTTTCACTCCAGGTTTAACTGTCGGTCGGTCTCACTCATTGTGTGTCACTTTCGGCAGCTTTCTCGCTTAATTTTAGTTTATTCTTGTCACTTTCTACTCTCAGTGGATTTCCGTCTTAATAGATCTCAATCTTGATGATATTTCATAGCCATAGTAAGTTGTTAATCGTGCGCGTGTGCCCGCAGTGCGGAGCCGCAGCGACGCGCACGCGCGGCGCGGGGAGGCCGCGCCGGCGCCGCACTTTCGCCCGCGGGTGAGTCACACTGCACTAGTCCCCTACGTAAGACATTTTTAACTCGGTTTTTTTTTTCGTAAATTCTGTAAATGATTTTTACGACCGGGTCTGTAGGGTGGTGTGTCCCTCCACCACGCGGCGGCCAAATTGTAACATTGAGTGAAAACTAAAATGAATTTGCCTCGCACTTCGCAGCTAAATTTGAAGCTGTGTGTGTGTGTCGAATCGATTTCACCGATTCGGTGTTCGTTCGGTATGAATGTGTGTCACTGGTCAGGCAGCGGACGGCGCGGCGGAGGGGCGGGCGGCCGAGCGCGCGCCCGTGAAGGTGGTGATGAGGAGCAACCTGACCTTCAACCTGGGCGACGAGTTCTTCCGCTGGCGGCACGGCGCCGCGGACGACGTCGCGTGAGTGTCACAGTGTTGCCGCTTACTACGCAAATGTTTTATGATTCTCGCATTTATGACTGCCCCGGCGACCCTGGCCAATCCGAGTACAGTCCAATCTGAATTGGTCCGGTCTTCAGTTAATTGTATGACATATAACAAATGGAGCTTTCTTTTAATTGAGCTAAGTGTTTAAGTCGACCTGCAAACTGATTTTCAATTTCTCCACTAATATAAACGCAACCGAAACTTTAACCGAAATTGTGTAGGATGGAGTATTCGGATTATAACCGAAACCGGTTTCCGCGCCCCCTCAATGATTTGATGTTGACGCTTCGGTTTAATTGGCGTTTAACGATTGACCCCGCAGTCGTGATGGACAGCATCGCACAGGCTACTAATTATTGAAGTCTATATTTCAGCAACCTGCTCGGGGAGCTTGTCATCCCGTCCGGACACACACAGCCGCCCGCCGCCGACACACACAGCGACGTGGAGGGGGTGATGGACAAACCGGCGGGGAAGGAGTTCCGCGACGAGGAAGACGGGGGGAGGGATGATTTGCTGACGGGGAGGGGTCGCAGCAGAGTGGTCCCGGGGGACGACTCGTCGGGGACGTCGGAGCTGGAAAGCGAATCGGATGAATGAGCACTAGCTCTGCCGCCCGGCCGCGCCCGCGCCGGCCTCTGCAGGACGCCCTAGCACCAAAGATTGTAACTGTAGATATGCTCAGTCCGATAATACCCTGAGAACCAGGTGACCCACAAATGGAGTTGTTCTACATACAGCCGTGGTCGTAAATGTATTGCGTGTCACATTATTACTTAGAACACCTACATATTTCCACGAGAGGCGCCGGGTGTATGTACATGTATGGACGAATCTGAGCTTTAATGATAAAAATAAGGTCCATTTCACATTTGACACGGATGCGAAATCTATCAATGCAGGCGATCCGGGAGAATAATGGCATGCAAGAAGAATTACCTTCTTTTGTATGGGAAGGATTTCATTTTTGTGTATAAACATAGATTTTTTTCTTTTTCTATATTAATAGAAAAGCGAATATCTTAGGACCAAATGTTTTAACCCGACATACATACTTATGGTGATAAATAATGAATCCCAAAAACAGTTTATAACAGGGATATTCATTAAAAATAATACAATAGATGATGAAAAAAAACTTGAGAGGTGTCAAGGGACACCCGGATGGAACGAAGTTCCTTTCGATTAATTAGTGAAGGAATTGTAATAAAATTTTATTTTATTTAAGTTATAATAATATTTTTTTTTTATTATTAACAAATATAATGTTATATAAACTTAATCAGTAGGCTCAATTTTGTACTCCATCAGCAATATCCGGAACTTGTGCAGAAACACTGTCAGGATTCATTATTATTATTTTTTATTATTTATTATTTACAAAAAACCTGTATACACTCAACAAAAATAATCGTCGCGACACCACACTGTTCAATGCGAAATAGAAATGAAAATATCTGGCTTGCTTTCTATAAGAGAGAGAGAGACAGACAGAGAAACATGCGACGCCGCACAGCTTACAATAACAAAAAGTGTCGTGACAACTTTTCGTAAGAATTTTTTCCGTCTTTCCCCCTTTCACAACGCGCGATAAGGAACTTCGTTCCAAAAACAATAAAAAAAACGATGATAAAAAAATCCTGGTCCTTTAAAGTATGTATTTCGTTATATAAATATGTTTAGACAGAAAACTTGTATTAAAAATAATTAGTTTTGTTATATAAGGTGCACTTGTGAGTATTACACAAGCTTTACTTACTGACTATGCCGTCCGTCCTCTGCACGTTTACAGCGAGACTCGCCAGAACCGAACCAGGGGGACCTGTTAACGCAACCCGACCTCGAAACCGGAAAACTAAACTGACTTACTAATATTATGACAAAAATCAATATTATTTCAAATTATCCACTTCCAAATCCATGAAAAAATGTCTTTTTTGCTTCAAAATTATCTCTTAGTGACTTAACAGGTTCGCTCTGGCCGCACAATTCTAAACGTGGTGCTCAACTATAATAAGGTCTAGATTTAGTGTCGAATTAGGAGATTAGACGTTTATCAGTAAGTACCCTCTACCGCTGGGTTGACTTAGAACTGACCAATGTGACCAGAAATAGAATGAATCTGACCAAATTGGTCAGATGGGATATGATAATCATACATATATGGAAATCCATACAAAATTGTAGCACTACTCAACTGGTGTTGAATTATGTATTATGTATGGAGATTATCAGTTGACAACTTAAACTCAGTTGACCTTGAAATTTCTGAATAGTAACTACTTATAGACTTCTATCTCATTACGTACATATCAATTACTTAATTACGATAAATATAGAAGGATTTTATATCCTATAAATTAAATGGAGTATTTTACTCCTGTTTACATAGATTTATTAAGATGTGCGTACCCAATAAATAGACGCATTTTTATGTTTTTTCTAAATTGACAATTTAATAATAAAGCGGTTGAATTTGTACATTCTGTTCCTTTCCCAAAAAAACACAACACAAACAAAAATTTTAGTCAAAAACAAAGCGTTTATGTTGAATTTTGAATAAGTATATTGCAGAAAATAAAGACGTGTTGAAATAATGTGCGGTGTCCAAAACTTCAGATGAGGTTGTCGCTCACCATTGTGTGTGTGTGGCAACTTAATCGCTTAGCCGCCCCGTAGGGATCCCTTCCTTTCTATTTAAAAACCATCGGGCCTATACTGTGCATTCGCCTTATGGTGTCGGTACACTCCATGTGAACCTCGCCAATGAGATCCTCAACCTCGCCACGTCTACCTAGATTGAGGAACTCTACCTGTGCAGGAAATTAAAATTGTGCTCTAAATGCAAACCCTTTACAAGTGTAACTTACAAGATGAGTTACATAAAAGTTGATCTAAACGTGTCAAAAGACGTATAGAGTCGAGCTTAACTGCGCACCCGTGGCTACTGCGCGGGGAACGTTTAAAGTTTGCTTTTTGTACAAATTTAAACAAAATGTATTTGTTGTTAAATTCGACCGCCCAAATGAACGTCGCTGTATTTTTGTATTTCAAAATCACACATCAGACTCGGAGAGTTGCAATAAAGTGTGTAAGACTGAGTTTTGTTTTATTTCCCTTGCCTTCTTCCTTCCTTTAAATCTGCTAAAAATAATGATCAACCCATTGCCGGCTCACTACAGAGCACGGGTCTTCTCTCAATATGAGAAGGGTTCGGCCATAGTCCACCACGCTGGCCGTGTGCGGATTGGTACATTTATTCGTTTATTTCCTTTTAGCTTGACTTTCACGATTAAAAACCTAGTTTTGCTAGAGTAGCCTAATATAAAAAGTACAATGATCATATAAAAAGCCTAAATTTACATATACTTCACACGCCTTTGAGAACATTATGGAGAACTCTGAGGCGTGCAGGTTTTCTCACGACGTTTTCCTTCACCGTTAAGCAAGTGACATTTTTAATTGCTTAAAAACGCACAACCGCGAAAAGTTAGAGGTGCGTTTCCAGGATCGAACCTCGACCTCTGATTGGGAAGCGCACGTCTTAACCACTAGGTTAGGTTAGGTTTAGGTTTCGCCTTCAGCGTCTGAATAAAACTAGAAATATAATATCTGTAATTTTGTCCAGAGCGAGATTTTTGGTATTAAAGAAAAAACTCAAATTGTATCAATAAATGTTTTATTTAACAATTTTTCTTCATAAAGGTTGAAATAAAAAACATTTGGTAAGTAATACACTAGAAGTTTTACTTCTGCATATAGTAACAATAATTGTAACATTTGTTTAGTAAATATAAAAGAAAATCATACGCAACCATCGATGTGCACTCTTTGTAAACAATCATCTTGTAACAATTTTAAAACGAAATATTTCAATTTCACTAGTTATAGGTTAAATTGTCCTCTCAGGACGCAGAATGGGAGATTTCTAACGATACGATCGCGTTAAAGTTTACTTCAATGGCATGTAAGGAACGCCATCTATTAGATAACGGCGCTCCATCGTTTACAGTTCACCCTGGCGTTGGGCGCCCGTCGGCCGTCGCGTCGGTTCATCGCCGGTTCGTAGGAACACGTTCACATCGAGTTTGGGTTCAGTTTAGGAACACATTGTTGTCTTATGAATATTATAACAACTTAGGAACTTTTTAAACGTAACAGCTGATTTACATGTTTCGAGTAGCATCCGAACCTGTTTTTTTTTCAATTAAGTTGGAGAAAATATCTGTAATCAGTTGGATAGCGGAAGTTTAGCGAGGTTCAATAAACTTTTGTGAGACTAAACCCTGATATTAAAACTTGTTTTGTTGTTTTTGTGGTGGTTGTCGTGTTTGTGCATCTGAGGTTTGTTGTTATTGTCGTCAACGACAACCCCTGCTCTTAGCACAATAAAACAGTTGAACCAAGAAGCGCGACGTCGACCAATGCTCCTGACTAAATTTTCGGCTTCTTAGAGCAGGGCACGTTGAAACACTAGGCGTGTTTCAATCAAGAACTATTAAATTGATTTAATATTATTTTAATTGAATATTATTTGTGACTTTGTTAGGTGCTGCAGGCCCTTTAAAGACTGCAATCCTGTTTAAAAAAATATTTTTGCTAGCGATAACTATTTGGTTGGACAGTTAGCAGTTGACAGCTTGGCAGTTTACGTTGTTTCCGGTTCCGTGCTGACTCGGAAGAGCTGGGGGAGGTTATTTTAGTCCGTGCAAGTCAGACACGCCCTGCTGTGAGGCAGAACTCCGTAGAGATTTTTTCCTCCCCAAGAAAAAAAAACTTGGTTTCACTCCCACAGGTCACAGGAAGTAAAACCCTGGAATGACGTCATGGGACGCTACCACCCGAGTAATGTGAATCAGCTTTTAGTGACGTTGTATTACATCAACAAAAAATATGTTTATCAACTGATACTTCCAACAACATACAATCACATAGCACCAAAATTATATATATCATTAATTTAATAGAGATCTCTATATCTTATGATCTATGTAACATTTATATAATATTAATCTAAAATGGGGGGAGACTAAATAAGAAAACTGAAGTCAGAAAATATTTTAAACGCATAAAGACTAACGACCGTAGAGATTCTGACCTCATTAATTAACAGGCAACAGCTGTTGGCTGTTATGATGATGATGATGATGATGATGAAGATAATGATGTGGTGAGGAATGTAGTAAACAAAAAAAGGAATAGTTTTTATCAAAATGTATAAAAAATAAAGATATATATTTGATTTAGACTCGTTCTAAGGTCATCGATCGATTATTTCTCGAAACCGATGTACTGAACTAAATTTCGTTTATCTCAGCTAACGACTTTATAAATATTTCGTAATAATTTGTACTTTGAAATAAATCTGTTCTGCAGAAACAAAATTGGTTTAAACCTATTATATTTTCTATGAAGTTATCTTCACGTATCCCGCCCAGTGACCGGTAGCCTCAGTACAAGGTGTGCACATGCAATCTTGGAGTCGCTATCGAGTTACAGAACACTATCGCGTCAAAGTAATATGGACCTTTTGATTTTAGGTTACAGTCGCAATTTCCACACTGCCTCTTATATTTTACAAATTTGTGCGGACCGTGTGTTACAAACCTCATACTGGCGGTACTGAGATTTTAGATCAGTAGATAACAACTTTACAAAAAGAACATAAGACACTGGAAAACCATGAACAGAACTAAATTTTATTAGGATACGTTTTTCACGCTAGTTCCTGTACCCCGCATCAGGCAGCCGACCCCTCCCTCTGCCCGCCGCCTCCACCCCGCCGACGCCCCTGTGAGTGTGCGACCCCGCCACTATCACGTCCCTCTGGAACACCCCTTGATGGCAGAGTGGGGGCGCGGGGCCGAGGTCGCGGGTGGGGTACTCGTCAAAACTGTTCAGTTCTGCGTTCAGACTCGCTAAGCTGCGTAATCTCTGGAACAAGAGTCGTACTTGTGAATAGGAATGTTTTGCAGCGTTAAAGAAGTAGCACATAGGAGCAAGTACTTTTTGATTAACAAAATACGTAACCCCCTCAAACATGGAGTTCTTCGAATAAATCGATACAACAAAAACACTCATTAAAGCACCTTTCATTTTTAAACAGAACAGGTCAGGTCAGGTCAGGTCGGGACAATTCGGCACGTCGTCCATTGCTACATTAAGAACTTAAAATGAATAGTGCGGGGTTAAACTGAACAGCGCCATCTGCCCGCGCCATTGTACCCATTTTACACGTAGAATCGAATGGTTAAAAAAGCTTTACAAAGAACGAAAATATATTCAACAGTATTTCTCGATGTTGTACGAGCTTATGATAAAGTCTGGGATGAGACAAAAACTTTATGTTTTACTTACTCTATTTCTCTAAATTAAATACTAGAATACTTCATCTAAGTATTAGGAGGGTAAAACGAGAGAATTCTTATTCTTAACTAAAAGAAATCACAGTTACAGTTAGAGTACCACAAGGAAGTATACTAGGACCTTTCCTATACCTTTTATATACTGGTGACGTTCCAGAATCCTTCCTAACTTATACTTTTATAGCCTATGTAATATTACCACCATACCTATGGGAAATATATCTACTAATATAATGGGATAAACGTGGATATAGTGACAGACTTGAATCACACGTCATGGGAGTGCTCATCTCTGGGATGGAGGGAGCGTGAAAACAGATCGCGACCCTACAACCTCACCTGTCTCTGCTCACTCTCCAGCAGCAGCTTCTTCAGCACCTTGGAGTGGAGCCGCGCCGCCTCGATGAGTTGCTGTGACGACAGGCGCGACAGAGACGTGAAGCTCACGTCGGCGATGCTCACCGCTGGGGAAACGAGACAAACAATTATTAGTGTATTATTATCCACTGCTGGGCTCGACCCTCCTGTAACTGAGGTATAGGAGCTAGGTCGACCGAGCGTTGGGCTGACGGCTTATAAAGCGCGAAACTCCTGAAGGCATCCAGAATTAAGGAAAATGGTGACTCATGTGCGTCAGTGACGACAGAAGACAGACGTCAGCGTCAGTATGATGAAGGTCTTCAGAGAGAGGCAGAACTCCGCGACGCACCAGCTAGATAAGCCGCGTTAAACATTTATTAATATCATTTATTTATAAATGCAAAAAGATTTTTTAAATTAAATAACAAGAAATAAAGGTTGAGAACACAAGTGATTAAAATTCTTCTGCGACATTAATACTAGTTCTACTTACTGGCAGCTGCACCATGTTTGACACAAAAGACTTGATTCAAGAATATAGTGCAGTCTTACGGTACTGCAGAGATTGTACCTCGATGGAAGGATTGTGGTTGACCAGTGGCTCTTTTGTCAGAGCGTTTAGCGCCGAGAAGATCACGTTGGGAATAAGAAGGGGTGGCGAGACAGTTGCGTTGGCGACTCTGGCGCAATTGACTAGAAGAACTAGGAGCAGACAGTCCATTCTGCCAGGGAGAATCTAGTACATAGTCGAGCTGGTCTCGAACGCCTCTTGTTTCCAGCGAGGTGGTGATCCAGTAGAAGTCTTATACAGAGTAGCCTTTAGTAACGGAGGCGGTTGTACAGCTGCCGCAGAGAGGCTTTTTGCGCCATTTCTAATGGTAGAGCATACATACATCTCCTGATTTGCCAGTGCCAGTGACGGCACTGCTGCAGCGGCTGACGTCACTGGCGCGGAAGTGTTAATTGGTTACGCTGACGTCAGCCGACACTTCAGCTAACGTCTCATGTTACCGCCGCAGACGTCTATCATCACTCGCACAATAGTAGTCGCCGTTCATAGCCTGACGTCCGCATCTGGGCAGCGGCCTACTCCCGACTAAGATTAAGGAGCTAAGATTCTTCACGCTGTTTCAATCCGTGTCAGAGGAATGGAACATGATGTCAACGACAGCAGGGGACGGGCACTCACGCGCGGGCAGCGACAGCTCGATCTCGGAGGAGTGCGGCGCCGCGTCGGCTCCGCGCATGAACTCCCCGACGCTGTCCACGGACGAGTCGCAGCACTCCTCCTGAGGAGGAGTTGGTTTGTGTTAAATTGTATTTAGCCCGCCTCTCTCCGGCGCAGCGCTGTTACTGCTGAACTAGGAAAAGCAGCTCACTGAGTTGCGTTTCCAACCGCAGACGGTTGAAACCAGAGGCAGGGATGGTTTCTAAACGTGCTGCGTCCAGACCTTATCGTGACTTTTAAAATGGCATTATTGTGGTCAAGCGTAAGCGTATTTGATTTTTTTTTTATCCACTACAAGTTAGCCCTTGACGGCAATCTCACCTGATGGTAAGTGATGATGCAGTCTAAGATGGTAGCGGGCTAACCTGTTAGGGGTATGGTAAAGCCATACTCCTAATTGGTTTCTACACGACATCGTGCCGGAACGCTAAATCGCTTGGCGACACGCCTTTGTCGGTAGGGTGGTAACTAGCCACGGCCGCAGCCTCCCACCAGACCAGACTCGAGCCGAGAATCGAACCCAGGACCTCCAACTTTATAATGCACAAGCGCGCGCGCTGCGTCACGGAGGTCGTCCACGGATATTAAAAAAGGTTATGCAAACCAAAATATGAAAATGAAGCATTCGCGCAGGTACCTAAAATTGACTTACAGTGTCCAGCAACCCTGGCGCGGGGCTCGCTCCGCAGCAGGGCGCCGCACCCTGCGGCCGAGCGCCGCGCGGCGCCTCCTGTTCTGGCTCTACGGTTAGACCACACCGAACGGTTCGTAACGTATTTTCATGTACCTTTGCAGTCAATGTTGTATACACTTGTAACTGATATGCATACAGGTGAATGTGACACTTTTGTATGCTAAAATCTATATTTTTGTGTGTATATTGTAAGTGTATTTAAAATAATAAAATAAAATAAAGTAACACAATCCTAAGTTCATCAGTCGTCAGTTCACAGAATGCGTCCCCGACAGGGAGCGAGTGAATGGACGTTGAAACTTTGAAGTGTCTTTGAAATATTGTTATCATCATCATCATCATCATGAACAACCCATTGCCGGCTCACTACAGAGCACAGGTCTCCTCTCAATATGAAAAGGGTTTGGCCATAGTCCACCACGCTGGCCATGTGCGGATTGGCAGACTTCACACGCCTTTGAAAACATTACGGAGAACTCTCAGGCGTGCAGGTTTCCTCACGATGTTTTCCTTCACCGTTGAAGCAAGTGATATTTTAATTTTTTAAAACGCACATAACTCCGAAAAGTTAGAGGTGCGTGCCAGGATTCGAACGGCCGACCTCTGATTAGGAGGCTGTCGCCCTAACCACTAAGCTATCACCACTTTACTAGGCTATCACCACTTTACTAGGCTATCACCATGTTACTTATTGCTATCACTAGAACCCATATAGTTGTGCCCAGTAATAAGCATTCATTCAAGCCGATTCAAAAACCGGTGTCTGTTACGAAAAAAAAAATTGCCCCTTTTATTGAACCCTTGCATCATTTGTTACGAAGCGTATACGGGCGTGTTATTTGGTAATTTGATAACAGATAATACTGCATTCAATTTTTATATCAGTACCGCAAGTGTCAAGGTCATAACAACTCCAAATGCAAATTAACGGTTCAAATAGATGTTCAAGGTCGCTCGACGGATCAGTATTCAATAAATAAACAATATAATAAACAATATTTAATACAATACTACGTTTTCATATATCAAAGATTATACTCGTATAAACCACAAAAAGGCTTGGGTGTGAATAGCTCTATCTCCATAGGTACCATAATTTATTATTGATTTTGTGAGATGGTGATAACGAAAAAAAACCCGCTAAAAAAAGCTAAGTTTGTTGTGGACTTCTTCTTAGACCTGGGCGCAATTTGAACCCTCTTAGTTTTAGTTTTAAGTTGGCGAGTGTAGTTATCACCATCACTAATAGAAATAATGAAAAATGTGTTATAAATGAACACTTCATAGATGCCTGTAATAGGTTTATATGAATAAAGCTGTTCTTACTTAAATCTCTGTATTATTATGAGTGAACCACACAACTTTTTTAACTATGGGCTAGTAGTAGATCTTGTGACAGAAAACCCCAATACATAAGAATTTTTCCAACATGTTTGTCGAGCCCAGTCAACTTAGTGATCCCTGTTTGAATATGCTAACCCTCAGATTAACAAGATATTTGGACTAAAGACATACCACCAGACCATATCTCCTGAGCCATATGGCCTGCTCCAATCATTAGACCAGACTGCATCGGCCACTTGTCCTCATCACAGAAACCATCACAGTAATATTCGTTCCTCCATTCACAGTCTATTTCCTGGTCATTTTCATAGTCATAAGTGTTGCCAATATCTTGTGGATACAGTTCTGATTCCTTCAGGATGTTCTGCGCATTGTCATCCTCCTCGTAGCCACTCAACTTGGCAGCATTATGTAATTCTTGTAGCCTTTGGGAAAATTAAAGTTGATTAATATCAGTGCACAGGTGTTATCTCCAACTGTGAGTTAACAGTCACATATCTCTGAAAAAATTAACTTCGAACACCGCTGCAGACAAACAATGAATAGAAGCAGGTGTTACTTTGCGGAAGTCCATGATAAACAATAAACAGCAAGTATAATTTGCTATATTCCGCCGACAACCGGGAGATTTGTATCATATAACACCACACAAAATCTTCTAGAACCTCTACGCACGTTTCGACCCGACACCGGATCATCCTCAGATTTTGACTACACAAGCGTGAAAAGTAAAGTATTTACTTTTCACACAATTATACTTGTTTATTGTTTACCACTGCAGACTGCTAATTCACATTTGAAAATGTTATTTTAGTGCTATCATTTTTAATTTTATTCAATAAATCCAGTTGTTTTCCTGTATGCCTCAAGAATCATGATTCTCAGAGTACCTGATTCACCCAAATCAAAATTACAGTAAAAACAAAAAACACAAACAACTACATCAATCTGAATGCCGAACTTTTTTGAAAAACTTGTACAATTCAGAGAAAATTTTAATTAACTTTTTTTTATACCCTACAAGTACATTTTTGACAACAGTATCACCTAATGTTAAGTGACAATGCAGTCTAAGACGGTAGCGAGCGAACCTATTAGGAGTATGGTAAACCAAAACTCCTAATTGGTTTAAACACAACATGGTGCATAGCTAAATAGCTTTTCGTCGCTTTGTTTGGATGTCTTTGTCGGTAGAGTGGTAACTAGCCATGGCCGAAGCCTCCCACCAGACCAAACTCGAGCTGGGAGTCGAATCTAGGACCTCCAACTTTATAATGCAACAGCACACACACTGTGCCACGGGTGTTGTCACATACTAATAACTAACTTTGACCAACAGGTGATTGAGCAATGCGGTCGCTTCAACCCCTCACATTTAAACAGCCCAAACGTCACCTAAGCCAAGGTTCGGCCTCACAAGAGGTGCCCTTAGGCAGACATTGCCTTAGTTTCTTCGAGCCCTACGGCTTACTATTTCTTCTGGCAGAGCTTCTTTCCAAAGCTCACCAACCAGCCCGGTTACACTGTGGCCTCCAATAGGGTTAGTACAGCTAATAGTCCGTCCGAAAAAAAAAAAGCTTTAAACAAAAGTGCTAATAATACAAACCTCTGAGTAGCAAAATTTCTTTTTGGTTTATCTCCTGAATCCCCACATTTTGAACATATCTCCACATTTTTCACACTCTCTTCATCAGTTATTTGCTTCTGGTTATCATTTGGTGAGGAAATGTCAGGGTCACCTGGCCAGATGTTGACAGGTTCTTGCCATTCTTGAGACAATTCTCGAGTCTTGGTCAAATTTCCTCTTTTATGTGGTACAAGGGTATTTTCTGAAAGCAAATGGTGAAATAATTAATGACAGTACATTTTTTTGTAAAAAAGTAGCTTACTTTACTTGGTAGGGAAGTTAAATTTAAGTGAAACAAAAATGACTAAGGATTCAGGATCTCCAAGTAAAGATCATTAGGACTGAGGACATAAAAGTTATTGGAACGAAGTTCCTTATCGCGCGTTGCGAAAGGGGGCTAGACGGAAAAAATTCTTACGAAAAGTTGTCACAACAGTTTTTGTTATTGTAAGCTGTGCGGCGTCGCATGTTTCTCTGTCTGTCTCTCTCTCTCTCTCTTATAGAGAGCAAGCCAGATATTTTCATTTCTATTTCGCATTGAACAGTGTGGTGTCGCGACGATTATTTTTTTTGAGTGTATACAGGTTTTTTGAAAATAATAAATAATAATAATAATGAATCCTGACAGTGTTTCTGCACAAGTTCCGGATATTACTGATGGAGTTCAAAATTGAGCCTACTGATTAAGTTTATATAATATTATATTTGTTAATAATAATATTTTATTTTATTAAAGTTATAAAAAAATATTATTATAACTTAAATAAAATAAAATTTTATTACAATTCCTTCACTAATTAATCAAAAGGAACTTTGTTCCATCCGGGTGTCCCTTGACACCTCTCAAGTTTTTTTCAAAATAATTTGCTTAGCCTTGATACACACTTGGTTCAGTAACTGTGAGATATTAATTACAAACAGAAAGGATAAATTTGTTAAAATCTTCTTCTTACACCACAGTACTTTTTGTATCCTCACACTTTTAGTCAGAAAGTTAGAAAGCTTAATTTGCATATAATATAAAATGAACAATACATGATTATGAAGTCTTTGATAGGCCTATTTGAATACAAAATTTTAAATGATTGAAAAATAATTCACACCTGACTCTGAATCCACAAAAGCAACATTTAGAGGGTCACTGGTTTCCTTCTTTCCATGGTTTTGTACATTGTAGGTGATGTTCAGATTGGTTCTACAAGATGCAAATAAAATTAGTATTAATTGTTAACAATATGGTCAGTTAGTTTTTCGACGTTTCATGTTTTTACCGCAATTAAACAATATAATCAAGGCTCAATAAAAAAAATATCAGGTACTTCTTTTCTAAATGTTTCTTTGACGTTTTTTTCTCTTGACGCGATGTACCCAATTTCCAATTTTTCTGTTTCTTATAGAATTCCAAACGGTAGATTGCTATTAGTTCGGTCTTAGGAGATCTACACGCGGACATTTTGAACTTGTTTACCTATAATTAAGTGCTAAATTAAACAAAAGTCTAGGTTTTTGCGAACTGAAAAATATTCGAAACAAAATTTTGTTTTGCCGGTACAATAAATAATATGTCAAAAATCAAAATAAATACAGTGTTCAGGAATGTCAAAAAGTTCGATTATTTTTATATCGACTATTTACATATTCGATAGTAAATAAATTAATTTGAGAACGATTATTTCTTTCATTTAGAAAAATAACTTTTATTTATGATCGGTAGTTCAATACCCTACCGTGTACTAAAAATAAGTGGCCTCTAATTTAGTTTATTTTTGTTCCCAGTAGAAAAATTTAATCAATAAATATGTGATTGATGAATCGAAGAAGTGAAAGGATGAAGTCAGTCCACCCTATTTGTGCTGAAATTATTTAGGCGCTTTAAAAATAGATTTTAAAGCGCCCATTCCATCGTATTTATAACAATAAATTTCGTGATTATATTCTATTTGCTTGCTTGGGCAGCGGCAAGTAAATTTTTGTATTATATTAACGAAGCCTTATATATTATAGTTTAAAAATAAATCAATTACTGTTAGTTATCGTGTTTTTTAATAGACCTTTACCAATTTTGCGATAATATATTTTTTTTCTTACATTTACGGAGCTCTCTGTGATGAAAAGGAATGATGGTGTGAAAGTTAATAAAAAACACCTGGATAGTAATGAGCTATGCCCAGAGCAAAATTGTATTGGCACGAATCTATATTAATAAAGTTGACTGATCATGCCCATCCTAGAGGTGTGAACAGTACTTTATGTGAGGTCGATCTTATGTTCTATATAGCTGGACAGACTAAAGCTATATGAAACGCAAGAATAATAATAGTAATCTTATAATGCTTTTTGTTATTCTCGGTTTTAGTTTTGTATTTAGTTGAAGCATAAGCTATTATTGTTTTTTAATTTTATAATTTTTATTATAATTTGGAGATCTTACAGCCTATGCAGTCGTAAGAAGAAACGTTTTTCAAATACATTTTGACAAATGCGAATGACAGAGTAGACACTAGACAGTAGTACAATTTGACATTTCGTTAGGAACTGCTGTGAGGTGTTGATTGTCGACCATGTCTTCTACTGGTTTAAATTTATTATTGTGCACAGTGCTATGCTTATTAGTGAAATCTAATTCACAGGCAGTTCATAAACGTTTCGAGTATAAATATTCGTTTAAGCCGCCTTATTTAGCGCAAAAAGATGGTTCGGTTCCATTCTGGGAGTACGGTGGAAGTAAGTATGGATTTTATTGATAATTCACCATTAAACCTGCTACTTAACTCTTGTAGTCCCTAAATATAATATAACTAAAGAGATATTTTTTTGCTATTATATTTTAAATAGTGTTTTTATGTTGGAAAAAGCTTGTTGTTACGGTATTCGCTTTCGGGCATAAGACACGTCAGTGAAAACTGTCATGCGTGAAAGAGACAGCGCTATGTGTAAAGCTATGCGTGCGACAGAGTAAGTAGCGAATGTCGTTTACTTGTAATTTGGTTCCACGACGGCATTTAAAAACCTGAAGTTTTATTAAAATGATCTTCACATTAATGAATTAAACATTGTATTACTATAATTATACACTTTATAAAAATGTGTGGACGCAGCGTATATTTATTTCAGTACATTATCATAAAGTTCATACTTGATATTACACAAAATGCAAAAGATGAAATTTTTGTATGTAAAATTAATATAATTTATTAGGGTTATCTAAAGAGTAAATATATCTAAAGAATTATATATCCTTACTAATAATTACTTTAAAAGTTGTGTACTCAACTAGTTGCAAATACTCTCCTACAATGAGACAGAAAATTTACAGGAATTTATAGTATAATAACTGAACCCTTGGACTTTATAATTTATTGTTTGTTAGTCATACAGCAAAGAATTGCTCTTAAATACAGGTATCATTGATCTTGTTTTGCTAGAGACCTCTAAAGAGGTAGATCCTAATTTTCATGATACAGTTTACACTACTTCAAACGACAAGGGCCAATAATTATAATACATTTAAATTATTATATGTTTCTTTTTATATTTTTAATATCAGGATGTTGGTGTTTATCTTCCTTCCATTCTGAGGTGAACCATCATTACGGGTCATCAGCATTTAAATCTGATAGTAAATGTTACTAAGGAATCTAAATTCTAGAATTAAGCTTTTTGTGTTTAAAGATAAAATGTTGTGTTTAATAAAGAAGATAATGAAAAAGAGAATTAAATTTTGATTAAAATGTCTGAAGGAGATTTTTACAAACTCCTTCAGACATTTTACATACATGATTTTAATACCTCACTATCTCTGACCTCTTACTTGTTACTGTAGGGCCACATATAGAAGATAGGGCTATAGACAATCTAACCTGCCCTCTCCTTAGCTGGTTGGGCTATAATATTGATACCAGGACTAATAGCTTAAAGAATTAAAAGGTGGAGGAATTGACTGTTTTAAATTTATATAACTTGAAATTTACTATGATAATAATACATAGTTTTGTTTGCTACTACCATATTATGTCACTTATTTTATTATGTTGATTATGTATAATACTGATAGACTACTATATATACTTATATTTGATGAATCACTACAGAAATCAACCATAAACCGATGGATTATTTACATAATTGTCTTATATGTCAAGAAAAATAAAAAAGACATTTATATAAAAACCACTCAAATCTAAACCTTGCTTGTTGGAAGCTGCAGAACATTAATCTGATTTGAAAATTATTTCTTAATCTATAGTAATGTTATGTGCATGTCCGACAAACTGTGGGCAAAGGCCGCTACACATTGGGTGCCACAAAAAACAAAAAGACGTCGAGGCAGACTGAGGCGTCGTTGGCGTGACAAACTCGATGCCTATCGGTCGACGTGGCCCCAAATATCCCTACATAGAGACAAATGGAAGGAAGAAAGGGAGGCCTTTGCCCACCATTGGGACAGTACGGGCTGATAATAAAATAATAATATAGTAATGAATTAAATTACACAAAGTTGTCACCTGTATATGCAATAAAACCCAACCCAATCACAATTTCCTTTGCCACACAACTAAACCTTATTTCAAGTGTGCTAAGAAATAAAATTGCATGTACCTGTAATCATACATTTTGCTTACAATATCATTCTGTGACCAAGTTAATTATGCATTCTCAACACTTTACGATTTGTTATTCATTTCAGATTGATAAAGAAATTAAATTGTAACAGACTTGCATTAAGTGCTAAAATTGTAAAAAAAATCTTTTCAACTGTACATATTAGTAATAACTATTGTTTAATTATTTTGTGTTAACTTAGCATGATGACATATTCAAATTGTCATTTTATGGTTTGTTAATTTTCTTATATACTTTCTGATATAGTTTTTTAGGGATTCACATGTTGTACTGTGCTGGGATATATCTAAGTATTAATAACAGCAATGTTTTTGTAACCTAAAGTAAATTATAATATTGTTGAAACTCCTGTGGCTAAATAAGAACCCTTATTTTGAAGTAGTTATCAACTGTCATGTTTATAGATATACACATATTGTTTAAATGACTACATTGACCGACATACTGATCTATCAAGGCACAGCTCAAACCTCTGCATGAGGCACTATGAAGTTAGTCAAGTAGATAGCTATAATAACTGTCAGAGTTATTTATTGTGTGCTAAAGGTTTTTGTAAATTCACCACTTGGGCCAAAGCAGAGGTTCAAAGTTATGAGTGAAGCCATGGGCTAAAGCTTCTTTTGAATTATACTGCATTAACGTTCTATACCATAAATACTTGTACTCCGTGGTTTGAGGTTCCCTTCAGTCTTCTGGGGCAGTCAAGTACAAAATTCAAAATTCAAATTCAAAATAATCTTTATTCAAATAGTCCTTAAAAAGGCACTTTTGACGCATCAATAATTTACATAGTAGTTATTTCATGGTGATAACTATATTCGTAAACTTAAAACTAAAGCTATGAGGGTTCCAAACGCGCCCCGGTCTAAGAAGAAGCCCACAACAAACTTAGCCGGGGTTTTTCTTTTTTTTTCGTTATCACCATCTCACATAATGAATAAAATTAATAATAAACTATAGTATATATAAAATATATATAAATGTATAGTAAGTATAAAATCTTTCATCTAAATTCAGCAGATTGATTAAACAAAATTAATGTATGTAATTCACATAATATTAACACAGATAAGATCTAAAACTTTTTGTACAGTGTTATCTGAGTTATAATCTACACGGCTATAAACTGATAACAATTATAATTGATCAATAAAACTAAGATATAGATTGTACTTTTGACAAAATCCCAGTTTTCTTGCAAATGATTTTGTATGGCACCATGAACAAAATTTGTATTGTATGATCAATTAAATAATAACCTTGCAATGTGAAGAGTTTCTTTGTATCCTTGAATGATATTAAAAGTTACCGGCAAGGTAATAACATTCTAAGTGAAGAAAATAAGTTAACACACGGCGGCTTGCGACTGAATTTCAAATTTGGCGTCTGAAAGAGCAAGTTGAGTTAATGTTCTTCATTCAAGTCACTACCATACTTTTATGATAGTAATTATTTAAGCCCACCACCATTTAGGGCCGCCCGGAGGGTCTGAACCCTTATTTTTCATCAGTGTGCCCGCTGTGGGATATTTATAGCCTGAGCATAATTTAATATTCACTTCATCAGAAGAAAAATTCTGATAAAGTGAATCTTAAATTATTTGCGCGTATAATTTATCAGACGGCAGTTAATATCTGTTATCAGTATGTTTTGGATTCATGAATCGGTTTCACTGTTTTGTAACACTGTTCCGACTACTGTTTGTCTGATTATATATATATCGTTCGTTCGTATCGTTATAGCACGATACAGTTTATTCGAGCGTGGTTCATGGCGCTTCTCACTGGGGAAGCGGAGCAGCCTGCAACTACTCCGTTTCCTCAGTGCGCGTGCGAGTGAGAGGCGTGTACTCTCTCCCCGTACCTTGGCACAACAATAAACTTAAGCTTACAAGTGAGTTTACTTCGAGCCTGCTTCTCTAGTGGAATCACTGAGGTGCCTCAACAGCATCGTGTGCTTTCAGACGCGATAGCCTCGGGCGAGAGCGTCCGCCTTGCGCCGTCGCTGCGCAGTCAGAAGGGCGCGATATGGACGCGCACGCCGATCAACTTCGACTGGTGGGAGGTGGACGTCATGTTCAAGGTCACCGGGCGCGGGCGCATAGGAGCGGACGGGCTGGTGAGTGCAGCGTCGGACCGTGGGCCGTACACCATCTTATTACCTACTCCCCCAACCTAAGCGCCCCTCAGATCAGATGACTACTGACACATACTCGTACCACCTACCACGCAATCATACGCTACACACCGTCTTCGCCGGCGAAGACGAGGTCCCAGCTTTCTTACGTCACCTGGAAGTAGGCTACATCCACGGCCTCGGAGACGTACGGACCATTCACCATCCAACCGTTATCCTAAACGTCGCCTAAGCCGAGGTTCGGTTTCACAGGAGGCGCCTTAGGCAGACGTTCCCTTAGTTGAAAATTGTTCATAGCTCCCCATCAATGAGTATCCTACATTCTATCTGCTGGTGCATTATATTTCGTTGCCGGATTTTAGACATTGACAATATTGGTGTAAAGTTAAACCCCGCTTGATTCTCTGCAGGCGTTCTGGTACACCACCGCGCGCGGCGAGTACACGGGCGAGGTGTTCGGCTCCTCGGACCGCTGGAACGGGCTGGGCGTCATCTTCGACTCCTTCGACAACGACAATAAACACAACAACCCCTACATCATGGCGGTGGTCAACGACGGCACCAAGAACTTCGACCACAAGAGGTGACAGCCTTGCACACTGACCTTACTGCGGCGTCCTGAAGCCGCGATCTACTCCACCTCACGGCTTCTGCTGCTCACTGAGACACTTTGTAGCTCCCTGGCACGTGGCAGAGCTGAATGCTGCTCCGTTGCGTGGTGTCGTTACTGTCGAGTGCGCACAAAGAGGTTGACAAGGAGTACAATTTTAGCTTTTCTTTCTCTTCATTCAAAACAACATACTGAGCAATGGCGCTCACTACAACGATGTTAAAGTTGTATAAAACTACTAGCCGATGCTAGCGACTTCTTTCGCGATGTTCGATGGGACAGGAGATCTAGATAATAACGTGAATAGGTTAATGATGCTGACGATATAATCTGTGGATGTTCCAAAGCCCTTTCTCCTTCGGGAGAGTGTCCCAGTTGTGGGACAGGAGATCTCGATAATAACGTTATTAGGTTGATGAAGCTGATATAATTTGTGGATGATTACAAAAAACTAAAACGAGCCGCCGCGCCGTGCGCTGGTTAGTTGGAGTCGGTCAGCTTAGTTATATTAATTCGGTGTGTAAGAAACACCCTGCAGGGAATTAATATATGGCGGCGCGGCGGTTCCAATTGCGCCAGATACGCATAAAGTGCGTCCAACGAAAGCAGATACCAGACGTAAACAAACCTACGTCGTATATGAGCAGCGATGTTACGTCTGGTGCCTGGTTCCGTTGGACGCACTTGGCGTGATGGTGTTGGCGGGTCGTAACGCTGGTGTGCTGCAGCGACGGCGCCACGCAGCTGCTGTCGGGCTGTTTGCGCGACTTCCGCAACAAGCCGTTCCCGACGCGCGCGCGCATCGAGTACTACCTCAACACGCTCACCGTGCACTTCCACAACGGTGAGTGCGGGCTGGCAGACTTGTTTATAAACGCCGTCACTCCGAAAACTTAGAGGATCGAAACCCGACTTCTGATTACGAGGTGGACGTCCTTGCCACTCGGCTATCACAGCTATATGCTATAGTAATCAAGAATCATCATCATCATGATCAACCCATTGCCGGCTCACTACAGAGCACGGGTATCAATATGAGAAGGGTTCGGCCATAGTCCACCACGCTGGCCATGTGCGGATTGGCAGACTTCACACGCCTTTGAGAACATTATGGAGAACTCTCAGGCGTGCAGGTTTCCTCACGATGTTTTCCTTCATCGTTGAAGCAAGTGATATTTTTTTAAACGCATTCGAACCGCTGACCTCTGATTAGGAGGCTGACGCCCTACCCACTGAGCTATCACTGCTTCCACAATAATCAAGTTAATAGTTAGTAATCAAGAATAATAATTGGCAATCTTAACTAGTTTCTATGACTACGCAACAGACGCGTGCGTGCGTGCGTGTGTGTGTGTGTGTGTGTGTGTGTGTGTGTGTGTGTGTGTGTGTGTGTGTGTGTGTGTGTGTGTGTGTGTGTGTGTGTGTGTGTGTGTGTGTGTGTGTGTGTGTGTGTGTGTGTGCGTGTGTGTGTGATGGCGGGAGTGACTGATAGTTTTGTCCGCGCGCTGCAGGTCTGACCAACAACGAGGCGGACTACGAGCTGTGCTTCCGCGCGGAGAACGTGGCGCTGCCCCGCGGGGGCTACTTCGGGCTGTCGGCCGCCACGGGCGGGCTGGCCGACGACCACGACGTCATCCACCTGCTGACCACGTCGCTGCACACCACGCAGCAGACCGGCAGTGAGTCGCCCCAACCAAACAAACATATCCTCATACTATATACACGTATAGCTTACTCCATAACCTTTGGACATGAAACTATTTTATATACGAGTTAGTCCGTGACTGTAATCGGTCTAAGATGGTAGCGGACTGACTTGTGAAGGGTATGGTGAAACCATACTCTTAATTTGTTTCTACGCGACATCGTGTCGGAACGCTAAATCGCTTGGCGGACGGATCTGTAGATAAGTAACTGGCCGGTCGATGCCTCCCACTAAGGCCATACCGAACATGATGAATTTCTATATTGGGACCTTCCGCTTATAAGACGACAGCGCTCAGAAGATTTATCTATTTATTTCCTCTTAATTCTAGCTTTACAGAGTAGCCTACATAGCTCGGAGAACCGATGGACGTTGGGGTCCCAAGGTGCTGGAATGGCGACCTCGCACCGGCAAACGTAGCGTTGGTCGACCCCCAACTAGGTGGACAGACGACATCAAAAGAGTCGCAGGGAGCCGCTGGATACAAGCGGCCCAAGACCGTGGCCATTGGAACTCCCTACAAAAGACCTATGTCCAGCAGTGGACGTCTATCGGTTGAAATGATGAGTGATGAGAGTAACTTAATATAAAAGTATATATATATATATATATATAATATATATCAAAATTGCCTAAATTTACATATTCCGGTAAAATCCACAATGCAACTCTTGACAAAAACTGGGCGTCCTTGTTGCAGGCGGGCAGCAAATCAGCAGCGCCGATCAGCAGAAGCTGTCGCAAGAGTACCAGGAGTACCAGAAGAAGCTCGAGCAGCAAAAAGAGGAATACAGGAAGGAACATCCCAATGAAGTGAGTATCAGCACCATTAGCCTATCAGCTCCGCCGGCGCCGCCTGCTCGCCTGGCTACGTCTGTCACTGATAAGTTTTTAACTATTTTTTCAATTGTTTTTATTTTTTTTAGTAGTGTTTAATCTAATGCAAAGGTCGACAAATGAGTTCAAACAAAAACAATGCTTTACTCAATATTGGCGTGTTTAAAATCCTGGAAATAATCAAGATAGAAACGTGTTTGGAACATACAGTATATCAAAAACACCCGTGCTTATTACGAGCAGATTTAAAACCCTATTATGGAGAACTAGATATTTCATTTCATTCAGCATGCAATACTTTCAACTAATTTAATTTTTAACTATTTTTAACTAATTGTTAAACTTAACTTTAACTTTAAAGCAGAAAAACCTGTAATAATTCGTAAACTCAACACACACTGAAATATTTTATTTGTTAAAGTGCTCTAGATATGTAACTTTTAATTTATTCAATTTTTGGGAAGGCACTGGCCCCTGAGGTACGGCTTTTCCTAGTTTAGCGATCAGGATTGTGCGGTACTGAGTTTTACAAATAAAGATTATTATTATTAATTCTGTTGTCAATATACGACTCAACAAAGCCGACGCTATTAGAATTTTACTAAAGGGATCCAATCGCATCCAAGAAGCCCAAGATACGTCTACAGCATGAGAATAAGTGGCTTAAACACTCTTTGTATGTTCAGGTGCGGGACAAAGAGGGAGAGTTCGACGACTGGTTCGAGTCGGACGGCCAGCGCGAGCTGCGGCAGATCTTCCAGGGCCTCGGGCAGATACAGGACGTCATGCGGGACCTGCACAAGAAAGTTGACGAGGTGGGTTCAGTCTCCCCCACTGCCTATTTTCTATGATAAGATCAGAAACAAATATGAAGTCATCATGATCAACCCATTACCGGCTCACTACAGAGCACGGGTCTCCTCTCAATATGAGAAGGGTTTGGCCATAGTCCACCACGCTGGCCGTGTGCGGATTGGCAGACTTCACACGCCTTTGAGAACATTACGGAGAACTCTCAGGCGTGCAGGTTTCCTCGTGATGATTTCCTTCACCGTTGAAGCAAGTGATATTAAAAGTGATAAAAAAAGTGATATGAAGTATTCGGAGTTAAATTCTTACTCCTTTTTTCCTCTGTGTTCGTTTGACTGATCTGCCCTTTCGTTAAGGGCTGTTGAGGGCACGTGGTTGTGTTTGTACTGGCAGTAACGGTAGGGTTGCGCCCGCAGGTGATCGGCAAGCAGTCCAATTCGCTGTCGCTGCTGTCGGCCGTGTACAGCCACGCGCAAGGCCAGGGCCTGCAGCCCGCGCCCGCCGGACAGCCCGCGCAGGTACACCCGCACACACGCACGCACGCACGCACGCACATACGTACACACACGCGCAAGATCACGTAGATACGTACGTTTCGACGACCACCGTGGCGCAGCGTGCTGTCGCATTATAAAGATGGAGGTCCTGGGTTCGATTACCGGATCGAATCTGCTCTGGTGGGAGTTACCACACTACCGACAAAGTCGTGTCGCCAAGCGTTTCTGCGTTCCGGCACGATGTCACGTAGATGTCTATTAATCTCAAGACTGCATTAGGGCTATTTTATACACTTGTAGTTAGTTTTGTGGACTAATAATTATAAATAAATAAATAGATACCAATCAGAAGTACGGATTAACCATACCGCTAACAGGTTAGCCCGCTACTATCTTACTGCATCATCACTTACCAAGATTGTCGTGAAGAGCTAACTTGTAGTGGAATAAAAAACGTACGAAGTCACACACACGTATGACGTAACATGCGCGCACACACAGGCAGTTTTTTTTTTATATTTATATATTTTTAATTATCTGTTGGTATTTATTTATTATTATGTTATGGTATCTTTTACTTTTATATATATACATATATACATTTACTTTTTTTTTGTTCGTGCACCTACCATTAGTTTTCTTAATGTACCAAGGTTGACTGGTGGAGAATGCTTTTAGCATTAAGTTCGCCTTTTGTACAGTTTTTTTTTGTGCAATAAAGTTTAAAAAAAAAAATGCCTTAAGATCGACCACGATTTGGTATGAAACCTTCCATATTCCCTTGAATCTGATCACGTGACGCTGTGCCTCAGATGCCGCAGCTGCCCATCACGCGCCAGGACTGGGACGTGATGTCCACCAACCACCAGCTCGTCATCAACACCATCGCGGAGCTCAAGTAAGTCCAACTGATATTTAACAACATCCTGCTCTCAGCTTCGCTCGCGTGTCGCAAACGCGTCGTAGACGGAAGAACACCGAAAACTTTCTACATCAACAAACATTAAAAAATAAACCTTCTCGTCACAAAAATTAGTAAACTAATCTTAACATCAGAAGTAAAAATAAACTTGTGTTGCCGCAACTAGACTACAAAAAATTTGAAATTCATTTGAAGGTGAAATTTAAAGGTCAAATGAAATTTCTGGGATGTCTCTCAATAAGTTCAATGTTTATATAAAACGTAATCTTGTAGAAAAGTCCTACTACAGTGTAAAGGATTATGTAAATGATAAACAAGCATGGGTGTGAAATATTGCTCTAATAAGATAGCTCTTAATATAATTGGTCATGTGAGATGGTGATAACAAAATAAAATTTACCCGGCTAAGTTTGTTGTGGGCTTCTTCTTAGACCGGGGCGCGTTTGGAACCCTCATAGCTTTAGTTTTAAGTTTACGAGTGTAGTTATCACCATCAACTTACTTCTATGTAAATTATTGACGCGTCAAAAGTGCCTTTTAAAGGACTATTTGAATAAAGATTATTTGAGTTTGAATTCAAAGAATACCAGGTAGAGGGATCAAGTCCTGAGCACTCTCCGACACATGGGATACATTTGGGAGAGTGGGCGTGGTATCGATCCCATAGTTATGATGTATGCACGCATACACGCTGTGTTGTTTAGTCCCGCGGGAATACCAGCATTAGGGATTTCTTAATAAGAGACGTTGGCTTCATTGTAAAACTATATTAACCACCGGACTGACATAACTGACATTACAAACAAAAGATATATAAAATATGTAAGACCTACATACGTCAGACACGCGCGACCTTGAGATGCTGTGCCACACTTTGACGTGGTGCATTGACCATCTCCTGCCCCGGAGTCAGTCAGTCCCAACGAGAGATACTGCAGTGTTCTGCTCGCATTTCCAGAGGGTTCATCATCGAGGTGGCGCGGAAGTCGGACGCGCTGCTGCAGGGCGGCGCGGCGGCGGGCGCGGGCGCGGCCAGCCCGCAGCTGCTCGGCGAGATGCGGGACAGCATCAACGTGGTCAAGCAGACCGTGGCGGGCGTGTCGCAGAGGTAATGGCCGAGGCGACTCTTTAAAGTCGACCAACACGTCTGAACATCTCGCAGCTAGGGGTGAGGCGTCGCTTGACCTTGCAGCCAGACCTTGGACTCAGAGCCAGTAAGGTCCGAGGTCAATGAATGGATAACGTTTTGATAGTACATCTCCTCAAACAATACATATCATAGAGCAAGATACAATATGCCTGTTTTATTTATATTTATAATAATTATAGTATAATCGAACTGAAAACTTATATTTAAAAGAATAAAGAGTTGTACAGACATGTGTCTGTCCCACTCGCTGTGTAGCCATCTCTTTCTTTCTTTTCGCCATTCCTGCAGAATAACTGTCCTTTAGTGAACAATGGCGTCACCAAACAAATATCACTAAAACTCAAATAAACTTTGTGTAACTCGTATATATCTCTCTTTCTAACACCAGCAACGTGACAATCGAAAGAAGGAGACCAAATAATTCTTTTTAACAGCAGTATTTTTATGGCACATATCTGTAAAACACAATGTGTCAGAATATGTAAAATAGAACTTATGTAGCTTGTTTTAAAGTTCAAAATTGTTTACACGTCGACGGAACTGTTGTACAATGAGACCACGGTAAGGCCGAGTGGCGTCACGCTAAATGCGGCCTTAGTGCTAGCGCTGTAGAGGTGGTTTTCCCGTGCGCAGGCTGTCGGCGCCGCCGCCCGCCGCGCAGGCCATCTGCCCGGCCGCGTCGTGCGTGTCCGTCACCGCGCTGCTGGCCGCGCTCGCCGCGCAGCTCGGCCTCATGTTCCTCTACGCCGTCTACAAGTACGTACCGCCACCACCACCACCACCACCACCACCACCACCACCACCACCACCACCACCACCACCACCACCACCACCACCACCACCATCATCACCACCACCACCACCACCACCACCACCACCACCACCACCGCCACCGCCACCACCACCACCACCACCACCACCACCACCACCACCACCATCATCACCACCACCACCACCACCGTGTGACTGCAGGGTGATAAAGTGTTACACTCCGATCAATATATCAAATAATGTACAGATATGGGCGTGTCCATATCTGTACATTATTTGATATATAAGCTGTGATAGCCTAGTGATTAGGACATCTACCTCCTAATCAGAGTTCGGAGGTTCAAATCCGGGCACGCACCTCTAATTTTCGGAGTTATGTGTGTTTTTAAGAAATTTAAATATCACTTGCTTCAACGGTGAAGGAAAACGTCGTGAGGAAACCTGCGCGCCTGATAGTTCTTCATAATGTTCTCAAAGGCGTGTGAAGTCTGCCAATCCGCACATGGCCAGCGTGGTGGACTATGGCCGAACCCTTCTCATATTGAGAGGAGACCCGTGCTCTGTAGTGAGCCGGTAATGCGTTGATCATGATGATGGGCGTGCCCGTACAAGATTATAGCAAAAAAAGTGTACAGGTTTTGTTTTTACTCATCATCATCATCATGAACAACCCATTACCGGCTCACTACAAAGCACGGGTCTCCTCTCAATATGAGAAGGGTTTGGCCATAGTCCACCACGCTGGCCATGTGCGGATTGGCAGACTTCACACGCCTTTGAGAACATTATAGAGGACTCTCAGGCGTGCAGGTTTCCTCACGATGTTTTCCTTCACCGTTGAAGCGAGTGATATTTTAATATTTTAAAAACGCACATAACTCCGAAAAGTTAGAGGTGCGTGCCCGGATTCGAACCGCCGACCTCTGATTAGGAGGCTGACGCTCTAACCACTAGGCTATAACCGCTTATTGTTTTTATTAATATCAGTTAAAAATATTCAACTTTTTATTTTTATTTTATTTTTTATTTTTTTGGGACAGTAATTACATGTTAATACAGACCGGAAATAAACCTTTTAATATATAAAATAAGATAAATAATAGTAATAACCATAAGAACCGAAGTGCACGCTTTCGCAATATAAAGTAGGAGGTCCTGGGTTCGATTCCCGGTTCGAGTTTGGTCGGGTGGGAGACATTGGCCGTTACCACCCTACCTACAAGGACGTGTCGCCAAGCGATTTAGCGTTCCGGCACGATGTCGCTTAGAAACCAATTAGGAGTGTGGGTTTACCATATCCCTAACTGGTTAGCCCGCCGCCATCTTAGACTGCATCATCACTTACCATCAGGTGAGGTTGCCGTCAAGGGTTAATTAGTGGTAACTCAAGACTATTCACTACTTATCTATTTATTTTATTTATTTACACACTTTTATTGTACACCACGAAAATGGAAAAATAAAACAAAAAAAGATAGAAAATAACAGACACAGTATACAATTTGGCGGCTAATAAAAATAAAAATATTAATAATTATTAATTACTTCTGTTCTCTTTTTATGGCTTTGCACAGATTAGCCAATGTCAAGTTTATAGCAATGTAGAAGTTAGGGAGAAATGGCGGGAAACTTCGCACTCTGCGGACGCGGCTCCCTCAAACCTTTCCCAAATCAATACATGTTAACCATTCAGAAAACCAGCCACTACACAAACGACACCAAAACTGTCCATGACACAACCAACACCAGTCCTTTCCAAAATTGCCAACAAACATTAATTCAAGAAAAGCGTGAAAAAACCGCGCCCGCCATATACGAAGTCTCCCGCCTTTCTCCATTAATTACTTAAATGACTGATTATGTATAACTTACTTCATTATTAATTTATATGTCGTCTGTTCCAGAGAGAGAAAGGAAGCTCAAGCGAAGAAGTTCTTCTAAGTGGGATTTGTGTGTGTGCGCGTCTCATACTACTCGCGAGCGTTGTGTCTGTGTGTGCGAACTAGCGATGTTGCTGGGACCGTTTTGATGAGGTTTCCAGTAAGTGACATTTATATGATGATTTACTTTGAGATTAAATTGAAAGTGAACATGTATGTTGTCTAAGAGTTTGTGACATAAATATATAAACTGAGAAAGGTTCTATGTCACGTTATGCTAATAAATTGTGTATTTTTAACGTTTGTGTCGAGCATTTTAAGAAAAAACTACAAAAAATATTTTAAACTATATTAAATCATAATTCAATAATTAGTATTACAATAAAACTATTTCAAGTTGAATTCCTTACTTCGTTTTATGAAATATAAATAAACATATATATATATATGTATATAGTAGGTAAATGTGACTGATTTATCAGCGCTCAAATATCTGGAACGTTGAAATTTGGCATACAAATAGATTATGTAAATGGAGCGACCGAATAAAACTGGATTTGTAAGAATGTTCTAGTGTTGCCGTATGCAAGGCTGGTCAGCTCGTTGCAATATATTTTGATTTTAAGCAAATTCAATCAACACAATTGAATTAACACCAGGTTTATGGTTATTATACTCAGGACAAATCATTTTTAGTTACACAAATTGTTCTTACATTTTACTATAAGACAATAGAGTTTATTTCACGCTATGTATCATATAATAGAATACTGAATTGTTTATTATTTGAATTAAAGCTAACGGTCATGTTTGATTACTAATTGTGTTATACAAAGTTTTGTTGTTTAATTAATCATTATTTGAGAAAAACCATTGTAGTTCATTATTGTTATCATATTAAAATACAGAATGCTGAATTGTTTATAAACATAGTGAAGTATAAAGTATATACAGTCAGAGAGCAGCGCCATCTAGTTTTAGAACCATGTACGACAGACAAGAGAGTGGCATCGCTCCCTCTCTTTACGCAACACTAAGTGACGTATGCAGGTTCTTATAAGACTCACCGGCGCGGGACGGCGGATTGCATTGATAGCACTCAATTGTCGGGTCGGATCGGTGGTAGAGTCGCGGTAGTGCATAGTCGTACTTGGTGGAGCGTATAGTCTGCTCCTTATAAATAACGATACTTATAATTTGATTTCTGTTCTACCAAAAATGTCTGGGCTCTTTACCCGAAACTACCCACGTCTACCTAAGTTACCGATGAAGACACGCCCCCGCCCCGTAGTCATCCTATATATATTTAATTTTAATGATATATATGTCGATTCAAGGCATGAGCATCCCAGAGGTGGGACCAGGAGAGCAGCATTACTTGGCATGCTTACTAAAATTAATTGTTTAAAAGAGCAGCGCCCTGTGAATGTATGTCTTGGATCTGGCGTGCATCGACTGGATCAGGCACGCTGCAGCAAAGTATTCATTGAAACGTTGTGGCATGCTGAAGGATCACGTGGCATGCTAATACGATATTTCCTCGATAGCTTTTGTTGCATTAATATGTTCTAAATAGTTTCACTGGTTCAGTTACCACCGTACCGGTGGACCGAGTAGAAACCGATTAGGTTAGGTTGTCCTATGTAAATATAGATAAAAAAGCTAAATATTTTTCTCTGTCGAGTCGCGGCATGCCGAGGCGTCGCGGCATGCTGATGTCGCCTTTTACAATTTGACAAAGTTAATTGCATTGTTATGAGTTTACTAGTAATTACAGTTCAGTGAATACTTCGCTGACGTCCTGTCGGTGGGATCTGTTCTTCAACGCTGTTTGGATATTGATAACTAAACGTTAGGTTGTGTTCAAATTGCATTTATGTATTGAATATTAAAAGCATGTCCCCATACGCCGCCGGGTGCCGAAACGTTGGTCACTGTTCAAATCGGCGACTCAGCGGCCATTTAACAAGTACCCTCGCTGCGACTGATTTGACCCAACAGCACGAGATGCTGCGATTCATTCGTTCAACGAGATGTGATCGGGAGTTAACGACTTCAATTTTTGTAGTGTACACAGCAAAACATAAAAAATAGGAGGTTCTAATCGGGAGCCTTATTTCTATAAGCGACAAACAAGCAAAGATGTAAAAGACAGTAAGATATGTGGGAATGATCATTTTGGGTTACGACAAGTGAATTATTTGTTCTGTCATATACGTTTTTAAAACCATCAACAAATTTATTTTTTACATTACAAAGACGTGTCGCCAAGCGATTTACCGTTCCGGCACGATGTCGTGTAGAAACCAATTAGGAATATGGGTTTTCCATACCCCTAACAGGTTAGTCCGCTACCATCTTAGACCGCATCATCATTTACCATCAGGTGAGATGCCGTCAAGGGCTAACTTGTGGTGGATATAAAAAAAAAATTGACATTAACAGCCATGTTAGTTGACCGTTGATTTGAACAGTTTTTAATAGTTGTTCATGAAAGTTGAAACATGCTTCATAAACCGTGATAGCCCGACTGAAAATCATAGAGTCAAATCTTTACAGGAGGAAAGAAATACTAAATAGGCCCTCCTGTTTAGTATTTGTAAATAGGAGCGCCTATTCTAGTCTAAATTCTTAATCTCTCTCTCTCTCATGAGATAAAGAGTTTTAGTTTAGTCTGCTTCCGCTCGCTCGCTTCAATTTCTGCTATTTAGGTCCCCGCGCCAAACGCGCTTTGAGCGTCTACTCTAAAACTGTTTCAACTTTCACGGCGAGATTATTTTTTATACATATTATATTCGTAAGTAGTATGAGATGTGTCTGTGACGTCTGTGTGTGTGTGCGTGCGTGGATGTGCACGTTATTTTGTACATAATAATAATAATTAATAATAAATATTTATATTTTTCTCTTAGTAAATTTTATTATTTGTCACAATTTCTGATGTTTTATTTCCATCCCGCCAACACTTAAACCATGCAGCGTAATGAGGGGAGTTCAGTGAGCCCTTGGAGTTATCCTGTTCTTGTCGGCGAACCCGTGGAGATGTCTTGTCTTATCACCTATAATTATCAGATAGTAGTTGATAAGTCTGTAGCAAACAAATGTCGCAAGTGCACAGAATGGACAGATCTCCAAGTAATACTGCTATCAGACTGTTCTTGTAGAAAAGCGGAGCACCAATGTTGGGATGGATGTTGGTGCTGATTCCATTTTATTGGATACAAGGAGGCGTCACTTTGATATAGGTACTATATATTTTCATATACTATAAATTTTCAGCTTAAATTGCAAAAATCTGTACAAATCTGTTCAAGTTTTAAAATACTTTCTAGATGGACGTTTCGCTCCGGAGCATCCTCAGAGGTTCGAAGAGTGACACACCGATCACTGAATGCGACGGTATCTTAGAGATGTTCATTCAACACATCTGACTGGTCATCAGCGGTGGGGCATTAGCAGTAGTAGTTAGATAAGGATGATGGATTAAAACTACACAAAATAAATTGGCAAACTTTTTATTCGAACAGCGAGAGCAAGAATTTAAGTCAGTTTTTCTCGAAGGGGTAGTAGGGGTGGTTGAGCCACTTGAGCTGCGCGATGGTTCGGTATCCCTTGTCGAAGCTCTGCAACTGCTGGCGCTCCTCAGCCGTCAACTCGAAGTCGAAGATGTCCTCGTTCTGCTCGATGCGCTGCTTGGTCAGAGACTTGGGGAGTGGTATGACTCCCAATTCCACCTGCGATTAGAAGTCTTATCTCAACCGTTGCCCGGACACCACATACGGTGGTTTAGTACAGTAATCCTCTGGGCGCGGCTGTGGGGCGCTCGCAGTAAGTACACGTTCTTTTAAAACTTCCTTACAGATCTAAGGGGTAGGGTCATCACAAAAGAAGTGTTTCAGCAGTACTTACCAAATACCTCAAGTTGATTTGCGGCACCGTCTTGTTGTACTTGGCGGCGAGGGCCAGCAACGTGGGGTGGTCGGCGCGCGGGGGGGGCGCCGTGCTCGCGGCCTTGAAGTAGAACAGCGAGCCGAAGGGCGTGTATCCCATCACCGCGATGTCCTGCGCCTTGCAGTACGCCAGCAGCTCCGGCTGCTGCAGGTTCAGGTTGACCTGTGAGGGGAAGTCACGTGCTGCACTTTGACGACCACTCGCCAATAACGAGCGAACGAAAATATTCCCGTAAAAAAGAAACGGCAGCATTATTCCATTTAAAACCGAACTCCAGATTTCAATACCTTTGACTTCCACACAATCTTCCAGCCCCCTTTGGTGTGATTAGAAACACTAACTTGCAAATTACCGAACGAATATTTTCCAATCTTCAGTCCCAGGTCCCACTTGATGTCTAGTGTTCCCCTGAGGTGGTCGGTTATAACCAGTACCATGTGGTTGGAGCCAGCTGGCTCGCGGAGAAGCGAACAGGATCTACGGTTCAAACCTCTCTCGTATGAGGGAGAAGACGTGCCTTCTGCAGTGGACTATATTAGGAGGAATGATGGTCATTAGTGGATCCTTACCATTCCCAGATAATCTGACAGTCTTTCATCATTATGTCGAAATTCCATCTAAGATGGCAGCGGGCTAACCTGTTGGCATGGTAAACCTATACACCTAATGGGTTTCTACGCGACATCGTGCCGGGACGCTAAACCGCTTTGCGACACGTCTTTGTCGGTACTAGCCAGACCAGACTCGAGTCGGGAATCGAATCCAGGGCCTCCAATTTTAAAATGTGTCAGCGCTCGCGCTGCGTCACGGAGGTAGTCAAACTTACTAACAAAAGGGCATATTCCTAATGCGACATACAGCTGGGAGTTGGAAACCATCTTCCATCTATATAGCCCTGGTATCTTTAGGTCAAGAAGGAATCCGCATCTGACCAATAGACTCATCTTCTTAGCCATCCAGACGCGGGTAGAGTGAGAACCTCATACCTCAATCTGCAAGGCGGCTGGTTTCTCCAATCCTGCGTCGATGATGCGTTGGATCTGCTGCTGGTTGAAGTTGGAGAGGCCGATGGACTTGGCGAGGCCGAGCTGCTTGGCTTCCATCATCCCGCGCCACGTCTCCAAGCTGTCGGTGAGGTCGTACGTCTGGTTGGCCTGGAGGGAGGGGTTTTCAATGAAGTTCTTAGCAATTTAACCTGCTTTCATCATGATCAACCCATTACCGGCTCACTACAGAGCACGGGTCTCCTCTCAATATGAGAAGGGTTTGGCCATAGTCCGCCACGCTGGCCGTGTGCGGATTGGCAGACTTCACACGCCTTTGAGAACATTACAGAGAACTTTCAGGCGTGCAGGTTTCCTCACGATGTTTTCCTTCACCGTTGAAGCGAGTGATATTTTAAATTTTTTAAAACGCACATAACTCCGAAAAGTTAGAGGTGCGTGCCCGGATTCGAACCGCCGACCTCTGATTAGGAGGCTGACGCTCTAACCACTAGGCTATCACAGCTTCTAACCTGCTTTAGCAAATTAGAATTCAAAAGTCCCTGTGTATATTGCCAATCCATGTATGTCATCTTGCTATATGAAGCAATATTATACTAAACAATCAATATGAATGGAATAAGGAAAAAAACGAAATCGTCAAAAATAATTTCAATGCAGATCATTTTGTTGCGAATATTCATGGACTGTATAAAAATGATTTTCTATTCTATGTGTTAATTCTCAGTTATGGAGACAGTCGGGCCAAAAATGTAAAGGTAGGTATAGTTCTTGCAATTCACGAAGGCGAGCGGGATTTACTTGTGGTAAAGACGTATCTGTATATGTGTAACAGTGTGCGTGAGATCGAAAGCGGGTATGGTTAGCATAAAAAAGTGAAAAAAAAACTATAATTTATTAATACAATATTTAAAATTTATCAAAAAACGATTCAACCTAAAAAAAATGTCTTACCTCGCTATGAACAAGTTTGCGTTTTGACATACTTCGTGGCAATAAGCGTCGTGGAAACAATAAGCACAAGTGTCAGACGATCAGACACGCACACTGCAGCAATGTGCATATACACGTTCAACCACGAGTAAAGCTCACTCGCCTTCGTGAATTGCAAGAACTATAGTTAACTGTCAAGGAGTTCTTATACGAGTCACTAAACTAGCAGAACTAACTCCGCGCTGCGGAGAGCACGTTTAGTTGACGGCTTCGGTTCTATGTTAACGTAAAATCCGAATGAGAGCTGCGCTTGCGTTATGAATCTCTCTTTTCAGGGCCGGTATGGTCTAGTGGCGTACGAGCTTGGATCTCACCCCAAGCGACCCTAGATCGCATACCGGTACCGTTAATAGCCAGCTCTTTCCTCTTTTTACAGCCCGATTACGCTGTGGCAAACAATAGGGTTTGTACAGCTAATAGACAGTCCGAAAAAAAACATAGTTATCGATTTTCATGCCACCTAGAACTAATTTCACGATGTAGAATTTAGGTGTCGGTGTGCGCGCGCATCGTAAAAATTCACTCTCATCAGTTTTCTCCATCGCGCCAAAAGAACTTCAAAAACTCTTTTCAATGGCTGACGAGGGCTGTGCCCAGCAGTGGGGTAGTAGGTACGTGATGGAGTCACTCACGAACTGCCCGCAAGGCCAGTGGACGAGGAACAGGTCGACGTAGTCCATCTGCAGGTTCTTCAGGGAGTCCCTGAGCGCGGGCACCACGCGCTCGCGGGCGTGCTGGTCGTTCCACAGCTGCGGACAACAACACAGTTCGTTTTCTCTGGCAATCAAGTAAAGCGTAAAACAACACAAAAGGTACTTAACTGGTACTTTTTTATTTACTACAGGTACATTTTTCGAGAATAAAACACGAAAAAAAAAATTAAGCCATTGAAATATTTGAGATTTCTAAGTCCATCTACGAGTGGCGCGCAATTTATGCATAAAAGCTCTGCCTATCTTGAGGTTTCTCTTTGTCTTAGGAATAAAACAATTTAATATCATCTGCTAATCAGAGGTCGGCGGCTCGAATCCGGACCTCTAACTTTTCGGAGTTGTGTGCGTTTAAAAAAAAAAATATCACTTGCTTCAACGGTGAAGGAAAACATCGCGAGGAAACCTGCACGCCTGAGAGTTCTCCGTAATGTTCTCAAAGGCGTGTGAAGTCTGCCAATCAGCACACGGCCAGCGTGGTGGACTATGGCCAAACCCTTCTCATAATGAGAGGAGACCCGTGCTCTGTAGTGAGCCGGTAATGGCTAGTTCATGATGATGGTGATGAATATCATCTGCCTTCTCAACGTCTACCTTGGTCGTACACATTGTGTCCGCTTCTGAGTGCAACGAAATTCAAAATAGCTTTATTCGTGTAAACCTGTTTCAGGCATCATGAAGCGTTTATATATTTGCACAATATATTTTTCATTATTTAATTTATTAGCTGATGGTGAGAACTACACTCGCGACTTATAACTAAAGCTAGGGGAGTGACAAACGCTACTCTAAGAAGAAGCCCACCACAAACTTAGCCGGATTTTTTGTTTCTCCATCCTTATTATGAATATAGGTAAAAGACTAACCTTGGTGGTAATAAACACTTCCTCTCTGGGAACCCCGGAGGCTCTCACTCCTCGTCCCACCTGCCCCTCTGTCTTGTACACCCAGGCGGTGTCGATGTGCCGGTAGCCGGCCCCCAGCGCCCACTGCACGGCCTGCTCCACCTCCGCGCCCTGGGCCGACGGCTGGATTCGGCCATGTTACCAAAAATATACACTTTATTAAAACTTTACAATAACAATACAATATGTGGTCCTTACTTTCACCTCACATCCCTTTTGAACACCGTCATCTCAACCGATAGTCTACGCTGGACTCCACCGGGTTTTGTCCAGCAACTCCTTACTTAATTGTTTAAGTATCATATCGTTTTGGTTAGCAAATGCTTCAATCATCCCCGGGCTGAATTATGGATATTGGATATCCTACGCACCAGTCTAACTGGCCAAATTTTGAATTAAAGTTAAATTTGTGTGAATGTGAACCTCGACGAGGGGTCGACTTCTCGTATTCTGTTATAGCCCCAAACTCCTTATCTCTGTTAATTTTTCTGTTTAGTCTTATTATATAAAACGTCCTTTTTTCCGACTGTCTATTAGCTGTACTAACCCTATTGGTTGCCACAGCGTAACCGGGCTGTTTGGCGAGCTTCGGAAAGAAGCTCTGCCAGAAGAAATTTTGTGCCTTAGGGCTCGAAGGAACTAAGGAAACGACTGCCTAAGGGCGCCTCCTTTGAGGCCGAACCTCGGCTTAGGCGACGTTTGGGATAACGGGGGGTCGGACGGTGAGTGAAACGTCCTTTGTGTTTTCTCCGAGCGACACGACATCGGTGAAGTAAATAGTGATGTTTAATATTTATTAAAATGCCACTAACTGAAAGAATTTGACATAGGTCGCCATTACGGCACTTTGAGAGCTCCGTATCCTTTGGAGTCCTCTGCCACTCTAGCTTCGCTGGTTGTGCCTTCAGTTCTGGTAGACATCTCCTCATTCATTATGTTATTACATGCAGATATATCCGAGCAAAGCTTTGACTGGGAGCTTTCGTATGAGCCCTATACTTACCTAGTTGACTTTCAGCTTCGATGGATGTCGTCTCAGGGAGTATATGTAAGCAATTGCTAACTTTTTAGGCGGTTGGTATCTGTAGTGGTTTGTTACCTTCACGCCGTCACGAGTGTCACGCTGTTTAAGGCGTGGTTAATTATAACCGTTAAGCAACGGTCGGAGAACTGGGATGCTGATATAAAATATAAAGTGTACCGACTTCAAGAGTCTGTCATTAGGGAGTCGCCAGCAATATACTCAAATTCAAATAATCTTTATTCAAATAGTCCTTTAAAAGGCACTTTTGACGCGTCAATAATTTACATAGTAGTGATTCGATGGTGATAACTACATTCGTGAATTTAAAACTAAAGCTATGAGGGTTCCAACCGCGCCCTGCTCTAAGAAGAAGCCCACAACAAACTTAGCCGGGTAAATTATCTTTTTGTCATCACCATCTCACATGCCACATTAAAATTATATTAAGATCTATCTTATTAGAGCAATATTTCACACCCAAGCTTGTTTATAATTTACGTAATCCTTTACACTATAGAAGGACTTTTCTACGAGATTACGTTTTATATAAACTTTGAACTTATTGAGAGACATCCCAGAAATGAACAAAATAAACGAGTTATCCTGCAGCGGCGTTCTTTTCATGGTATAAAGCAAACAGTCGTAAAACCGGTGCATCGCAGGCGGAGCTCCAAAACTACCCCAACTCTTGGGTGCCGCTAAAGTTGGGATAGTTCTCAGGAGAAATTTAGTGTTCGGGTCTGGTTTGGTTTGCGTGAAGCCATTGTTTGTACAAACAGATAAGACAGATACCTGCGTGTTGTTTCCGAGCCACGTGCCCAGCGCGATGGCGGGGATCTCTGCGCCGTCGTTTAGCTTCAGTTTCGGGACTTGGACGGATGCATTCTGGAGATAAACATTTAAATTTGAAGCCACGTTTCGACGTTTGATGTTGGGTGTTGGTGTATAAAGTTGTGTGTTGTTATTATTATATATATAACTTCTCTGTCCTAGGCATTGTGTGTTCTCGCCCGGGAAGTATACAACGGGTCCCCCGGGTGACCAGTAAAACCTGCGAGAGGGTCATGCCGTGGTGGTTTTAGTTCGGGTATACCCCACTTCGGGGGTGGGAGTCCAACATAACCTCCTTCCCGCCCAAGGGTACGGAGGTAGCCATAAAGCTTTTCCACCACGACAAAAAAAAAAAGGCATTGTGTTCTGGGCACGTTAGTTGGGTTACTTGAGATTTGCTTTTCTTAACGTTTAGGCTCAGTTTAGGTTTAGCGTGATGACCTTTGTGGCGCAGGGCGTGCGCTGTTGCGTTATAAGGTTAGAAGTCTTGGGTTTGATTCTTATTTGGGAGGCTTCTGCCGGGGCTATTTACTACCCTATTAACAAGGACTTATCGCTCAGCGATTTAGCGTTTCGGCAAGATATCGCGTAAAAACCCACTAGAAGTATGGCTTTACCATATCCCTAACAAGTTAGCCTGCTACCATTTTAGACTGCATAATCACCAGGTGCGATGCCGTCAACTTTTGATGTATTAAAAAAGACTGTAGGTGCATGAGAGTTTTATTGCCAAAATTATTCAACTATATATTTCAATATTTGTGTCAGCAAATATAAGTTTATTTCAGTACGGTGGGTATTATTCACGTGTAACTGCTGATGATGAGATGCTGTGAGTCTGAATAGTCTTCATAACGAGTTTCGCAGTAAAACAGGTTCCGAGTTGTAAGTAAAAAAAGCGTGGACCTTGTATATGTTGAGATAATATTATGATAATAATATAAGTTTGTCTAAGCTGTTCTACAAGGTATACGAAATCTGGTTCGTTAGTAGGATTCCGTCCCGAGGTGTGCCAACGGAAGGCTATTATTAAGAGATGTCTGTCGGTCTGTCAGTGTGCTGTGTCACATGAACCGCCACGGGTTAAAAGCTGAAATATTCAGTGTTTTACTATTTATATTTCCAGAATAGAAATTCAAATAGGTTATTAATTCATTATAAGTTTAGAATTTAGATTTTATTGTTTGGCATCGTGGTAGGCTTCGGCCGAGCTAGCTACCTTCCTACCGACTAGATCGTGCCGCCAAGTTATATAGCGTTCCGGATGACGCCGTGCAGAAGTTTAACGGCTTAATATACCGTATGTAACTACATTCGCTAACTTTAAACTAAAGCTACGAGGGTTCCAAACGCGCCTGCTCTAGGAAGAAACCCACAATAAACTTATTCGGGTAAATATTCTTTTTGTCATCACCATCTCACAGTGATGTAACTTAGATGTTTTTGCTGATTCTGTTATTTTGATACTATAGAAAATATTTGCGTCGTAAGCAAAACGCTTCACTCGATTACGTGGGGACGAAAGTGAATATAATAAAAATAAGTTTTTACACATTTGTACATCGAGTTAATTTTGTTCTAATGCTGAAAACAATGTGATTCAGAATCATCCTAAAAATTTTAATTGTTAATTAGTTGTTAATTATAATTGAATAAATAGCTTATTTACGACTTATAAAATATTTTAAGGACATTAATTAAATGTAAATACATAGTTATTATCGAAAACCTTTTTATGGAAATAAAATTCTAAAAATATAAAGGCTTGCGAAGTGAATCGTAATTGTCTATTTCTGAGACGCTCATGATTAAGGTAAAGTTTCCTTCTTCAGTACAGAACCCGTCTGTGTGCGGCTATCGCTGGTAGCAGCAGACCTGCGCGAGCGCAGTTCAAGGCCGTTAGATAACTTTACGTATAAGTTGTCCGACACATACAGTTTTATCGTTATATAGATGAGATGTTTTAGAAGGTTAATGCCCGGTCTGATTTAAGTTTATCTTATTTTTAATTTTCGAGTTGACATCAAATACTTCTGGGAGCTCGAATTTGGATTGCGAAGACAATATTATCAATATTGTACTTTGTATCCTAACAAAATATTAAACCTAGAATTAAGATCGTAAACTTTGATGTTTGAACTCAACACACGTTATGTGTCTAGACTAGACGTGACCGGCGTATAAATATTACTTATATTTCGTCAAACCTCACGCCTTTCTTCAAAACCGCTTAATAAACTAATTATAGACCCTACAAAATATAGTTTAAGTGATATAATACAAGTTTTGATTGACTGCACTTACCGCATTGCATAAAATAAACGCAAATAAATATGAAATGAATCGCGACGCCATGCTGGGCGAGGGGCTGCGCGTCACTGGCGCCGCTGCGCACGCGCCGCCTCCCCTCCCCCCGCACCCCAACTCGCGCCGGCGGTCACGTCGCGACAGTGCACTAGACTCGTGCTCGCGCGCAGACCTGACCCCAGAATTTCTTATTATTTTTTCTGACTGTCTATTAGCTGTACTAACCCTATTGGTTGCCACAGCGTAACCGGACTTTTTGCCACAGCGTAGCCAGAAGAAATTTTGAGCCCTAGGGCTAAGAAACTAAGAGAACGACTGCCTAAGGGCTCCTCCTTTGAGGCTGAACCTCGGCTTAGGCGACGTTTGGGATAACGGGGGGGGACGGTGAGTGGTCCGTACGTCTCCGAGGCCATGGATGTTCGCCGGCGAAGACGGTGTGTAGCGTATGATTGTGTGGTAGGTGGTACGAGTGTGTTGTCAGTAGTCATTTGATCGTCAGGGTCGTGAAGGATATGTTTAGGTCTCCTCTTTCGGCGAGGAGCGCTTAGGTCGGGGGAGTGAGAGTTTCTAAGTGATTTGTGCCACGTATTGACGCGTCTCGGCCACGGTAATATTATGAACCGTGCCTCGGCTGTTAAACCGAACCGTATGCCGCCATGTTACACGACATAACGCTCTCTCATGTCGTCATGCCGCAGGGGCGAGATGCCCCACGCCCTCTTTAGCAAGCGTTTATTTATTAATTAACTCAGAGTTTCTGTAATTAATTGTTATAAATCATAACAATATATTATTAGCTATGTTTTCAATCTGCATAGAGATTTTTTGTTTGCCTCAACATAATATGTACCCCTCGTCACCTATTACTTCTCACAGACCTTCACTGTCACAAGAGACAGAGAGAGAGTGAGAGTTGTGCTAACGCAGATTAGCGTGCTTCGGTGATAGCCTAGTGGTTAGGGCGTCAGCCTCCTAATCAGAGGTCGGCGGTTCGAATCCGGGCACGAACCTCTAACTTTTCGGTGTTATGTCCGTTTTAAAAGAATTAAAATATCACTTGCTTAAACTGTGAAGGAAAACGTCGTGAGGAAACCTGCACGCCTGAGAGTTCTCCATAATGTTCTCAAAGGCGAGTGAAGTCTGCCAATCCGCACATGGCCAGCGTGGTAAACTTTGGCCGAACCCTTCTGATATTGAGAGGAGACCCGTGCTCTGTAGTGAGCCGAGAATGTGTTGATCGTGATGAAGGTAAAATAGGACTGTCATATATATATTATAGTATAAAAGTTGATCATGATGATACTGAGTAGACCATACGGAGTTTTACAAATGTTTTAAGAATATTTTTGTAGATATAATATTAAGCTAAAAATATAAGACTAGTTGTCGGTTGCCTAAAGTCACAAACACATCTTTAATATGGAGTTGTGATTTTAATTACAACGTGGTTCATGAAAAGGACAAGCAATAAAACTTCAGATTGTTTTACTGGACTGGAGTACAACTAGAACAATGTGAAGCGGCTTTAACAAAATCCCTGACCTGAAGATAAACAGGTCTTCGAGTTAGAATTAGTGAACGAGATTACTTAATAATGACAGGTTGCCAACTGCAGAGGTGCGGAACACACACCTCGGTAATATAGTGCATATAGGTACTGTGATTGCCTGAGACAATGACGTCACTAACGACATTGTTTACTTATTGTTTAGACGTTTTTGTTGTAGTAAGGATGCTGAGCGACCAAAGATCTTTGAAATCAAACCAACTTACTTACGTATCAATAAAGTATAATGAACATTTTATAGCTTAAAAGCTTAATTTCAAAAGATCGCGCACTTTTGATTCTATACAAATAGAAAATAACTTTCGCTTAACGATCGAATAAGTAGAAAATCTCTCTTAAAAAAACTTTGAGGGTTCTGGACGTTAGAAGCAAACTTATGAGTTATAGTTACGATACGGGAGTTAGAATACGGGAGCGTATACCGAGTAGGTATCTAAGTGATTACTTTTAGTCAGAGAAATAGTGTTATTTTAGTAAATTTTTACATGCTTCAGTAAAAATAACACTATTTCTCTAACTAGAAATAATTTTTATTTATATATATATACAGAACAACATCATATATAATATATATACAGGAAAACATCGCGAGGAAACCTGCACGCCTGAGAGTTCTCCATAATGTTCTCAATGGCTTGTGAAGTCTGCCAATCCGCACACGGCCAGCGTGGTGGACTATGGCCAAACCCTTCTCATATTGAGAGGAGACCCGTGCTCTGTAGTGAGCCGGCAATGGGTTGATCATGATGATATATATACATATATATTGCTTATTTTTGCACTATATATACGTTGCCAGGTTGCTTCGCTATTCTTCTTTATGAATGTTTCATTGCTGTTTGTATTTCTTGTTTGTACGGTGTAATAAATTGTTCTCTAACATATTTGTATTAATAACAGACTGTACGTCGTTAAACACCTTAAAAATTTTCGCTGGTCTCATTAGGGCTTTTAATATATATAAATGAATGTTTATTTTTATACGTTTTATTGGCTTTGTAATAATGTTGGTATTTAGAATAGTTTTTAGCTGCGTGTGTTGTCATTTCTATTTTTTAATGTCTACACATTTTGATTCGATTTACCAGAGTTGTGACCGCGGGTCAGGTTCTTTGTATTTGAAGGTCATGATTATCATATTATTTCCACAAACACCACCGTGACGACCTCCGTGGGGCAGTGCATGTGCTGTCGTATTATAAAGTCGGAGGTCCTGGGCTCGGGTCCCAGATAGAGTCTGGTCTGGTGGGAGGCTTTGGCCGTGGCTACTTACTACCCTACCGACAAAGACGTGTCGCTAAGCGATTAAGGAGCGTTAGTTTACCAAACCCCTAACAGGTTAGCACGCTACCATCTTAGACTGCATCATCACTTACAACAAGGTGAGATAGCCGTTAAGGGCCAAATTGTAGTGTATAAAAAAACAATTGTAGTGGATGATGATGACGACGAATCGATTATCAAAATTGATATCGATTCGTTGGTTGAGCCATAAAAGCTATATAGACATTAAAAAGTTTCTCCTGACGTACAGACCTACCACCACACAGCTGAAAAACCAAACCATTGGACTTGACTAGAATACTATTATTTATGTATTAAGTTGGTTGTCATTATGTCGGGCCGTCACGCTATTGGTTCCCGCCAAAACGGTGGCAAGTGATTGGTCCGCGTCAAAGAGCAATAATGGACGCCACGACGACATCCTAGTCCTACTAATATTATAAACGCTAAAGTTAGTAAGTATGGATGGATGTTTGTTACTCTTTCACGTAAACACTACTGAATGGATTTTAATGAAACCTTACAATAATACAGCGAATACATCAGAATAACAATAAACAGCAAGTATAATTTGCTATATTCCGCCGACAATCGGGAGATTTTTGCAAAAGCTTTTCGCGCTTGTGAAGTCAACATCTCCTGAGGATGATCCGGTGTCGGGTCGAAACGTGCGTAGAGGTTCTAGTGGAGGATTTTGTGTGGTGTTATACTATACTAATCTCCCGGTTGTCGGCGGAATAGAGCAAATTATACTTGCTGTTTATTGTTTATCATGGACTTCTGCAAAGTAACGCCTGCTTCCTATTCATTACATCAGAATAACACATAGGTAGGTTACAATTTATAAAGATATTGTATGAATTGTCCAAAATATGACGATAAGTGTCAAGTAAGTAGGAAAAAATCTACCATCTGCGTGATAATTTCAATGTCATAACGTTAGTTCTTTTCTAAGCCACGCTAATATAAGCTAGGTACTCGAAATACTAATCCTGCGCAGAGGAAATCGCGGGCACCAACTAGTTTAGTGATATATTTGGAGGGAAGATAGATAGTAAAAAGGAGTCACACGTATTAAGGTTGCTTTTATAATTGTCATTAAAAGTGACGTAGTGTTAAATGTGTAATTAATTCTGGTAATATTATGCATATAAGGTTTCATTTTAATTGGCGTATTCATCTAAGTTTACGAACGTAATCCATAAAGGTTTACTTTTCTGTTCCTTTGTAATAAGTTCCTTTTTGTGTTTTTTGTTATTTGCTGTTAGTTAATTTCCATACTATATTATTAGCGACATATTAGCGTCGACTTAAGTTATTAGGCATGCTGCAGTTACCTCTAAGTTGATTTATATGTATATCCTAGCACTTAAGGTTTTTTACATATAAATCTGTTGGTGGCGCTTTGGATAAATAAATAAATACAAAATTTCATCCCCAATTTCAAGCCATTCAAACCTCGTTATTGCGATGAAAGGACTCCATGTCCAAGGTCTATGTCCTTTCACAAGTCCTAATCTATCTCTGAACCCATATTTTATTACCATCAGACAGTTATTTACTTTCGCATTTATAATATCAGTAGTAATAGTAATCATCAGTAGACATTACACGTGATATGGTAGGTATTTTATAGCTCTTAATAATTTTAAGCGGCATGTGAGATGGTGATAACAAAAAGAAAATTTAGCTGGCTAACTTTGTCGTGGGTTCTTCTTAGACCGGGGCGCGTTTGGAACCCTCATAGCTTTAGTTTTAAGTTAACGAATATAGTTATCACCATCAAATAACTACTATGTAAATTATTGACGCGTCAAAAGTGCCTTTTAAAGAGGACTATTTGAATAAAGATTATTTGAATTTGATTTTTGAATTTTAATAATTATCTCACTTTTTATTATGGAAAAACGGTGCCAGCGAGAATCTTATCGGGCACGAAATAACACAACCCTTGTTTTAAATTTTCATGATTTTCCGCCCCAATTGTTATTACTTACATTATTACTGGGCACCGATACGAAGGTAGATAATATAGGCATCTGCCTATCTGAGCATCTGCTCAGTACGATCCATTCCTGGCAAATTAAAATGATTGTTTCCATCCCAAGTGGAGGCGAATGAGTAACATATGAACGTCAAGGTATTTTCCGCAGCAGGCAATTATAAGTGGCAAGTATATAACACGACGAGCCACTGCAGCGGCCCCAGTCCCGCGCCGCAGCCGGCCGCCCGAGGTCTCCACGCATCAGCCTCGCCGCTGCCTTCATGTGAACAGCTAGAGTTAGCAACAAAACGATGTTTGTGTTCATTAACTTCGCATTATTTATAGCAGCGGCGGCCGCTCACGTAAGTTGACAATCTCTTATATGTATTAACTAGCTGATGTTCTCATATATGAAAATTAAATGTATGTTCATAAAAATATTGATAAATTCAAGAAAAAAATGGACTGTAACGCACTGAACATCAGAAGTAAAAGTAAACTTGTAGTACCGTTTAGTAGGCTGCACTAAATTAGTAACTCATTCAAAGGAAACTGTATTTTATTTTATAATAAATTACCTATTGATATCTTGGAGATGTCTATCAATAAGTTCAAAGTTTTTATAAAACGAAAGCTTGTAGAAAAATCATATTACGATATTAAGGATTATATAAACGATAAAAAAGCTTGGGTATGAATTGCTCTATCTCCATAGGTACTATAGTTTATTATTAATTTTATTCATTATGTGAGATAGTTTTAACGAAAAAAAAAACCCCGGCTAAGTTTGTTGTGGGCTTCTTCTTAGACCGGGGCGCGTTTGGAACCCTCGTAGCTTTAGTTTTAAGTTTACGAATATAGTTCATATATCACCATGAAATAACTAGTATGTAAATTATTGACGCGTCAAAAGTGCCTTTTTAAGGACTATTTGACTAAAGATTATTTTGAATTTGATGCCCGCGGCTTCGTCTGCGTTGAGTTAGTGTGCGTGCGTGTGTGTTTGTTTGTCTTCCAATCACGGAACAATGGATTACCAAACTGACGACTTTGAAATAATCACAGGATAAATATTAGAGTATCTCCTTACTAAGAAAAAAGAATGAGTGATATCGGAGTACGCGCTAATGAGTTACAACTAAATACACATTTTGACTTTCACTGCCTCTCCCAAGGGAACCGTGCTGAATTCCGGGATAAAAGCTATCCTATATGTTGAACCGGAGTATCAGCTACTCCTATAACAAATTTCATTCAAATCCATCCAGTAGTTTCGGCGTGATGCGCGAGTAAGGTACAGACAGACAGACAGACAAAAAAAATGTGTTGGGCTAGGTAAGTATCGATAGTAAAGCATCCTCCAATTAAAATTTTCAAAATATATTTAATGTACGAAATCCGTCCAGTTTTATTAAATTATAGATTAATACTAAAAGATGCGAATGCTGCCGCGTTGATCACATTATTCCACACTTGTGATCTCTGGGTCCTGGGTTCGAACAGAATACATTGTGTTTTTATGCGAGAGGCCAACATAAAAAAGTAATAATTTGATTCAGTTAAAGTTATTATTAATTATATTTCTTTAAATACTTAATTAGATTTCCTGTTTTGAAAGCATCTTCTCATCAGCATCTCCATTTCAAAATAAAAAATTTCACTCCTGGCTGTTTGTATACAAGCCAGGAGTTGGTGGAAGACTACCTGCGCCGGAGCAGTGTGAGGAGTCCAGGCTTTCTCCTGTGGAACGCATATGTAGTCGGTACATCACTGATCGAAGGCAAGAGCTTTAAGTTGGATTCTTGTTATTTTTATACACATCATAAATACAACAAACCGCCAAATTTAAGGAAGCAAAGGAGTTACTGGTTACCGTGTGGTTGGTTATTCATCCGTTTCAAATCAATTCAAATTTATATTTATAAGATATACATAGATATCTAAATATTTTTTTATTTATGCGGTTCGCCAACAGCCAACACATTTGACCACATCTCTGCCACTGCAAACATATAGTACTATATTAGCTTATAACTACTTATATACTAACATGGTAAAAATACATGTATGGCAAAAAATAAATTAAGTTGTACCTAACGAAGCCTATAATGCACTTAAAGCTAAATGAATCGTCCTCCTCAGACCCGCTGTGTATGTCTGAAACTAACTAACTGTGTTATTGTGTCTCCATGAGGTAACTCTAACTAACTAACATATTAAAAAAAACACTCCTTTAATATATACACTGTCAATGCGTAAATTATAATGTGTTGTTTGAGATGGCTTGATGCATTCATAGGCATAGTTAGGGGCTAAAACGTATGGATAGCATCCTAAACCAGAATCCAGATCCTTAGATTCCAAGAAAATTGGAGGCATTCCCAAATGTTTTAAAATTGCTGAAACGGTGAGCGTCATCCGTGAATTGGAATTCCGCGACCAACTGAAGGAGCTGAAGAAGAAGAAGAAGAAGAAGAAGATTGTGCAATTGGTTTAAACAGAGTTTGACGTGAAATTCCATAGCCGGGAACTCTATCGGGGTAGGGGTAAATATTCAAGCCCAGAACTGTAGAATTTGACGCTTTTAGAGATCAGGGCAACGCGTTGCCGCTGATGTCATGCTGGGCTGTCCCAGGCCACAAACATCCAGAAACGACGCTATGCAGACCCGTTACAGACCTCTATTCTCTATTAAGTCGTGTGTGGTAATTAGAGGACCTGGCGCCTGCCACTATTCGCGATATATTCCCTCGTGTTCAACGTCCAGTGTTTAACAACTCCTGGAGATGCTCAGGTGTCGGCGCGTTGAGAGCATTCTGGTAGATCTGTGTGGAGTGGTGTGCATAGATTGAAGGAATTATAAATTGCCCGTGCAGGTTTGTCAATTGTAAGCGGCTTGCAGCAAATGAAGTTTAATATACATTTGGTTTCCACTACAAGTTAGCCCTTGACGGTAATTTCACCTGGAGTAAATTTTGATGCAGTCTAAGATGGTAGCGGGCTAACCTGTTAGAGGTATGGTAAACCAATATTCCTAATTGGTTTTTACGCGACATCGTGTCGGAACACTAAATTGCTTTGCGGCACGTCTTTGTCGGTAGGGTGGTAACTAGCCACAGCCGAAGCCTCCCACCAGACCAGACTCGAGCCGAATCGAACCCGTCCTGGGTTCGATTCCCAAACATCCAATTCCGCAAAGAACTCCTTACTCCCGACAGAAACATAAATATATGTTGAATAGAAGCATTCAACATGTTTTTGATGGGATTGTTATTTATCGACTTAGATAATATTGGCGGTCGTTAATTATTTATTTTTATTGATTCTGCTTTGCATATTTAGGTACTTTAGTTATTCGTGGGTATTGAACCAACCGAGCGACCAAAAAAAATTTCATTTATAATAATGTATTAATGAACGCTTTGCAAGTGGGTAGTTTCTCTTTTACTGTGCAATTAAATCATTATTACAAATGTTCACTGTATGTTAAGTGGTCTTCTGTTATCATAATTATTACGCGGCGATCTTCAATTATATATTTAAATTTAAAATCACTTCATCTCGCAACTTTTTGCCGCGTGGCCTCATGCAAAAAGTCCGACATGTTGAGTCATCTCTGCAAAAAACTTCCATTAAATCGCTAAACAAAAAAGCGCTTAACAAAGCTAATGAAGTATAAATAACGATGCATTGTTGTGTTGCGACGAACCGGCCGAGCGGAGAGTCGGTTCCGCAGCTGCCTGACGCTCTTATATTCTCAGTCCGACACCCCAACCCTCTCGTAGTTGCGGCTTCTTTTTACTCCGCCGACCTAAACGCTCCTCTCCGAAAGAGGAGACCTAAACATATCCTTCATGACCCTGACGATCAGATGACTACTGACAACACACTCGTACCACCTCCCACACAATCATACGCTACACACCGTCTTCACGGCGAAGAAGAGGTCCCCGCTATCTTAAGTTATCCGGACTTGGGCTCCATCCACGGCCTCGGAGACGTACGGGCCACACACCGTCCGACCCCCCCCTTATCCCAAACGTCGCCTAAGCCGAGGTTCGGCCTCACAGGAGGCGCCCTTTGGCAGATTTCTCCTCTCAGAGCTTCTCTCCGAAGCTCGCCAAACAGCCCGGTTACGCTGTGGCAACCAATAGGGTTAGTACAGCTAATAGACAGTCCGAAAAAAAAGCTCATATATTGAAGGATTCTCTGAACATCTTATGGTTGTGAATTTTTTAATTTAACACTAAAGGTTAACCCTTGATGGCAATTTCACCTGATTGTAAGTTATGATCCAGTTTAAGATGCTAAACAGTTAGGGGTATGGTAAACCCATACTCCAATTTTCGACATCGTGCCGGAACGCTAAATTGCTTGGACACATCTTTGTGGTAACTAGCCACGGCTCACGCCTCCCACCAGACCAGACTCGAGCCGGGGATTGAACCCAGGACCTTCAACTTTATAATTTGTTTTTTTTTGGACTGTCTTTTAGCTGTGCGAACTTTATTGGTTGCTACAGCGTAACCGGGCTGTTGGTAAGCTTCGGAAAGAAGCTCCGTCAGAAGAAATTTTAAGCCCTAGAAGAAAGTAAGGGAACGTCTGCCTAAGGGCGCCTCCTGTGAGGTCGAACCTCGGCTTAGGCGATGTTAGGGATAACGGGGAGGTCGGACGGACTTTATAATGCGACAGCGCACACGCTGCGCCCCGGAGATCGTCAAAACCAAAAAACTTTAACTCCTAAAGCCTATTAGTAACTATTAGTGTGGTAGTTTGCCTACTGTATACCTCGTTTAGGGGTCTCTTGTGTCTGACAGAAAAGAAGTGCGGGGCAAGACGAGCCTGCTAGTCGGTTCACAGAGTGACAATTTGTTTTTTTCGGACTGTCTAACCGGGCTGTTTTTTTTTAAATTTTGAGCCCTAGAATCGGCTCGAGGAATCTAATCTAACGTCTGCCTAAGGGCGCCTCCTTCACTTTTATAACTTGTTTTTTTTTTGGACTGTCTTTTACCTGTGCGAACCTTATTGGTTGCCACAGCGTAACCGGGCTGATTGGCGAGCTTCGGACAGCAGCTCTGCCAGAAGAAATTTTAAGAAATTAGGGCTCGAAGAAACTAAGGCAACGTCTGCCTAAGGGTCGTGCTAAGCCTCCTGTGAGGTCGAACCTCGGCTTAGGCGACGTTTGGGATAACGGGGGGTCGGACGGTGAGTTGAGCGACCACCGCACGGCGCCAAGGTGAGCGAGTCGGGCGGGCGAGTGCGCTGGCACGAGGCAATTGAGCGAGCAAAACAACACTGTCCTTACACAACAATGGGTATTTACACGCCGCGGGAAAAAACTAGTGCCCGTGCGGAGCGTTAAAGCGTTCACGATAATTACTTCGGCGGCTTAATTATACAGATAGCCTTATAGATAGTTAATGAATAGAAGCAGGCGTTACTTTGCGGCAGTCCATGATAAACAATAAACAGCAAGTACAATTTGCTATATTCCGCCGACAACCGGGAGATTTGTATTGACTTTACTTTTCTCGCTTGTGAAGTCAACATCTCCTGAGGATGATCCGGTGTCGGGTCGAAACGTGCGTAGAGGTTCCAGTGGAAGATTTTGTGTGGTTTTATATTATACAAATCTCCCGGTTGTCGGCGGAATATAGCAAATTATACTTGCTGTTTGTTGTTTATAGATAGCCCTGCATTGTCTCTGGCAGCTGTCAGGCAGAATTGCGCCGAGATCAATCAATCAACCATAATCCTTATTTAAATAATCCTTTAAAAGGCACTTTTGATGCGTCAGTAACTTACGTAGAAGTGAGTTTCGACGAGCTCCGTGGCGCAGTGCGCGCGCTGTCGCTTTATAAAGTTGGGGGTCCTGGGTTCGATTCCCAGCTCGAGTCCTATTTAGTGGGAGGCTTCGGCCGTGGCCAGTTAGTACCCTACCGACAAAGACGTGTCGCCAAGCGATTTAGGGTTCCGGCGCGATGTCGTGTAGAAACTAATCAGGAGTATGGGTATACCCCTAACAGGTTAGACCGCTACCGTCTTAGACCGCATCATCACTTACCAATGGTAAGTGGTTGGCTGGAACAAATCGCTGTGTAGCGATAAGGCCGCCAAATTGTACACTACTGTGTCTGTTATTTCTGTCTTTTTTTGTTTTATTTTTTCTTTTTCGTGGTGTACAATAAAAGTGTGTAAATAAATAAATAAATAAATAAATAAGTGATGGTACGGTCTAGTTACCATCAGATTAGATGCCGTCAGGGGCTAACTTGTGGTATATATATAAAAAAGAGTTGATGGTGATAACTACATTCAGAGAAGATAGCCAGCTGTCCTGTCTCGGGCACGGGATGGTTCGCACCGATTTCTCCCCGTGATGTACCTACATATATTTCTAGACATAAAAGTACAATGGACAGATAGATCTCAGGATATTTGTTCCAGCACATACCGGCGTGCAGGGCGCCCGCAGCCAGACTGAACGATGGCAACCTCATGCCCAGATTCGGCTTCGGCACTTGGCTGGGATTTGATAAGAACCAGGTGACGACAAATAAATGCATAATATCTTGTTCTCTCATGATTTACTTAAATTCAGATAACATTTGGGTGGTAGGAAACCAGAAATGGCTTTTAAAGTCCGCGATGGGTCGCTTCGTTTGGTGCAGGTGCATCTTCTCGTTTTGACAGCTGTGTAACGGGGCAGATCCTAATGATGGGGGGGAACTACATCAGATATTTCTTGAGCATATATTTCGATCAATATTTTGTACAATACCAATAGACTTGGGTCATCATCATCATCATGAACAACCCATTGCCGGCTCACTACAGAGAACGGGTCTCCTCTCAATATGAGAAGGGTTCGGCCATAGTCCACCGCTGGCCGTGTGCGGATTGGCAGACTTCACACGCCTTTGAGAACATTATGGAGAACTCTCAGGCGTGCAGGTTTCCTCACGATGTTTTCCTTCACCGTTGAAGCAAGTGATATTTTAATTGTATATATATATATTTTTTTTTTTGACTTGAGTACAATAACAGAATGAATGGGCAATATCTACGCAACTACACATTCGCCACTTTTTATCTACCGGCAGTTTATTCTTTACACTGTGTCGCAGTACCTTGGTAGAAGTCTTCCAGCATTGAGGCAGTTTACACGAGAAGCTATGACGAAGTCTCGAGCGCTACATGGCAGGCTTCCTGTTGCAGATGCCAGTTCCTGTGACAGACGACTCCGTGCAGAAGGCCGTGGAGCTGGCGATCGCGGCTGGCTACCGGCACATCGACACCGCCAGCATCTATGAGGACGAGGATCAGGTAACTGTGTGACCTTTTTGCAATCAATCAATCGATCCTAATCTTTTAATTTTGACAACCTCCGTGGCGCAGTGCGTGCGCTGTCGCATTTTAAAGTTGGAGGTCCTGGGTTCGATTCCCGGCTCGAGTCTGGTCTGGTGGGAGGCTTCGGCCGTGGCTAGTTACCACCCTACCGACAAAGACGTGTCGTCAAGCGATTTAGCGTTCCGGCACGATGTCGCGTAGAAACCAACTAGGAGCGTGGGTTTACCATACTTCTAACAGGTTAGCCCGCTACCATCCTAGACAGCATCATCACTTACCACCAGGTGTGATAGCCGTCAAGGGCTGACTTGTAGTGTATAAAAAAAAATCTTTATTCAAATAATCCTTAAAAGGCACTTTTGACGCGTCAATAATTTACATAGTAGTGAGATGATAACTACATTCGTAAACTTAAAACTAAAACTACGAGGGTTCCAAACGCGCCCATAAAAAACGTAGGTATTTTATTTCTTTCTTATTGGTATGCCATCTAACATGCCACTTAAAATGATTTAAGAATATAATATATAGATCAATCAACGTCTCGGCAGAGCTTCTTTCCGAAGCTCGCCAAACAGCCCGGTTACGCTGTCGCAACCAATAGGGTTGACTATCCGAAAAACAAACAACGTACTACCAGACGCGTTAGTGTAGGAATCAAAGTTACGGCAGTTAATTATATAAAAATCATGACTCCATTTCATTCGTCAATTAAGTAGTAATTGTGCTAAAATTAAACAATAAGATTTAATCTGTATCTATAAAGTATTGATTTTTCTTACATTTAATGGTGGTAACAACTGGGTGTAATGATAACCACTTTTTCTTTATTGGAACGAAGTTCCTTATCGCGCGTTGTGAAAGGGGGCTAGACGGAAATAATTCTTACAAAAAGTTGTCACGACACTTTTTGCTATAGTAAGCTGTGCGGCGTCGCATGTTTCTCTGTCTGTCTCTCTCTCTCTTATAGAAAGCAAGCCAGATATTTTCATTTCTATTTCGCATTGAACAGTGTGGTGTCGCGACGATTATTTTTGTTGAGTGTAGGTATACAGGTTTTTTGTAAATAATAATGAATCCTGACAGTGTTTCTGCACAAGTTCCGGATATTGCTGATGGAGTACAAAATTGAGCCTATTGATTAAGTTTATATAACATTATATTTGTTAATAATAAAAAAAATATTATTATAACTTAAATAGAATAAAATTTTATATAATTTATTACAATTCCTTCACTAATCAATCGAAAGGAACTTCGTTCCATCCGGGTGTCCCTTGACACCTCTCAAGTTTTTTTTACAACTAGCTTTATTTTCGTTGCTTTTAACAACTAATTTTCGAGTTAATTTAAAAATCACACACACATTTCACATCACAAAACGGACATCGACAACATCCGAAAACGGAAGTTGAGGCGACTTCCTTTGAATTCACTAGTGACAGTTTAAATATGTAATTTAAATATCGCATTAAGTGGACTATAATAATGGGGGTTAAAGTATGAAATTGCCGTTTTATTGTAATGGGTACTTCGAATTGACATACAACCTTCATGGTTTGAGATTTTTGAGTGAAACTTTTTTCGTACGGTACCGATGTATCTTCTTTTTAAAAAACGTGCAACATTCGATTATCAACTTTCAGTTGTTTTTTTATTCAGCTTAGACAATAAAGATGGATACTTCGAAAATTCGTGTGATTTTTGAATACGAGTTCCGACGCGGAACTAACGGGGCAGGTACAGCTCGCAATATTAATGTGGCGTTTGGAGAGGGGACTGCTAATAAACGCACTGTGCGATTTTGGTTTAAACGCCTTCGTGATGGAAACTTCGATTTGAACAACGAACCACGTGGAAGACCGCCCACACAGGTGAATAACAATGATTTGAAAGAGATGGTGGAAGCCGATCCGAGCCAAACTACCCAGGAATTGACGGCACGTTACCTTACCAACAATATTGACTCATTTGCGTCAAATCAATAAAATAAAAATATATGAAAAATGGGTGCATCATGATTTGACTGATCTGCAGAAAGAAACGCGTGTTGAAACTTGCGTTGCCTTGTTGAATCGATACAGAAATGAAGGAATACTGGATCGAATTGTGACATGTGATGAAAAATGGATTCTTTACGATAATCGTAAGCGGAAAATGCAGTGGCTGACCCCAGGTCAAACGCCGCAGCAGTGTCCTAAAGCAAAGCTTACCAATAAAAAGGTAATGGTAACTGTTTGGTGGTCTCAGCGTGGTGTTATTCGCTATAGCTTTCTCCGATCTGGTCAAGCAATAACGGCAGATGTCTACTGCGCCGAACTCCGAACAATGAAAGCGAAACTAGCAGTGAAACAGCCCCGACTTATGAATCCATCTTCACCATTATTGTTCCATGAGAACGCGAGACCTCATACAGCACGGGAAACCGTTTTAACTCTACAGGAACTGCAATTAGAAACCATTCGTCACCCTCCGTATTTGCCAGACCTTGCTCCAACGGACTACCATTTTTTTCGTAATTTGGACAATTTTCTGCGTGATAAAAAGTTTTCTTTTCAAGAGGCAGTGCAAAAAGCTTTCACACAGTTTGTCGAATCTAGATCACCAGAGTTCTGTCGCAAAGACATAAATGAGCTTCCTATTAGATGGCAGCAATGTATAGATGATAATGGTAATTATTTTGATTAAATAAATATGTTAAATTAAAAAAAAAACGAATTTTTGTTTTTCAGTACAAATCGGCAATTTCATACTTTAACCTCTAATATAATCTCTAACAGTTCAAATTCAAATTCAAATTCAAAATAATCTTTATTCAAATAGTCCTTAAAAAGGCACTTTTGACGCGTCAATAATTTACACAGTAGTTATTTCATGGTGATAACTATATTCGTAAACTTAAAACTAAAGCTATGAGGGTTCCAAACGCGCCCCGGTCTAAGAAGAAGCCCACAACAAACTTAGCCGGGGTTTTTCTTTTTTTTCGTTATCACCATCTCACATAATGAATAAAATTAATAATAAACTATAGTACCTATGGAGATAGAGCAATTCACACCCAAGCTTTTTTATCGTTTATATAATCCTTAATAAACCTTAATAATAGTTAGTATAATCCTTAATAATAGTTGTTAAACTTATAAACTACTAGCTGTTGCCCGCGACATCGTCTGCGTAGAATTGCTAATTTCCCGTGAGATTGAGGTTACCCGTGCGGCCAATGCCCTGCTTCAGAAAGTAAGCTACAGGCAAATGTCTAATTGCCGATTATCGTATCTCTAAATTAAAAAAACATAGGACTTTTATACAAACCCCTATTTTACCCCCTTCGCGGTAGATTTGGATGAAAAAAAATTTTAACCTTATACTTACGCCCTAAAAGAAACCTATTTTCTAAATTTCAAGCTTGTAGACTTCATAATAAAAAAATAAGCAAAAACTGTCATCCCCTATTTTACCACCCTTAACAGGTAATATTTAAAAAAAAAATTACGTACATTTTTTTTTATTTATTATTAATAATATTAATATTAATGCAAATTTTTGTGTGTCTAACTCTAAAAACAAAGAAAATTCATACAAACTTCCAACCCCCATTTTACCCACTTAGGGGTGGAATTTCCAAATATCCTTTCTTAGCTGACATCTCTTAACTATCAACTACCTACTTGTTAAATTATAGCTTTATACGTACAATAGTTTTTAAGATCTCGTGTTTAATCAGTATGTATGCAAGTCAGTATGTAAACTGTATGTAAGTGACCTTTCGCTTTTATATATAATAGATATAGATATTTAAAACACAAAGGGATCTAGGATTGAGTGGCTAAATTAAATGGAATTACTAAATATTGCTAGACGGTGATGATTGCGTTTGTTCCTGTGCCCATCTTACTTAATATTACTACCCGTCTACTTCCAGGTGGGAAAAGCAGTGAACAAGAAGATTGAGGAAGGCGTGGTGAAGCGCGAGGAACTGTTCATCGCCACAAAGGTGAGGATTTCTTTGATGATGTTATTTGTAGAGGCTGTAAGATAAAGGTCTGGTATTTATCCCGCGGTTGCCGTCATGGAGACTGATCAAAATCAGCATTTGTGATCCCAGTTGTTTTTTCATTCAACCATTGTATATTATTTTCTTAACCCGGATAAGAAATGATAGATTTTTTATACCAAAAAGCAACTCCTGATTCTGACCGATTTCTTCTCAGTACAATTTGTTTCCGAACCAGAGTTGCTACAAACAGAACTTTTTCAGAATGTTGACTTCACAAGCGCGAAAGTCAAAGTAAAGTTACTTTTGTCGCTTGTGAAGTCAACATCTCCTGAGGATGATCCGGTGTCGGGTCGAAACGTGCGTAGAGGTTTTAGTGGAGGATTTTGCGTGGTGTTATATTATACAAATCTCCCGGTTGTCGGCGGAATATAGCAAATTATACTTGCTGTTTATTGTTTATCATGGACTTCTTCTATTCATTACAAACAGAACTTTTACTTTGAGCCTTTAAGGTAGGTTTACTTGGACTCTTAAAAGACCAAATACAGTATTTTTGGTGGGGAATTCAAAGTATCATTTTAAGAATACGTTCAGGCAAATTACGTTACGCGAGAGAGAAGAAAGGCAACTTAGATTGAAAAAGCAAGACAGCAATGCAATCTTTGTTAAATACAAATCTTCTGTCAGCTTCAGATGAAGTTGTGTCAAGTGACTATGATATTAATTAGAGTTATAATTCGATACTCTAGTCGACTTTTATAACGTGTACTGTTATTTCTTTGTTCGTGCTATTTCAGCTGTGGAACGACAAGCACTCCGCCCAGTCGGTGGTGGCCGCCCTGCAGGAGTCTCTGCAGAAGCTCAACCAAACCTACGTGGATCTCTACCTCATCCACTGGCCGTTCGCTACGGAGGTACCTTTTTACAATATAGGTGCTTCTTTTGGCGCGTAATGAAGATGTGTGAAAATATGAGAGTGCAGTTTTCCGTATGAAAAAAAGTGGCCGCCCAGAAACTCCATGAAGTAACCAACCACGGATACGTCGTCAATACTGTCTGCAAAGACATCATCATTCATCATCATCATTAATGATCAACCCATTGCATGATTGCCGGCTCACTACAGAGCACTGATCTCCTCTCAATATGAGAAGGGTTCGGCCATAGTCCACTACGCTGGACATGTGCGGATTGGCAGACTTCACACGCCTTTTGAGAACATTACGGAGAACTCGCAGGTGAGCAGATTTCCTCACGATGTTTTCCTTCACCGTTGAAGCAAGTGATATTTTAATTGCTTAAAAACGTACATAACTGTGATAAGTTAGAGGTGACGCGCCTGGGATCGAACCCTCGACCTGTGATTAGGAGGCGGTCGCCCAACTACTAGGCTATCACAACTTCCCAATATAATAAATCTTTTACATAAGCCATTTGTTTTCTTCATCTTCTTTTAAGTTCCGTTTGTATCTCAATGCATCACATATGCCACGCTGCGAGTCCACACCATGTCCTCTCCCGGCCGGACACAACCTCTTCATGCCGTCTGTACTTCCAGGGCAAATATTCGATGAAGTTTGCGGACATAGACTACCTGGAAACCTGGCAGGGCATGGTGGAGGCCAAGAAACTTGGCCTGGCCAAGTCTATCGGCGTGTGCAACTTCAACTTGGCGCAGCTGGAGCGCCTGTGGAACAGCAGTGAGGTGAAACCTGCCGTGCTGCAAGTAGAGGTAAGGCGTTGATTTAACATCTATAATATATATAGCGTTACTTAAATTTCATCCCCCTTAGATGTCAAATAACAACTAAGGGTGATGAATTTTCAGAAACTATAAAATAAATTCTTCTTTAATTTTAACCGAAAGCTAATATAACAAGTTTCGTGGATATAATTGAAGAGTTATCTTGAATCTTCATCCGCGCGTGACCTTCATGTCAGCACATCCAGCGAGTCAATGATGAACGTTAATTGCTGTCAAATTGCCTCTGTGATGGACTATGAATCACGAGGTCCGGTGATAGATTCTCTCCCATGAATTAGAAGCATGAGCATCTCCGTGCTGCGGAGAGGATACTGTTGATACAATTGAGCAATCAACTACTGCTCGAAAAAGAGACTACAAAAATTAGAAATTCATTTAAAAGTAATTGTATACAATTTTATAACAAATTGCCAAATGAAATGTCTGGGATGCCTCCCAATAAGTTCAAAGCTTATATAAAACGTGAGCGTGTAGAAAAGTCCTACTATAGTGTAAAGGATTACGTAAATGATAAACAAGCATGGCTGTGAAATATTGCTCTAATAAGATAGCTCTTAATATAATTTTAAGTGGCATGTGAGATGGTGATAACAAAAAGAAAATTTACCTGGCTAAGTTTGTTGTGGGCTTCTTCTTAGACCGGGGCGCGTTTGGAACCCTCATAGCTTTAGTTTTAAGTTCACGAATCTCGTTATCACCATCAAATCACTACTATGTAAATTATGGACGCGTCAAAAGCGCCTTTTAAAGGACTATTTGAATAAAGATTATTTTGAATTTAAATTTGAATTTTTTTGAATTTCGAATTTGAATTTATAGTTTCGATTATCAACTATACCCAGCAGTGGGACTATCGTATGGCGAAAAATAACCTCATATCTACCTCCACAGACGAACCTCAACATGCAACAACCGGAACTGAGGGAGTTCTGCCACGACCACGGCATCGCGGTGGTGGGCTACACCCCGTACGGCTCCCTGTTCCCCGGCAGAGCGCGCCCCGACGCGCCGCCGCCGCGGGTCGACGACCCCCAGCTGGTTGCGATCGCGCAGAAGTACGACAAGACCGTCCCGCAAGTGGTGCTCAGATACCTGGTGAGTGAACAGCCTTGACGACCGCTCATTCAAATTATGTAGCCTTGACGACCTCCGTGGCGCAGCGTGTGCGCTTTCGCATGGAAAAGTTGGAGGTCCTGTTCGATTCTTGGCTCGAGTCTGGTCTGGAAGACTTCGGCCACGGTTCATTACCACTAGGGAATGCAATCCAGGTAATCCAATACTCGCATCTGAAGTCGTAAGTGAGGTATACACTTAATTCTCACTTTCAAAAAGTAAAAAATATTTCATTTGATTTACACGTTCTTTTATTTGAATCCATTTATACATGATATAAGAAACATCACTTATTTAAAGTAATAAGAATATAAATGTGTTTATTTTCATAAAAACTTCGCGAAATTCGGTTAATCCGGATTTGTACAAAAATCCGTTTCAAAAAATCCGGATTTTAAATCGGACACGGATTTGCATTCCCTAATTACCACCCATAGCTATACCGTCAAAGACGTGTCGCCAAGCGATCCTGCGTTCCGGCGCGATTTTGCGTAGAATCCAAGTAGGCGTGTGGGTTTACCATTCTACTAACAAATTAGACCAGGTGAGGTCTAACTTGACGGCAAGCACACCTGGATGGTAAGTGATGATGCAGTCTAAGATGGTAGCGCTAACCTGTTGGTAGTATGGTAAACCCATACACTTAATTTATTGCTACGCGACATCGTGCCGGAACGGTAAACCGCTTTGCGACACGTCTTTGTCGGTAGGGTGGTAACTAGCCACAGCCGGAACCTTCCACCAGATCAGCTAGGAATCGAACCCAAGACCTGTAATTTAATATGTGATGGCGCGCGCGCTGCGCCACGGGGGTCGTCAAAATATAAAGTCGTAGTTCATCACATAAGTGACCTCCAGTGTTCAGTTTGGTTAACTAATCATTGATCGGCTCTAAACTTTCTTTATAACTAGTTTTACAACAAACGTCGTTACTAAACCATAGTTTTATGTTTAAGTTGTTCATTTTATAATAAATCTAAGTAGGTTTAATTTTCAATTAATGTTTTCAAAATGCTAATTTATTAACCCGGCCAAGTTTGTTGTGGGCTTCTTCTTAGACCGGGGCGCGTTTGGAACCCTCATAGCTTTAGTTTTAAGTTTACGAATATAGTTATCATCATCAAATAACTACTATGTAAATTATTGACGCGTCAAAAGTGCCTTGTTAAGGACTATTTGAATAAAGTATTCAAATAAAGATTATTTGAATTTGATAAATTTGAATTATCTAATTTATGTACATGTAATTGACTTGCATATAATTGTTTATTTAGTGTGTGTGTGTGTGTGTGTCTGCTATTATTTAAGTTAATTATGTGTTTTGTAAGTGGTCTGTAGCTTCCTCCGCGATAACAGATTATATGAACATCGCATTCAATAATTCGCTCATTTATTCTCGTTTGTGATTCCAGTTTGAGCTGGGCGTGACCCCGATCCCGAAGTCCGTGAGCCAGGCCCGCATCGAGGAGAACCTGGACGTGTTCGACTTCCAGCTGGACGAGTTCGACCGTCGGCAGCTCAGCTCCTACCACGCCAACTACCGCGTGGTCGACGTGAAGTTCTTCAGCGAGGCCCCCTACTATCCGTTTTAGTCGATTGTCGAGGGGTTCACCCTGAGAACCTCTACTTGGTGCCTGAACAATAAACTTAATCCCTGACGCCGGACATGTGTTACAATTATTACTTCCTTTTTATTTTTTGCTTTCCTACCTAAAGCTCGTCGTCAGGCTGCGGCCGAAAAAATGCCGGTTCAAAACAACAAGTGTTTAAGTATAAATATGTGAAGATTTTCAAATAATGAATAGAAGCAGGCGTTACTTTGCGGAAGTCCATGATAAACAACAAACAGCAAGTATAATTTGCTATATTCCGCCGACAACCGGGAGATTTGTATAATATAACACCACACAAAATCCTCCACTAGAACCTCTACGCACGTTTCGACCCGACACCGGATCATCCTCAGGAGATGTTGACTTCACAAGCGAGAAAAGTAGACACTTTAGCAAATTATACTAGCTGTTTATTGTTTATGTGAAGATTTGTTCATAAGTCAAAGATGAAGATTCTTTGATGCTGTATTTAACATCTTCTAAGGATGCTCCGGTTGAGATAAAAACACACAGCACAAGCACTGGAAAGCGTTTATTTATTATTTTGTAAATGTTCATCAGTTATTGACTTCGACTTTAGACTTAAATCTCTTTACTGTTCGCGACGCGGATCTACAAAAGGTCTTTCGGCAATTGGTGATCAGGTTGTACTCAGGAGGTTAGCTAATTTTTGAGCCAGCTGGCACACAAAGACCAGCTCCGGAGGTGGGCAGCTTGTCGGCTGACACCAGAACTACTGACTGGACCGTAATCAGGCTTGCTTATACTCAGATATATTGCTGATTCAACTTTATTATTACGCAAAACAATAAAAGTGCGTAAGCAATATGTATTTTAGAGATGTAACAGTAAGTCTACCACCAGAAATCGGTGTTTAACCATCAATCGTCAATTATTGTATAACTTAAATTGTTAATGCGAATAAGGTTTTTTTTCCGCTGGGAAATGCGTTTACGCATCCCCTCCGGAAGCGACACAAACAAGACTGCGTCGCTTCCGACGGGGTTCCGTATGGGTATGGCACTCCCCGGCGGCCAGTCTGGCGACCAGAATACCCACTAAAACCCAGCGATGCTCCTACGCGTGGCCTGGTGGCTGGGTCACGGGTACACCCGCGCACACGACCGCAACCCAACCAATGCGAATAAGATACCCACGTCATAGGATTACCTAGTGTGTGTGGGGAACGTGGAAAAAAAATTGCTTTGTTTTTTGTTATTATTTAATTTGCATTAATAAAGCAAAGCGTCGCTCAGGCAATCCCCTTTACCAAACATGCCCCGCGTTACCACCGCCCGCTCAGCGTGATTTTTTTTTTTTTTTTTTATCCACTACAAGTTAGCCCTTGACGGCAATCTCACCTGATGGTATAAGTATGTTGTAAGTACCTGCCGCGACACGATCACACGTCCCCGCAGCCCCGCTCGCACTAGACGTCACATCTGGATTCAACACTCAGCGAAATTAAAACTAAACCGTGGTTTGCATCGACATCAAGACTTCAACATTAGTCCACTAAAGTCTCACTGCGGGCCGCGTCTCTCGTAGAAGACAGTTTGAAAGAGCCGTGTAAATTCAAATTCAAAATAATCTTTATTCAAATAGTCCTTAAAAAGGCACTTTTGACGCGTCAATAATTTACATAGTAGTTATTTCATGGTGATAACTATATTCGTAAACTTAAAACTAAAGCTATGAGGGTTCCAAACGCGCCCCGGTCTAAGAAGAAGCCCACAACAAACTTAGCTGGGTTTTTTTTCCGTTATCACCATCTCGCATAATGAACCATAAATTATAGTATCCATGGAGATAGAGCAATTCACACCCAAGCTTTTTTATCGTTTATATAATCCTTAATATCGTGATATGATTTTTCTACAAGCTTTCGTTTTATAAAAACTTTGATCTTATTTATAGACATCTCCAAGATATCAATAGGTCATTTATTATATTTACTAATTCTGTGCAGCCTACTGCCTGTAATCATACCAAAAGCCTTACTTTATGTTTCAAGCAAAACTTAACTAATTCTGATTGTTCACCGTTTTTCTAATGCAGGTTTGTCGATCTTCACCGAGTTTTGTCACGTTAGTGAAAATTTCTTCTGCAAGAAACTCAATTAAATGTTTTGTCCCTAACCGGGCTTCGTAAACACTATTTAGCCATTGCGTGTTTGCAATTAATTCTCAGTATATACTATTCCACTTAGGTAAGTCCAATTTCGAGAAGGAGGTCAGCCGCCGAATTCAGCTCGGGTGGGCAGTGTTTGGGAAACTTCGCGACATCTTTTCGTCCAAAATCCCTCAGTGCCTGAAGACTAAAGTTTTCGAACAGTGCGTGTTGCCAGTGATGACTTACGAATCCGAAACGTGGTCGCTCACTATGGGCCTCATAAGAGTCACTCAGCGAGCAATGGAGAGAGCTATGCTAGGAGCATCTCTACGTGATCACATCAGAAATGAGGAGATCCGTAGAAGAACCAGAGTTACCGACATATTCGTAGCTCAGCGAGTTGCGAAGTTGAAGTGGCAATGGGCGGCACATAGCTCGGAGAACCGATGGAAGTTGGGGTCCCAAGGTGCTGGAATGGCGACCCCGCACCGGTAAACGTAGCGTTGGTCGACCCCCAACAAGTCGGACAGACAACATCAGACGAGTTGCAGGGAGCCGCTGGATACAAGCGGCCCAGGACCGTGGCCATTGGAACTGCCTACACAAGACCTATGTCCAGCAGTGGACGTCTATACGTTGAAATGATGATGATGATGATATACTAGCAGCGTCCCAGCCGTGTCTAGTAATGGTAAGCTGATAGTAATGGTTCGAGGTCGCCGACCTGTTTTGGGGGTTAATTAGAAAACCCCACTTATGCATATGTCCAGTAAAGGCGTGGTTTATATGCTTTAGTCACCCTGGTCTCCTGGGAGTTTGCAGATTGTGAATACCCAAACTGACAGCCTGACACGGGGCGGACAAATTTCCTAACTCGGAGTTGTGTATTTCGCGAAACAAACAATTAAAGGAAATCGAACTCAAGATGTGTCGCTCGAAAGTCCAACACCAAACCAAATAGGCAGATACTTACGTAAAACTACAGTTAGATCAAAAACTTCCGAGTGTATTCGCAGTGCCCTCCACGCGATTTGTCAACGTCTAACTTCTTAGACAAGTTACAAATGAAAATAACAATTTTAAAGGGTCTCCCCCCCTATGTGCCGGCGAGTACATACGCCTATGTGATACCTACGGAGCCTCCGCCGGTGCTGTTATGTGCTACACAAATATTGCACAGCCATTCGAAACTATGCCTCATTGCCAACGGATAGGGTAGAAAATACTTTGATAGCGAATAAAGGACCCTTGGCGCCACCCAGACACTAGTTCGCCAGCTAAAATATCAGTCAATAAGATTTTATAAACAATGCAAACAAAATTGTGCTATGGCGGCCTTCACTTAAAGCTTAAATTCGTTCGCGCCCGTCTTTCAGTAGCCGAAAACGTGTAGATTTGATGGAAAGTCGATACTGAAACGGGAATGATTCGTTAAAGACATTTGAACTTTAAGTACATGGGGTTGAGGTTGAAATTGGTGCGACACGAGGTGAGGTCGTGCGACGTCCCGGAGGCGCCCGCGGGAAAGCCGCGGCGCCCGCCGTCTCGGCGCCATGCTGCGGCGTCTCGAGGCGCAGGCATTTTTGTATTCGGCTTCCGCGTTCGCTATTATGGCTAATTTACGGTTATCGCCCAACTTTGACTGTAATCCGGAGATGTTATCCGCAAATGTGTTTATTGTGCAAAACGTATCTCCTGCTCGAATTGCCTAATCCCGAAAGATGAAACGTTACAGATAAAAATGAAAATGGGAGAGGGAAAACTGCCGAGTTGTATCTATGGCGATCTAAAATAGTTATCCTGTACATAGCTACGTACGTTTTGTTACATAAAGTGGGTTGGGTTATGCAGTAAAGTCGACCTCTGCGCGGTGAATTCTAAGTTAACTTTGTCGTTTCATGTACATATGTATATAGCTAGGTACGTTTTATTACATAAAGTGGGTTGGGTTATGCAGTAAGGTCGACCTCTGCCGCAGTGAATTCTAAGTTAACTTTGTCGTTTCATATCTCCACTACACCACGTGACGCGAAAATTAAAGACGAGATGATAACGACATTGACAAAGCTATCATCATCATCATCATCATCGGATTGTCTTTAGTCGTATGGTAGTTTAAATTAAAGCTACTCCAATTTCTACCTAGCACTTTTTTTGTCTCTAGTTTTAAGATGTCGGAGGCCAATAAATGAACGTTCTTTATTTCTTTTTCTTTCTAAAAGTTCATCTCCATCAGCCACAATTTTTCACATCAAATTGAGATAAGATGATAACTTCATTTTGATGCTGAAGCTGCAAAGGGAACCCGTGAAACGCGCCCAGATTTGTGTAGAAGCCCAAAACAAAATTTGCCAGGTCCTAGTTTAGTGATCTTGAGTCAATTTTATCTGACGGCTCTCTGCCATAACCTTGAGGTCTAGATCGCCATCTCAGAAATTCGGGAACCACCATCGTCGGTGCTGGCCATGTACTTTCCCCATTGCCACCACAGCTGCGTAAATACCTTGCCTTTTGGGTTCTTCTACCGATGTCCTAATCTCTAATTAGACTTCCACGCAACATCCGAGAGAGGATCACAATCGCGAGTTCAGCTGAAGTATTTCACCTCGTGAAGAGTAAATGTATCGAAAAGGCACACCGAGTAGAAGAAGAAGTACGGGAGGAGTCTTCCAGACTAACAAGAAAAAAATAAAAATACTTTTGTTAGATCGTAAGACCCTACTTTCAACTTAGCTTCAAGGTCAACTAGTTAATCCTATTTATTTAGCTAAGAAACCTTTTTACTGCACTTTAACTTTCTTAAAAAAAGTTATTTTGACGCAACAACATGCTAACTATTTAGCGGAATTCCTCAAAATTCGTTGTCCAAATTCTGTCATGTTCTAAATTATAATTTGTAAATAAATTTTATATATTTTATTCTATATTCTTAAGATAAGTGGATGAAATTTGTGATAATGTGAAAGTCTTTACTAAATCCATCAGCTCTTTGCCCAGCAGCCCGCAAATTGAGAACCGATGGAGTGTAGATTTGCCAGGGTTCCCTATTTCTTCTTTTGTCTCTAAATTGAGGTTTAATGCTTTCCCCCATTCTGCTAGTTGTGCTAAAGTCTTTAAATTGATGGGCCAATGTTCGCAATCGCAAGTATCACCCTGGTCCTGTTGCTCCCAGGGTTCAGGGTCGAGGGTTACGTGGACTATGAGGACATAAGCGAGCTGGACGGCGACTACGTGAATTATGATGTAGTTGACGGTACGGAGCACCTTATTATATTCCTGGAAACCCAAATGGAAAATTACCTTTCGATTAGTTCAGTACGTTACATGCCCACAAAAAACAAAGTCACACCTTTAGCGTTTGTAATCTGTTATCTATCTGCAAAAAACAACAGAACCTTAATACTTATAGCTGATACTCCAGACAGGCTGTATGTTCTTCAGAAAACAATAGGGTTTTAAAAAAGGGGGGGTCAGCTTCGCCTCGAGGGAAGCCAGTACGCCAAACTGGTTTAAATTGGCGAACAATCAGATGAGACCCTCGAGTCTAGTCCATTGATTCCGATAATGTACAAGTATTCCGTAAAAAAAATCTTAATCTACAGACGAAGTCGTGGGAAACATTTAGTATACAACTACATTGCGAGTATCAAATTTATCAAAATTATTTTATGGCCTTAAATCTTCTTCATTCAGCGAGGCGAACTAAATGTGTTGCATTATATTCTATATTATAATGAAAATTGCATATAATATACTATTCTGTTCCACGTTAAAACTACAGAGGATCCGATTATGACGTCGGATGTCGCCAGCAATGACCCCGATGACGTCATAAACAACAGGATCAGGAGAGACCAAGACGATGAGTTGGTTAACGCAGAAACCCTTAGCCCTGAAGACCTCGCTGACGTCAAAGGTACGCCACGCTGCGATCACCGGCATGTACCTACGCAAACATTCAGTTGAACTTACTTTCCCTTACTACCCTTCGTACACGTCCGGTCAAAAATACGTGACACTTTACTCGCTGTTATAAATCGGAGAAAGTGAAAGAGTTTGTGTAAAGCTGTGATAGCCTAGTGGTTAGAGCGTCAGCCTCCTAATCAGAGGTCGGCGGTTCGAATGCGGGCACGCACCTCTAACTTTTCGTGAGTTATATGCGTTTAAAAAAATATATATATCACTTGCTTCAACGGTGAAGGAAAACATCGTGAAGAAACCTGCACGCCTGAGAGTTCTCCGTAATGTTCTCAAAGGCGTGTGAAGTCTGCCAATCCGCACACGGCCAGCGTGGTGGACTATGGCCAAATCCTTTTCATATTGAGAAGAGACCCGTGCTCTGTAGTGAGCCGGTAATGGGTTGATCATGATGATGATGATGAAAGAGTTTGTAGCCATGCCGGCCACTTCTACATCCATAAGTACTTTTCTCTACAAACAGCATCACATCACTCGTGCTCGCTCTTACTTCATTTGCTCGGGGCTGAGGATCGTAGGCTGATGCCTGGTGACCTTCCTGAGGAGCATAACATACCTCTCTGGAGCTTCGACCAGAGATTAGTGCGTAGTAATAAACGGTCATACCACAAAACTGTACTGTAGCCTCTGTGATGCTCTTGACGAATATTTATTTTTGTTTCCTATGATGATGGCTGTTTTTGACGACCTCCGTGGCGCAGTGCGTGCGCTGTCGCATTCTAAAGTTGGAGGTCCTGGGTTCGATTCCCGGCTCGAGTCTGCTCTGGTGGGAGGCTGCAGCCGTGGCTAGTTATCACCCTATAGACAAAGACGTGTCGCCAAGCGATTTTGCATTCCGGCACGATTAGAAAACAATTAGGAGTGTGAGTTTAACATACTCGTAACAGGTTAGCCCGCTACCATCCTAGACAGCATCATTACCAGTAGAGATTGCCGTCAAGGGCTAACTTGTAGTGGATAAAAAAAAAATTAAACTGGGTCCATAGTGTTATTTAAATGACAACCTATTTAACTTTTATTTCAGGTGCTTTAAAAAATATGCTCTCTAGAATTGGGTCTGAAAATCCGTTTACTCCTCATTCAACCGCGCCGTCCGCCGCCCACCTGCCTACCGCGACAGATCCAAGGACCAGACCCACAGCGCCACCTCCCTTCGCAGCAGTGTCACAATCCAATGAGTTGGCACAAAACCCAAGAGTGTCAATTTTTAAACTGGATGACGACAATAATTTTACCACACGAAGATTTCCTACAAGGTCTTCTAAAGCTCAGTTAAAATTTAACCAAAACTATCTGGGTAAACAAAGCACGGTTAAGAATGATACGCAAGACTTTGTGAAGAAGGGATCACCACAGGGTTTGTATTATCATCATAATTATCCCAAGTGACGTCCCACGCGCGGGACGCACCTACTTTTTATGGGTGAGAAAGATTTTCTTTTTTTATCCACTCCGACTCAGCCCTTGACGACAATTACATGAGACAGTCTAAGATGAGAGCGGTGGTAGAACCATACTCCTGTTTGGTTTCTAAGCGACATCGTGCCGGAACGCTAAATCGCTTGGCTACACGTATTTGTCTATAGGATGGTAACAAGCCAGGGCTGCTGAAGTTGTCTATATATATAGCTTAGCTGATATAGTTAGATGTAGCCAGCGATATATATTTTGAAGACGTCTTACTATTTAGCTATAATAATGTAACCCTTAATAAGCATTAATTTAGACAGACGGTTCTACTAAAAATAAGATAACAAATAAGATTACAGATTAGCTTCAAAATTATCACAAATGCGTATAATTGAAGAGCAGGGAGAAAGAACTGAAGTTTAAAAAACTATGAGATGAAGATCGGGTTATTGATTAGACAAATTTCGATGAGACTTCCATATCGCTCACAACTTTAATACCCGTTGCACAAACCAGAAAATCATTCGAGTTAAGTGAGAGTTAATGGGGCAGCTAAGTAATAAAAGCTACGGAAAAAGTACAGTAGGCCCTAAATTTTTTAACAAGCACAATTTTTTATTCCATGAACTTCCATGATTCAGGTGATTTCTGCTGCTAATCGAATTTGTCCTCAACTCTTCAACGTACAATTAGCAACTTCCCTATGAAAATATATGTAAGAACTGTTTCAGGTATTACACAGACGCAGTTGTCAAGAATTGGATCGGAAAACCCGTTTACGCCACATCCAGCCGCTCCATACATCACCCGTCTACCTACTGCCACAGCGCTGGACACCAGTTCAACAACACCTTCATACTCCTTGCCTGAGACGTCTTCGCAAACCGAGGAGTTGACTCACGGCTCAAATGGCACTGAAGAAGACATGTTAACTTCAATTTTCAAAATACTGCATGACGACAATTTGCCCACGAGATCCTCTAAAGCTCTGTTTATTTTGAAAAACAATCTGCACAAGCTGGTCTCCAGCGAGGCTCTGAAGGACAGGAACTCGTTGAGGAATCAAACTACACCGATGGGTGGGTGGTCCAACTGTTTAAACTATTTAAATTCAAGTAGGCGTATATCCAGCCACTTAACTTACTTACTCACACTACATATTTTTTGCATTACTGTAAGATCAGAAGTAAAAGTAAAGCTGTAGTACCGTTTAGTAGGCTGCACTAAATTAGTGACTCGTTCAAAGGAAATTGTATTTTATTTCATAATAAATTACCTATTGCAATCTTGGAGATGTCTATCAATAAGTTCAAAGTTTTTATAAAACGAAAGCTTGTAGAAAAATCATATTACGATATTAAGGATTATATAAACGATAAAAAAGCTTGGGTGTGAATTGCTCTATCTCCATAGGTACTATAGTTTATTATTCATTATGTGAGATGGTGATAACGAAAAAAAAAACCGGCTAAGTTTGTTGTGGGCTTCTTCTTAGAAAGGGGCGCGTTTGGAACCTTCATAGCTTAAGTTTTAAGTTTACGAATATAGTTATCACCATGAAATAACTACTATGTAAATTATTGACGCGTCAAAAGTGCCTTTTTAAGGACTATTTGAATAAAGATTATTTTGAATTTGAAAGGTGATGATCTTATCTTCTTATCGAGTACCTACCTATCAACACTTGCTGATTTCTGAAGAAGGAGATCCTCAAATCAACATGTTTACACCGGATAATCTGACGACCTCCGTGGCGCAGTCGTGCGTTGTCGCATTATAAAGTTGGACGTGCTGGGTTCGATTCCCGATTCGAGTCTGGTCTGGGGGGATGCGTCGGCCGCGAGTGACAAACGATTTAGCGTTCCGGCACGATATCGCGTAAAAACCAATTAATCAATCAATCATAATCTTTATTCAAATAATTAAATTAAACTTTTGACGCTTCTATAATTTACATAGCAGTGAGTCGATGGTGATAACTACATTCGTAAACTTAAAACTAATGCTACGAGGGTTTCAAACGCGCCTTCTCTAAGAACAAGCATCAACAAACTTAGCCGGGTAAATTTTCTTTTTGTTATCACCATCTCATATGCCACTTAAATATTAAAGCAATGTTTTACACCCAAGCTTGTTTATCATTTACAGAATCCTTCTCACTGTAATAGGATTTTTCTACATGCTTACTTTTTCTATAAACGATATATTATTTATTAGTCTGCATCAACACTTACCATTAGGTGAAATTGTAGTCAAGGGCTTAATAATAATAATAAAAACTCTTTATTACATACAATACAAATCATACAAAAATAAAAAAGACAAAAACGGTGTAAGGGCGGCCTTATCACTGCAAGTGATCTCTTTCACGCAACCGCTATTTGCAGGAAACATTTAACAATATTAATGTACAAATAAGAACATAAATAAAGATAAACTTATTATACATAAAACCTACTTGTAGTGCATAAAAAAGATTGAAAACCAGAGATTTCGCCACAGTTTCTTCCAAAGCTGTGAGCTTCTCGTAAAACTTCCGATAAGTAAATTTGCGTATTTTATTAAATACAAAATTGAAGGAGATTTTGGCGCAGCGCGCGTGCTGTCAGATTATAAAAAAGTTGGAGGTCCTGGGTTCGATTCCCGGCTCGAGTCTGGTCTGGTGGGAGGCTTCGGCCGTGGCTAATTACCACCCTACCGACAAAGACGTGTCGCCAAGCGATTTAGCGTTCCGGCACGATGTCGCGTAGAAACTGAAAGGAGTATGGGTTTACCATACCCCTAACAGGTTAGCCCGCTACCATCTTAGACTGTATCATCACTTACCATCAGGTGAGATTGCCGTCAAGGGCTAACTTGTAGTGGATAAAAAAAAAAAAAAAAGATTGAGCGAATGAAATTCACAAATCTGTTTTTAAAATAAAGTATTAGTAGGTTTTTTTTTATAAATATGAATAAGTTTTATGTATTAATTCCCCTCAGCGGCCAAGACACCCCAGATCGACTCCGCGAAGCTCCTGGAGATCATAGCGGAGCTGGCGAACGAGTTCGAGGCCAACCTGACGCGCCAACTCAACGAGACCATCCTGCAGATGAGCATCCCCACGTGCGGCACGCCCACCACCCCGCCGCATACCACTGCCACCGACGAGTACGACGCCAACTACACGGGCGCCGTCATCGCGAAGGTCTGGCTGTTGCGCAAGGCGGCTTTAGTGTTACAGAGCATTGTGAGATGTTCAATACAAGCACGAGTTACTTTGCGACAGTCCGCTACACCAAGAAAATTAAACTTGGTTTGCTGTAGTCCAAATGCCAATTAAACTTAGTTTGCTGTAGTCCAAATGCCAATTAAACTTAGTTTGCTGTAGTCCAAATGCCAATTAAACTTGGTTTGCTGTAGTCCAAATGCCAATTAAACTTAGTTTGCTGTAGTCCAAATGCCAATTAAACTTAGTTTGCTGTAGTCCAAATGCCAATTAAACTTGGTTTGCTGTAGTCCAAATGCCAATTAAACTTAGTTTGCTGTAGTCCAAATGCCAATTAAACTTAGTTTGCTGTAGTCCAAATGCCAATTAAACTTAGTTTGCTGTAGTCCAAATGCCAATTAAACTTAGTTTGCTGTAGTCCAAATGCCAATTAAACTTAGTTTGCTGTAGTCCAAATGCCAATTAAACTTAGTTTGCTGTAGTCCAAATGCCAATTAAACTTAGTTTGCTGTAGTCCAAATGCCAATTAAACTTAGTTTGCTGTAGTCCAAATGCCAATTAAACTTAGTTTGCTGTAGTCCAAATGCCAATTAAACTTGGTTTGCTGTAGTCCAAATGCCAATTAAACTTAGTTTGCTGTAGTCCAAATGCCAATTAAACTTAGTTTGCTGTAGTCCAAATGCCAATTAAACTTGGTTTGCTGTAGTCCAAGTGCCAATCACTGGCGAACAAGTGCCAATCAATGCCAGCGCTGATATCGTTTGATACTGGTCAGATCAACTCGACTCAAATTCATAATTTGATAAAATCTTTCTATGCTTACAATGAACATTAAGTTTGTTTGTTTATTTTTAATCGCTTATAACAGGCAAACCTGCGCGGTCAGTTCATAATTTGTTCAATTTTTATGCTACACATCACAGATCTTCCACAGCGCTCCACTCAATACCGGAGATGTTGACTTGACAGCGTTCAGAGCATCTGTATGATGTGATGTATGAAGATTGAACAAATTATAAATTTAAATAAGCTAACTAAGCTATTGAGCATAGTTTTTCGTTATCAATTAAAATTAGTTCACTGTAGCTATAGCATTGAAATATTTTATCAAATTATTTATTTATCTCCTCTTATTCTAGTTTAACAGGATAAAAACCTAATTTGCTAGAGTAGCCTAATACAAAAGTTTATATAAAAATTGCCTAAATTTAAATATTCCAGTTATCATCCATGATGTCACTCTTGAGAGTTCACTCAGATTTATTAGATTATTAGCTGTTGCCCGCGATTTCGTTTGCGTAGAATTGCTGATTTCCCGTGATTGCCCTGCTTCAGAAAATAAGCAGAAAATTGCCGAATTTCGTGTTTCTAAATTAAAAAACATAGGACTTTCATACAAACTTCAAACCCCTATTTTACCCCCTCCGGGGTAGATTTGGATGAAAATAAATTCTAACCTTATACTTAAGCCCTAAAAGAAACCTATTTTCAAAATTTCATGCTTATAGACTTCATAATAAAAAAATAAGCAAACACTATCATACCCTTTTTTACCACCCTTTAAAGGTAATAATTAAAAAATATTGATGTACATGTTTTTTATTTATTATTATGAATCTGAATGCAAATTTTTGTGTCTCTAACTCTAAAAACAAAGAATTTTCACACTGACATCTCTTAACTATCAACTACCTACTTGCTAAATTATAGCTTTATACGTACAACAGTTTTTGAGATCTCGTGTTTAATCAGTATGTAAGTATGTAAGTGACCTTTCGCTTTTATATATATATATAAAAGATATTATGATTTGTGTCGAGTTGATCTGGCGAGTATCAAACGATATCAGCGCTGGCGTGGCATCCGTCGCCAGTGTCGCCAGTGATTGGCACTTGGTGTGTCGGTGAAAGAAGTAAAAGTAAACTTGTAGTACCATTTAGTAGGCTGCACAAAATTAGTGACTCGTTCAAAGGAAATTGTATTTTATTTCATAATAAATTACCTATTGATACCTTGGAGATGTCTATCAATAAGTTCAAAGTTTTTATAAAACGAAAGCTTGTAGAAAAATCATATCCTGATATTAAGGATTATATAAACGATAAAAAAGCTTGGGTGTGAATTGCTCTATCTCCATAGGTACTATAGTTTGTAATTCATTATGTGAGATGGTGATAACGAAAAAAAGAAAAACCCCGGCTAAGTTTGTTGTGGGCTTCTTCTTAGACCGGGGCGCGTTTGGAACCCTCATAGCTTTAGTTTTAAGTTTACGAATATAGTTATCACCATGAAATAACTACTATGTAAATTATTGACGCGTCAAAAGTGCCTTTTTAAGGACTATTTGAATAAAGATTATTTTGAATTTGAATTTGGTGTCATCCTCTCCCTCTGGCCTGGCACCCATCTGACGCGGGCGTGTCGCAGTGCTTCGTGTGCGGGCTGGAGGCGCGCGGCATCCCGCGGGACGCGCACTGCGCGGACGCGTTCGCGGGCGACTTCCTGCCCGTGGTGCCGGTGGACAGCAGCGCGCGGCGCAGGATCGCCGGCTTCCGCAAGTACTGCACGTACGCCAACATGTGAGTACAGCCTGGCTCTCGGGGGAGAGCGCCTGTCGCGCTGCAGAGCTGAAGGCAACTCACAGACGATTGCTTGAGCTGATCACAAGCGGTACTAATAGCAGGAAGTTGTTACAGGGCTTGAAACTGGTTTTGTAACATCTAATGTTTATTTTAGTTTCACGGTTTCCAAATGGTTTTGGTGCCACATTGAACCGCTCTGTACCCGGAAACCAGCCCACGCCCGTTGCAAATTTCAAACTGCAATGTATATAAGGAAATAAAAATCTCATCCATCTCTTAAACAAATCGATCTACAACGGTCAATCAACCCAGTCAACACCCACGAGAATATTATTCTGATACTGGTACCTGACGGCAAGTGCCGTTCAAACCTAAGGTGAAGCGCGCTTATTTAGAGGACGCTTATTTACTTTTTGAAGGAACCCATGTTATATTTCGAGGTAGACGGCGAGCTAGACCAACGCTGCGTGACGTACGTGTCGGACGCACGACGTGGACTTGTGTTAACTGTTCCTAAGCCGGAGATGCGGCCTAGTTCCATAGACTCGGTGTAAGTGAGCGGGTGTGCGGCAGCCGCGGCTACCGGGCGGCGCGCTCGCGGGCGCGCGTGCTGGAGGGCCGCTGGACGGGCGGCTGCGCCGTGCGCTGGGCCGACCTGAGCGGCGTGTACACGCAGCGCACGTGCCGCAGCCGCCTCGCGCCCTCCACCGGCCGCCACTTCGCCAGCAAGCGCATGGCCCAGCTCGAGAGGGCGCTGTGGGTACGTCGCCGACACTCCGCCGGGATGTCCCGACTCTCATTAGTATAATTTTCTGTAAACTGCCTAAAACACGAAAATCTGTGCGGTGCAATTTATAACTTCTTCAATCTTCATACACCACACCACACAGATCTACCAGAATGCTCTCAACGACAATTGACTTCACAACGTTCAATTATTTAGTCTTAAACGCGTAATTGCATCACACAGGTTTGGCATCATCTGCGGGTTGCACTAAACTAGGCTTAAAGGTTCATTACATGGATCCCCAAAGTAACTTCCGCTATCATACGCCCGGCTAGTTTTTTGCCGAGCGAGCTCATGAGTAAAAAACCTCCAGAAGGACGAGGCCTGAATTTCTCTCGCGACAGTTTGAACGCTATATATATGAAGGCTGGCCCGCTTCCCCAAGTTCGATCTGACGCCTGACAGTTTCCCCTTTTTTTTCTCGTGGTGAAAAAGCTTTATGGCTACCTCCGTACCCTTGGGCGGGAAGGAGGTTACGTTGGACTCCCACCCCCGAAGTGGCGTATACCCGAACTAAAAACCACCACGGTACGTCCTTCTCGCAGGTTTTATTGGACACCCGGGGCCCCAGTTGTACTACTTCTATACTTCCCGGACGACCTGGCAGTTTCCCTAATCCAACGGCCATGTCGTGCTTAGCAGAGGCCCGCGCCCTGTAGGGGGCCGTAGTGGGTCTACTAACCCAAAACTGTCGCATGATCTGCGCAGGACGTGCAGGACGGCTGCATCGCCAGCCCGGCGGCGTCGCTGACGCCGCTGTCGCGCGGCGTGTCGCTGTACGCGCGCTTCCACGCCTGCGTGTGCTCCGCCAGCTGGTGCAACGCCGCTCCCACCGCTACCGCCGCCCCAGCTGCCTGGACGCTGGCCGCGCTCGCCGCCCACGTCTTGGGTCAAGTCAAAGTCCGTGGTTAAGTCTAAAGTCAAAGTCGTAAATCATTGTCTTTAACTGCCAACAATTCCACCTGGTGGGAAACAATGGTAACGATTTGGTTAACGAGCCTTTTCAGAAAGACTCGCGTCGAAAGTTTCTTTACTTAAAATGGGCTGCTCCGGTGCTGCAGATGGCCACGGGCAACGGTTATCATTTACCATCAGGTGACCCTTGTCGCTTTTTTGCCCCTGGTGAATAAATAAAAAAAAAACAAACAAATTGTTTATTATTTTTTTATTTACCCACCGATGTCTAATTAATTCGCTTATGAAGCTGAACACCAGGTTCATCCCTTTCATCGGCGTGTTTCTTTCGTCTTATTAATCTAATCTAAGCGTTGTGTTTCAAAACTAACCCTGAGTTTTTAGACAGTAGTATACCGACACAGCGCCACCAGGGCACACAGGGTTCCGTTTCCACGCCAAAAGTGTTCCCACGTAGACAAAAGTGGGAAGTTAATATTCCATATTATTAATGTGTTTGTTGTGTAATCGTGGTCGTAACTTTAAGAAAAGTAAATGTTTATGTAGAAATGTTTTGCGCTGATGTGTTGTAATCGACTTTAATAAACGTTTCCAATTTTACCGAGTGTTGTTCATCATGATATATCTTGCCATTACGATGTGGAGGGAAAGACTTGTTACATTTCACATATTTGAGGAATCCGCAGAAACTTTTTGTAGGATCGAGTATATACGTCCACCTACTATATTGTCACAGAGTATTGTAACATGGTTTCATATCAATCTAATTACTGTTTTCAAAGAATTCCTATATAGGGAACCCAAGAACTAAAAGTTGATCGTCCACCCTCCAAAACAGTTTCCTTAGCGAGATTTTCTTTAAAGAAAGCCACCTGTATTGCGACCAATCAAATAGGAGCTCAAGTACTGCATCTTTTTGTTAAACAGTTGTAATTTAAACAGATTGGTATAAAATAATGTACGCAGGTTACCGACCCCTCAGTACACCTAAACTTAAGGTTAACATTTCCCACAGATTATCCGATGTCGCAGGCAAATCTACATAGAAATTTTGTGAGAATCTGTGTGGCGTCTGTAGCTTGTCACACACTAGCTGTCCCCCGTGGTTTCACCCGCGTTAACTAAGAGACGTTAGCACAAACAACTCATTAGTATTTGCAGTAGTAACGAGCGCGCCAACTTGTCTATGCCTGGCCGCCATGTTGTCATACCCTGCCGCCGTGTCTGAAAATGCCGCCATTATGGTTTGGTACATAAATCTTGGCTAGCCACCAATAAAATAAAATAAAAATTTAGGTAGGTTCTCGTCTTTTCATTTTTGTATGTACCTCTCAGTATTTTAATGTTTCGTGATTTCGTAAGGTTTAGGAACATCCAAACTTTATCTCAATGTCATCATCATCATCATCATGATCAACCCATTACCGGCTCACTACAGAGCGCGGGTCTCCTCTCAATATGAGAAGGGTTTGGCCATAGCCCACCACGCTGGCCGTGTGCGGATTGGCAGACTTCACACGCCTTTGAGAACATTATGGAGAACTTTCAGGCGTGCAGGTTTCCTCACTATGTTTTCCTTCACCGTTGAAGCAAGTGATATTTTAATTGCTCAAAAACGCACATAACTCCGAAAAGTTAGAGGTGCGTGCCCGGATTCGAACCGCCGACCTCTGATTAGGAGGCTGACTCCCTAACCACTAGGCTATCACCGCTACAATCTCAACGTATCTCTCGATAATAGTGTAGTTTTTACTGTGAGTACCTTACCCGTAATGATATTTTTTTATCTATTCTCGACGTATCATGGAGATATCATGTTCGCAATACCATTGTGTTGCAAAGAATGGGAAAGTCTACTGAGTTACTCAAAAGTGTAAAAAGAAAAAAAATTAATATCTGGGCCACATAATGCGAAACTCTAAATATAGCTTACTCCAACTCATAACACAAGGCAAAATAAAGGGCAAACGAAGACCTGGCCGAAGAAGAACATCCTGGCTTAAGAACCTTCGCCAGTGGTTTAGTATGAGCTCGAGATCATTGTTTAGGGCGGTAGTGAACAAGATCCAACTAGCCTTAATGATTGCCAACCTCCGGTAGGAGATGGCACTAAAAGAAGAAGAAATCTCGACGTAAAATAAATCTATTATTGTGACTTATTAATAAAAGATGGGCGTTTTTTCATATAGTTCCAACGCTTAATGATCTATTCTCGACATAAAATGCGTTAATGTGGTTTATTAATAAAATAGGGCCGTTTCGGTGTTTTTAAATACCCTTGGCGCTTGGCAAATACCCTTATTTGACGCTGAAACATTATTTGTACTGTAATTCAAACGCAGCCTCTTACAATAAAGTAGCTTTCCATTGTATATACAATGATTAATCTGCTCAGTGGCTGCAGAGCTTACAAACGACAAACAAAACGAGGAGGCCGGGTCCATCACTCATCTTCTTAGCGCTGGCTCGCTGCCAATATTCTAGGCTCTTCGTGGAAGCTGTAAATCTCCCTCCCCCCCCCCCATTGCTTCCCCCCTCCTCCCCCCGTGCCTCGGCGTGCCGGCGGCGCCCACCTGTTGTCGGCAGCGCGGATTGGCCGAGCGCGGAGCCTCCCCCAGGCCTGGCTACCGGTGTGTCGGAATCCATTATAATCCTAGAATGAAACACATGAAATAACTACAACGGAGTTCAGTCTTAAACTTATTCAAAAACAAATTCAAATTCAAAATAATCTTTATTCAAATAGTCCTTTAAAAGGCGCTTTTGACGCGTCAATAATTTACATAGCAGTGAGTTGATGGTGATAACTACATTCGTAAACTTAAAACTAAAGCTATGAGGGTTATATAAGCTAAGTCCGTCTTCGTCCTCTTAGATTGAGGTTTTAAAAAATCCTTTGTTAATATGATTAATTTGATTTGTCTAAAAATGGATGCATGATTTTGGGGGTTTGGAAGAGCATAGTTATTATTCATTAAATAAAGGATCGAAATCGCATTTTTAATTAACTTGTACGTAAAAGCTTAACCGAGAAACTTCTTAGTATTTTAATAAAGCACACGTTCACACGTTCAATAACGTAACGTGTTAACATGTATTAAATATTGTCAAGTCTTAAGGGAGGGGTTTATTGCTGTGCGCTGAGCTCTGTACTAGCAGTAATATTCGAAAGACCTTCACAAGATTTAGGCAATACTAAAGTAAAAACAATCTCACTAATGAAACAAGAATTGTCAAAATCGGTTTAAATTCAATGGAGCTATTGGGTAAAATCAACAAAAAGATTTATCGATTTCCCGAAGTAACCCTAAGTAATATACTTATTGCATTTAATAACTCAATAATTTGTTTGGGGTTCTCTATCTACGCTTATAGCTTCCGTACGTCAATATACATAGGTATATTATTAATTATTAAATAAATTAAAAAATCAAATAAAATCCAAATAGCTTTAACCATGTAAACCTATTACAGGCATCTATGAATCGTTCATATAATTATATCACATTTGTTTTATTTCTATTAATGTTGGTGATAACTACAGTCGCCAACTTAAAACTAAGAGGGTTCAAATAAAAAAAAGATAATCTCGACGGTCAGTGGGTAGGTTTCATATTACACTTTATTAATAATTAAAATTAATTTAAAATTGATACTTGTGCAAAGCCGTAATGGTTCTGCACCCGGACAAACATACCGAAAGACAGAAAACAGTTTAAAATTACAGCAGAGTTGAGAACCTCCTCCTTTTTTTGAAGTCAGTTATATACGTGTGTTGCGATGACATTCAAGAATGCTTACTTTATTGTACTTTCAAATATGTGTGGAAAGTAGATTGTACCGGGAAAAAACATACTACATACAAATTAAGAATTTGTATGTAAAATACCTTATTCATATAAACTACAGTAGATTTTCTACTGAAATAGTATAATATTTTTTAAGAATTCTTATGTAAATATATGCAATTATTTCTTGCTGTTAACTTCGTGGGCGTCTTTTGACGGCGGATTCAATATAAAACCAAAATTTAAAAAGAAAACAATCTAGCATCATCATTTTATAATTGTGGGACTGAAGTTCTTAATTATCATGAGTAATTGGACGGTCAAATATAATTTTCAACGGCAAATAACTCCTAATAAATAAATTATTACCGTATGCAACATTCAATTAGTCCCCTAGGGGAACATGAAGCACATTTTTCTAGCGATAAAACTAGCTTTATCACTGATTTTATCTATATATATATATAAAATTAACCGAGTTATCATCGGTGTCGATGCAATGCCGTGTCAGCCTCACCAAGGTACCTACTTTATCTAAAACGATTGTTTTTACTAACTATATTTTAATCATTTCATTTGATTTCATCGTCTACACGTCTGGTTTATCGGTACTTTACTCTTTTTATTGAAATCAAACGTAAAATAAGTATTTTATGTATAGATGAGTGAAATTTTCGCTTGTTAGACAATTTTTGGAACGAAGTTCCTTATCGCGCGTTGTGAAAGGGGGCTAGACGGAAAAAAATCTTACGAAAAGTTGTCACGACACTTTTTGTTATTGTAAGCTGTGCGGCGTCGCATGTTTCTCTGTCTGTCTCTCTCTCTCTTATAGAAAGCAAGCCAGATATTTTCATTTCTATTTCGCATTGAACAGTGTGGTGTCGCGACGATTATTTTTGTTGAGTGTATACAGGTTTTTTGTAAATAATAAATAATAATAATGAATCCTGACAGTGTTTCTGCACAAGTTCCGGATATTGCTGATGGAGTACAAAATTGAGCCTACTGATTAAGTTTATATAACATTATATTTGTTAATAATAAAAAAAAATATTATTATAACTTAAATAAAATAAAATGTTATTACAATTCCTTCACTAATTAATCGAAAGGAACTTCGTTCCATCCGGGTGTCCCTTGACACCTCTCAAGTTTTTTTTAGGGAATCCGTTCCAACTGGTCTGAGAGGTCTCATAAGTGAACAATGAAGATATCCAATGGCTAATTTGATGGGAATGGGCAATAACCGCGAGGTCAACGCTCTGCCCCCTTGACCACGGCAGGGGCAGGCCGCCGCGCATCCCCAATTAAAGTTTATAGCCTCTCAGATACCCGAGCCTTATCCTGATAGGATCGGACTAATGTCTGTTCAATGCAATACGCGGCAATGCCATTTGCCTACTGTTGCAATGTATTTATTTTTCATTTCTTCTTCTTAGCGTGTGGTCGGCACAACATGTCTTCTTCTTCCTCTCACTTCTATAAGCCGTCACTAAACTCTTAGTTCACGCATATCCTGTATCACATAATCCAACCATCTCCTCTTTGGTCTTCCTATAGACTTTGTTTTTAAACTTCATTTTATATATGTGACTAGCTGTGACCCGCGGTTTCACCCGCGTAATTCACGTTTCCGTGGAAATACCGGGATAAAATATTGCCTAAATATTTATAGCCGTCTTCAATAAATGGACTATTGAACATCGAGTTTGTTTGAGTTGAAAGAGTTTTTCATATCGGACCCGGATTCGGACATCGGATCGGATTAAATAAAACAATTGAAATTAACAGATTTAGACACGATTGAATTTGAAATTTGTGCAGCGGTAATAAATTGCAAATTGACTCTTTGAAGTTAGGAACACACCTACATTTCTTAGACAACAGTGAGTGATTATAATTTAATAAGAACTTTATTGAATAGCAATAAAGTTCAAATTGACTCTACATTTTATTTAGAAAACGATTATATGGCAAAAAGGGTTGTTTTCCGGCAATTATTCGAATTTTTCTCACTTTTTAAACCTTCCCTAGACCTCCACGAACTTTTCAAGACCAAGATAAGATAAATTCGTTTCGCCGTTCTCGAGTTTTAGCGAGACTAACGAACTGCAATTGATTTTTATATTTATAGATAAGAAAAATTAAGAAAAACAATAAAAACTACAATAAAAGCGAGAGTGCTACGTAAAAATATATATTTTTTTATCTTTTGCTTTGACACGGCGGTGTTAACCCTTGACGGCAATCTCACCTGATGGTAAGTGATGACGCAGTAAGGTGGTAGCGGGCTAACCTATTAAACTTATGTTAAATGGTTTGTAAGCGCGTCGTGCCGGAACGCTAGATCACTTGGCGACACGTCTTTGTCGGTTGGGTGGTAGCTCTCCCCAGACCAGACTCGAGCTGTAAATAGAACCCAGGACCTCCAGCCTTCTACAACTCCAACAAAATGCGACAGTGCACGCACTGCGCACGGAGGTCTTCAAAATATTAAAAGTAGATATATTAATTAATGTAATGGGGTAAGCCCCCATACAACTAATATGTTTCTACGTCGTGCCGGCCCGCTAAACCGCTTGGCGACACGTCTTTGTCGGTAGGGTGGTGACTAGCCACGGCCGAAGCCTCCTAATATAAAATGCATCAGCGCACGCGCTGCGCCACGGAGGTCGTCGAAATATTAAGACAAATCTATTTATAGAGGCAGATCTACATAGATTAGTTTTTGCTCCTTGAGGCCTAAAAGTATGATTATTTTTAATAAAGGAAGGTCGTTATGTTATGCTCAGGTATTTACTACACGTAAGCTATTCGTTAAACTTAGACAATCAACATTACCATTAATAATTTTGTGTGAGATACAAAGAACCGTGGCCTCTCTGCGACTAGATAATTAGTATACAGTATCACTGTTTTATAAAAACATTCATGGGCTTATTTTGCTTCCGTGCCACTTGAACTGACGTGCCAACGCAGTGTTTATGAGTTCACTATCGCGAAACTGCATATCTGTCTGTATGTATCACTGCTCATTGCAATTTAAGGTACTTAGTAACTTGGCACTTAATTACAAATTCACGAATGTTATACAACGAGTTAAGCGGTGATAGCCTAGTGGTTAGGGCGTCAGCCTCCTAATCAGAGGTCGGCGGTTCGAATCCGGGCACGCACCTCTAACTTTTCGGAGCTATGTGCTTTTAAAATAAAAATAGAATATCACTTGCTTCAACGGTGAAGGAAAACATCGTGAGGAAACCTGCACGCCTGAGAGTTCTCCGTAATGTTCTCAAAGGCATGTGAAGTCTGTCAATCCGCACATGGCCAGCGTGGTGGACTATGGCCAAACCCTTCTCATATTGAGAGCAGACCCGTGCTCTGTAGTGAGCTGTTAATGGTTTGATCATGATGATGATGATGATATAACGTACTGAATTGGCACTTTTTTTTTTATTTATTTACAGTTCAAAATAATTAAATTTACAGTGATCGTCGAATACATTGAAAAAAACCACAGAGGTTTGGCCTCAATGTCGTCCGCACTCAGCGCCTTACATACTAATTAATTATAACTAACACGATAAATACAAATAAATAAATATTACTATTCAGCCAAAGAACTACTTCCGAAACAAACAAATACATTGCATTGCTTAATTTCACGAATGTTATACGAAAATGAAAATTTAAGGCACAACGAAATAATTAAAAGGTTTACATTCTGTGAGAGACCTTAGGTCGTATCAAACCATTAGTTATGAGTTGATTTTAATAAACATTTGTAATTAACGGAATCGCTCGAAAGCGCTAAAGTTAAATCGTATAACCTCATCAAGCCGCCATTACGCCATCTGCCGGCCGGCGCAAATCCAATAAAACTACGAATAAATACGAGTTACAACCCTCAGCACTTAGCGACTCACGCTTCACCGGTTCGCGTCCCCTCCACCGATGGGGGGACGCAATAAAAAGTCTTGCTCTCACTATCTGATAAAGTTTCGCAATAAATTTTATAGTTACGTAGTTACTGCTCCGGAAAATAATTCTGTGAAAAATATCGTCATATTAGGCGTGCCATGTCGAAAAACAGCGACTTCAAATTCGGTTTGTGTGAAAATGTTCGCTTCATTACATGGGCCCCAAAATATCTCTCTGGAACGAAGGACTTGGATCGCGCGTGTCACGACCTGGTCTCTTGCTGAGGACCTCTCGAGAAGTCTCAGAGTCACGCAGCAGGCGATGGAGAGACGTACTACGCTATCAAATAAGAATAGAATAGAATAACTTTATTTGCAGGAATGTGCTACATATTATGGTCTTACAATTTTCAATTTTTAATTTGATAGCATACAGACATTCTTAAAATTTTATACGAAACAATGGGTTACGCTTATCAGCAACACCGATCTCTATTTTAATGAAATTGAAATCAGATATTTTTTTATAAAATTTAACTAAGTAAATAAAATTAAATGTCCAAGTTAAAAGTATTAAGGCTTTACAACATACCAAAACTATAATGTCCACAACACAACCAACAACAATCCTTTTCAAAATTAGCCAACAAACATTAATTCAAGAAAAGCGTGGAAAAACCGCGCCCGCCATATACGAAGTCTCAAATATTATATCATTCCGTATATATGTCCTTTAATATTAAAATGTTTTAAATTGAATATATTTATTTTCAACATAAAAAATTTAGCCATGAGCCAATTCTTTAACTATATCTTAAAAGTTCGGAGAGGCAAGGCCTGTACTTGAGGGGGTAATTAAAAAATACTATTGTAGCCAAGAAATAAGCACTGTTATTTATTTGTTTAAATTACATTTAGGAATACAAAATATTTAGATAGCTCTGATTTTGATTAAAATCGTTTTTGCACTTAAAATACCCGGGAAATGTTTTGATCAAAATACAGATATATCTTTAATGTAATTGGCTTAGTAATGGTAGCACATTTAGTTCCTTAAATGATGGTCTGCAGATATGAGGAGATCCATTAAATAACCAAAGGTATTCACATAGCTCGACGAGTTGTAACTGAAGATGGACTATTGGACGGGGCACTTAGCCAGGAGAACGGATAGACGGGCTCCCGAGGTGCTGGAGACCGATAGACAAACAAGGTGGACTATATGTGTGGACTCTGGAACTTCGCTGGGCTTATGAGCAGCAGTAGACGCTTTGTCTGCCCTAGTCAGGGCTGAGGCACTTGGCGCTTGACGTTTGCACATCGTCGTCTTCATTACACCCTGCGAGGAAGTGTGAAGTCAACATCTCCTGAGGATGATCCGGTGTCGGGTCGAAACGTGCGTAGAGGTTCTAGTGGAAGATTTTGTGTGGCGTTATATTATACAAATCTCCCGGTTGTCGGCGGAATATAGCAAATTATACTTGCTGTTTGTTGTTTAGCTTTATTACTACCTCCTTACCCTTGGGCGGGAAGGAGGTTACGTTGGACTCCCACCCCCGAAGTGGGGTATACCCAAACTAAAAACCACCACGGCACGTCCCTCTCGCAGGTTTTACTGGACACTCGGGGGCCCCGTTGTATACTTCCCGGACGATTGCCAACATCGCCTGAACTACTCGCCACTAATCTCCAAAGCCAGTAATCTACGTATCGGTCTGTGAGACCACTGCGTTTGCTCTGTAACGCAGAGTAATGCTCACATCAGTGGGTTTGAGAGCTACGTATGGTGTGATGAAGTAGTGATAGCCTAGTGGTTAGGGCGTCAGCCTCCTAATCAGAAGTCGGCGGTTCGAATCCGGGCACGCACCTCTAACTTTTCGAAGTTATGTGCGTTTTTAAAAAATTAAAAATATCACTTGCTTCAACGGTGAAGGAAAACATCGTGAGGAAACCTGCACGCCTGAGAGTTCTCCATAATATTCTCAAAGGCATGTGAAGTCTGCCAATCCGCACACGGCCAGCGTGGTGGACTATGGCCAAACCCTTCTCATATTGAGAGGAGACCCGTGCTCTTTAGTGAGTCTATAATGGGTTGATCATGTATGTACCTAGGCCTTCCGGGGGGAGGAGGGGGGTCGTGTCAGTGCACACGGATCGCTCTGACGTATGTAAATGCTGTGCGATGAGCCGCAGCCCCTAATGGAGAGGGAGGGCCTGATTTATGGCCCCTCTTCTATTTGGAGAGATGCCGAGATATTCTGCAGAGATAGTTCCGTGCGATTGGTGTATTTCAGTTTTGTTGTTATTGCCACAGATACAGCGCGCTCGCCACGACTTTGTCCGCGTTACACTTCAGACAGCAAATTTTTTTCCATATTTTCATCCGCTACGAAAACAAAACACAATTAATTTATTTAAAAAGACTTTCAAAGGGTCCTGCTAATAACATTCGGATGCCCAGGGAGAAGGGAACAGATAAATAATGTTTCCGCTTTGAACCGACGGTAAAAGGTATTTTATACACTACAAGTTAGCCCTTGACGGCTATCTCACCTGGTGGTAAGTGATGATGCAGTCTAAGATGATATTGATCTAACCTGTTACGGTAAACCTACACTCTTAAATGGTTTTTACGCGACATCGTGCTGGAACAATAAATCGCTTGGCGACACGTCTTTGTCGGTAGGGTGGTAACTAGCCACGGCCGAAGCCTCCCACCAGAGCCAAGACTCGAGCCGGGAATCGAACCCAGGATCACCAACTTTAAAATGCGACGGGTTGTACCACGGAGGTCGTCAAATTTTATTAAAAAAATAATCAAAATCAATATATGTTTATACTATAACCACCATCTTTAGTCAATTCTGTAATATGTCTCAGAATGTAAACAATTTATAGATTTATTTTTGCCGCACAAGTTTATTTTCAAATAAACTTTACCAACCAACCTACCTGCCACACTTTACCATTTTGAGTTCGAAAAAACAATGGGATATTCACAAAATCTTTGAACCCCGAAAATCTTCCTTCGCATTCGAGAAGGGTTCTCCAGACGAATTCTAGTCTAGGTGTGGAATCCTCTAACTCCTCAAGCAAGTGCCGTCAAAATAGCTAATCGTTATATACATTCTGACCAAACCAACCTTCCTATGGTTGGTTTGGCTCAAACTAAAAATAAAAACAGAATATATAGACTTTTATATAAATATTCTAACAAACGGAACTTAAATTTTCGTCACGCTATATTGACCTATTTCGATGTTTCACGTCAAAAACACTAGTAGGTAAGCAAAGTTGTACGTTTAAGCTAGTATGAAACTCGGTCCCTTAAGTCATTTGTTCCCGGAAAATGTCAACTTGAGGAAATGTGCCTACAGAATATATAGATCGAAAACAACAAAGTGCAATTCGGCAAAAAACATCTCGGAGCAGATCACCCAGCATCCGGCGGCAGCTTCCGGCGTGACGAGCCAGAGAACTGCCGCCCGGGCGACCAACGGTTTCGATGTTTCCAGGACAAGAGTTTGTTTGTTGTGGGTTTTAGATTTTAAATTAGTACGAATCGATATCAGCAGCTTTTTTGATAATACCCAATAGCTGTCGATGCTGATATGCTAACTAGGAAAATACATACGCAAAATAATAAGCCGTATTCATCGCTGCGAAAGCATTTTACCCGCTTGTGTCTTTATATAATATGCTCCCGTCTAAAATTACGAGTACACTCCATGTTTACACTCAGTACAACTGTGACATTTCTTATTCTACTAAAATTTATTATGATTAACTGATAAAGTATTATACATCAGATTTAGAATAACTTAAAACTAAAAATCTTAAAAAATAAATAAATATTTAAACATCATAACTAAAATATATTATTAAAAAGAGTCCCTTTAGGCAAGGTTCCGAAGATACTGGCAGCGTTCCCCCTTTGAATGGTTAGACTAATTCGTTGTCCGAGGTAGCTGGCAGCTCTTCGGTCCCCTGTGATGTCGACTAACCTTTTTGCTTTTTTTTCCAATTTTATCAGCAAGGATGTTCTTAGAAATTTTCATTATAACAACGGCCTTCATTAATATGAGTAATAGTCAGTAAAATATATTGTTGAAGTAGTGGTAACAGAAAACGAGATTGAATATATTTTGTTTCGCGAAGTTTCAAAAAAACAAACCTACTTCTAAAGGCACTGTTAAAAAATTTGTTGAAACTTACCTAAGTAGGTACTTTGGAGTGACGCTCAACAAACCAAGTATAGGTACTTCCAAACAAAATATTCATTAATGATGAATGGAATGAATGTATGGAAACAGTATACGATCTATATTGGGTATACAATTGAAAAGAGACAGCCAGTGTTAAGCCAGAGAACAGGCTAACCTAGCTTTATAAATCTCGGCTAGAGATACAATTTTTTAGAAATTCAATAGTATTATTTTAAATGTAATATAACATGTGTAAAAGTTTATAAAACGTAAGCCTGTAGAAAGATCCTATTGTAGTGTAAAGGATTATGAAAATGATAATTAAGCTTGAGTGTGAAAGAATGATAAGATTTTAAGTGGCATGTGAGATGGTGACAACAAAAAGAAAATTTACCTGGCTAAGTTTGTTGTGGGCTTCTTCTTAGAGCAGGCGCGTTTGGAACCCTCACAGCTTTTGTTTTGACGAATATAGTTATCATCATCGACTTACTACTAAGTAAGTTATTGACGCGTCAAAACTGCCTTTTAAATGACTATTTGAATGAAGATTACGATTGATTGATTTAAATTGCTATTTTCTACGTTAGCAAGTGATATACAGGTATTTTGTTGCCTCTTACATATCAAACAGCGTAATACAGTATTCACAACGTCACTATCCAGTAAATACAGCTGGCATCATCGCATAAAATCTCTTTTTACCGCATTTGTATCCTGAAGATGCTGTGGTAAATTATTGATAGATGATATTTAAGATAGCTTTTGGGAATAAGGCGGGAGACTTCGTATATGGCGGGCGCGGTTTTTTCACGCTTTTCTTGAATTAATGTTTGTTGGCTGGTTTTGGAAAGGACTGGTGTTGGTTGTGTCGTGGACAGTTTTGGCGTCGTTTGTGCAGTGGCTAGTTTTCTAAATGGTTAACTGGTATTGATTTGGGAAAGGTTTGAGGGAGCCGCGTTCGCAGAGTGCGAAGTTTCCCGCCATTTCTCCCTGGACTACATTGCTATAAACTTGACATTGGCTGGTCTGTGCAAAGCCATAGAGGGAGAGAACTGATAAAATAATAAACTTGACATTGGCTAATCTGTGTAAAGCCATAAAACCAAGAGAAAAAAAAAGATAGCTTTTTCTATATGTTATTCGAATAAGGTTTATGATTGATTGCTTGATTGTCCCATTTATACAAGTTCACGCGACATGCCAAGTGATATCGCGATGTCTGTGGGAACAGAAGGAATGTCCGTCTTTCAGCGCAATCATGGCCGCCTCGCTATTGCATCAATTTGTCAGCCACGATCCATTGTGCTCGCATCTCGTAAACTTTTATCGTCAGCTCTATGTACTGTATCGAGGTATATTTATTAATATTTTCTCCGGGAACGCAAGTCATGCCGCCATTGTAGTTCAGAGTGATTGATTCCACTGTATCGCCGCTCGCCGAGGACATTAGGGTGTTATTCTTCAGAAGCAGTTACTAAATAAACCCGGAGCAATTCAAACAGATACTTTGGTAAATCGAGAAAATCACAAGTCACTTTACAAGTCCTGCTTCATGACCAACAACAATATAACAATCAAATTTTATATACTAGACTAACTCGTTTCGTTTCTAAAGATAATTCAATTGATATTTTTAATGACAAACTACACAATTTCAAAAATAAAATAATAAAAACACTGGTCTAGTTAGATTTTGCATAGTGCGTATATACCTGTATATATTCCTTATGCGTTATTATAAACACAAGGTTATATTTCTGTTCTTTTTTTTTAATAAGTTCTTTTTTGTCTTATTTGCTGTTTGTTAATCTAAAAATTTGCATACTATATTATCAGCGACATATTAGCGTCGACTTAAGTTATTAGGCATGCTGTAGTTACCTCTAAATTGTTAATTATTATTACCTCTAAAAATTTATATAATTGTTATTACCTCTAAAAATTTATATGTATAACCCAGGACTTAAGGTTTTTAAAATGTTTATTTTTGTTACATATAATTCTGTTGGTGGCGCTTTGAATACATAAATAAATAAATAAACTCAAAGACTAGATTTAGTTTTTGAAAGAATTGTGTGGGAATAAGCAACAATTACTCAAGTTATGAAGCTGTGATGGCCTAGCAGTTAGGGCGTCCGCCTTCTTATCAGAGATCGGTAGTTCGAATCCGGGCACGCATTCTAACTTTTCAAAATTATGTGCGTTTTTAAGCAATTAAAATATCACTTGCTTCAACGGTGAAGGAAAACATCGTGATGAAACCTGCACGCCTGAGAGTTCTCCGTAATGTTCTTAAAGACGTGTGAAGTCTGCCAATCCGCACATGGCCAGCGTGGTGGACTATGGCCGAACCCTTCTCATATTGAGAGGAGACCCGTGCTCTAGTGAGCCGGCAATGGGTTGATCATGATGATGATGACTCAAGATATTATTTAGATGGTCGACTAACGTTGCAGCTCTGAGCGAGAGAGAACAACCGGAAGTGGTATGCCTGAGGGACGCCGCAGAACGGCGGCACGCTCGGCATACGACAGCGCCATTTTTCATCATGTGTTTCCGGGAGTTGTTCGGGTTAATAACTTCATACATTGCACAGGCAAGAAAGGGCAAAACAAAGAGTTTTCTAAACTGTAACCAGGATACGGAAGCAATTGGGTCTATATCTAGCTCTGTTAAGGCTTTGAATCAACCAATCAACTCCTTGCTCCGCCATATCAACCGCCATGTGAACTAAAGTAATTGGTATAATGGGACTGCGCCAGTTCTTTTTTTTTTTAATACACTACATGTTAGCCCTTGACGGCAATCTCACCTGATGGTAAGTGATGATGCATTAAAAATGGTAGTGGGCTAACTTGTTAGGGGCATGGTGAACTGATACTCCTAATTGGTTTCTACACGTCATCGTGCCGGAACGCTAGATCGTTTGGCGACACGTCTCACGACTCCCACCAGACCAGACTCGGGTCGGGAATTCAACCCAGGACTTTCAACTTTACAATGTGACAACGCACGTGCTGCACCACGGAGGTCGTCAGCTATCTTCATCCAAAGATTTATTATGATGGCACTGAAACCATGTCCTCCCAATTCAATTCAAATAATCTTTATTGAAGTAGTCCTTTAAAAGGCACTTTTGACGCGTCAATAATTTATATAGAAGTGATTTGATGGTGATAACTACATTCGTAAACTTAAAACTAAAACTGCGAGGGTTCCAAACGCGCTCCGGTCTAAATAGAAGCCCACAACAAACTTAGCCAGGTAAATTTTCTTTTTGTCATCACCATCTCACATGCCTTGCATTATTAGAGCAATATTTAACACCCATGCTTGTTTATCATTGACATAATCCTTTACACTATAGTAGGACTTTTGTACAAGCTTACGTTTTATATAAACTTTGAACTTATTGAGAGACATCCCAGAAATTTCATTTGGTAATTTGTTATAGAATTGTAAACAATTACCTTTAAATGAATTTCTAATTTTTTGTAGTCTAGTAGCGGCAACACAAGTATATTTTTGCTTCTGATGTTAATATTGTTGCAATCGCATTTTTTATCGAATTTTACTATATTCCAATGGACATAAATTAAATTTTAAATTTACATAGCAGTGATTTGATGGTGATAACTACATTCGTAAACTTAAAACTAAAGCTATGAGGGTTCCAAACGCGCCCCGGTCTAAGAAGAAGCCCACAACAAACTTAGCCGGGTAAATTTCCTTTTTAATTACCTATAAAATGATTTAAGAGCTATCTTAAAGTAACCTATCTATAATATCAGTCAACGTACGACCAGAGGCGTTAGTTGAGGAGTCAGTATTCCTCCAGTTGATTGTATCACGATCATTAATCCATTTAATTCGTCGACTCAATTATGGAGACGTCCCCATGAGCCCGTGAACTGTGCCGGGAAGACAAAAGCACGGCGTCAGGCCAGTCATGTTCGCACTCCGTTAAAACAATATCGGTTTAGCGGTCCGCGGCCCGGGACGATTCCGATGCTGTTAATGGTTAAAATAACAAATGGCATTCGTCCCGGGAGGGTGGTTTCGGCGGTGGCTGGGGGGTCGGCCGACTGTCGGTACTGTATGTGCATTCGACTATTCCGTCGTACGCTACTGGAAGAACTTTATGAAAGGCGCCGACCGCTGAGCGTTTAAACATATGTGAAGTGACATTTAATTGAAGTTTATGAATATGCCAGCTATGACTGCCAGATATGATAGTTTTTAAGCGATAAGACCGCCTTTGCTTATTATGTTTGCTATTTATTTGTTTTAGAATCCAAGTATTGTAATGTGCAATAAAGACTTTATCTCAATTTAGATTATTAAGTGGATTGGATTCATTTTGAAAATCTGGGTCCAATTAATAATTTATTCGAAGGACTTAATAATATTATTTATTTGCGAGAATGTATATACAATTGTGAAATGAATGATTGTTACAATTGTTAAAAATTAATGTAAATTAAATAAAATTAAAAAAAAAACATTTATTCAAATAACAAATCAAAAAAGAGTAATTATATCATAGTTTTATTTTTTTAAACAATTATCGATCCAATTGTTTTCTAGGTTATTATAATATGGTTGTAAGGTTTTGGTAGAAGTCGCCTCAGGCGTAGCCCTCCCCCAGCGCTTTCTCTATGTAGAATGTAGATATTTAATCATCATCAAAATCATCACCAGCGTACGAAAGTCCCACCGCTGTTCACAGCTCTTAGGAGAAAGGATTTCTTACCTTTGGTCTAGTTGATTTTTTGATTTTGGACTCGATTTGCAGGACTGTGAGATCTGGGGGTCAACACCATATACTAGACTATAGAGCGAGTGTACAAAGTCATATCACGAACATTTTTGTAACGTATGCGTTTGTCATTTGTCTGTGAGGGTGTTTTGTTTCAAATTCCACGATTGGAGGGAAATTCAAAGATTTTGTACCGCTGGCGTCCAGCGGCATCCGCGTCTCATTGGGGTTTGCTAGTTACCGGAATACGCAACGTATTTACCTTATTCGCGATTATATCACGTGATAATATCACTAGAGATTTTAGATAAACCTTATCTTGAACCTAAAACTAAAAATCTTAATAACTAAAATATATTTATAACGTGTCTACATCGAACTAATTTGTGTTGTTCTTAAAAGAAAAACAACAAATTGAGCTGGTATTTCACTGCCACTCAATAGCGTGTATTTTAACCTTTTTCTACTTAATAAACTTTTTCACTCGTACAATCCATAACGCACTTTTTCTTCAAAACTGACAGCCACGTAGAATACCAGAGATAAACAAGCATCAAAGAATGGGGATTCTTTTAAATCTCCCCCCCACACAGCATTCTATCACCTTTAATCACACCGGAACCAGTTTTATTACATGAAAAAGGTTTGATTCACACTTCTTATGTCCTGTGTTTATTTTGTAGACTGAATTGGATATCCTCTCTAAAACCTCATACGGGCCGATTTTTAATTCATCTAGTTTTTTTCTATTCAAACGGTTTCCATTTTCAACATAAACTAAGTCTCCCACTTTTAATTCACATTTTCTCCTGTTTTTGTCAAAGTGTTGTTTATTATAATTGTGGGATTTTAAAGAGTTTTCCAATGCTGATTATAGCGCTAGGACCCCACGGACCAAGGGTCTCGACACATGGGACTAAATCATATTTTTAGATTAAAACAAAATCAATGCCAAATATTTTGTAACAATAAAATATTCATAAGTAGGTAACCTATGAATACTTTAACGTACATACTTAAGTAAGTTATAGTTAGAATATTTTATACTAATGTACTAATATGCAATTGTCACAAATAAATTAAAAAAATAATTTAATACGTATTTTTAACGGAATATCAAAGCATTGAAGTCAGTAACGTTAACGGTACTGCGTTGTTTAAAAACTTGATGTTTGTGCATCTGTATTAAGACATAGATCGCGATGTCAAATAACCGCTGGATTATAATTATTATGGAGGGGCCTTATTACACGTCGCCGGGGTCTTCGACAAAGGATCCTAATTGCGTAATGTCTTTTATTGTCTCTGCACAATAAAAACTTTTGTTTTTAACGCCAACTTATTAAAATAATGGCCGATGTGGTAAAAGGGACTCGGTAGGGCAAATAGTTTTGACGACTCCGTGGCGCAGTGCGTGCGCTGTCGCATTATAAAGTTGGAGGTCCTGGGTTCGATTACCGGCTCGAGTCTGCTCTAGTGCCACCTTACCCAAAAAGACGTGTCACCGCGCGATGTCGCGTTATGTGCGATTTAAAAAAATTAAAATATCACTCGCTTCAACGGTGAAGGAAAACATCGTGAGGAAACCTGCACGCCTGAGAGTTCTCCGTAATGTTCTCAAAGGCGTGTGAAGTCTGCCAATCCGCACATGGCCAGCGTGGTGGACTGTAGCCAAATCCTTCTCATATTGAGAGCAGACCCGTGCTCTGTAGTGAGCCGGTAATGAGTTGTTCATGATGCGATGTCGCGTAAAAACCAATTAGGAGTGTGGTTTTACCATACCCCTAACAGTTTAGCCCGCTACCATCCTAGACTGCATCATCACTTACCACCAGGTGAGATAGCCGTCAACGGCTAGCTAAAATAATAGCAAATAACCGTTACGTGACGCCTGAATCGTTAAAGAACTTAAGGGGGAAAGGGTGGGGCTATACTGGGAGTAAATTCAAAATTCAAATTCAAAATAATCTTTATTCAAATAGTCCTTAAAAAGGCACTTTTGACGCGTCAAGAATTAACATAGTAGTTATTTCATGGTGATAACTATATTCGTAAACTTAAAACTAAAGCTATGAGGGTTCCAAACGCGCCCCGGTCTAAGAAGAAGCCCACAACAAACTTAGCCGGCGTTTCTTTTTTTTTTCGTTATCACCATCTCACATAATGAATAAAATGAATAATAAATTATAGTACCTATGGAGATAGAGCATAAACACCCAAGCTTTTTTATCGTTTATATAATCCTTAATATCGTAATATGATTTTTCTACAAGCTTTCGTTTTATAAAAACTTTGAAATTATTGATAGACATCTCAAAGATATCAATAGGTAATTTATTGTAATTTATACAATTTCCTTTGAATGAGTTACTAATTTTGTGCAGCCTACTAAACGGTACTACAAGTTTACTTTTACTTCTGATGTTCAGTGCGTTACAGTCCATTTTTTTCTTGAATTTATCAATATTTTTATGAACATACATTTAATTTTCATATATATATATTGGCTATGCACTGTCATTATTTTATAATCTTTAAATTTATCTCTTAATGACTCTCTGGGACCTAATTTATATATCGCACGAACAGCCCTCTTCTGCAAAATGAATATAGTGTCAATATCAGCAGCATTACCCCATAATAAAATACCATATGACATAATGATGTGAAAGTAGCTAAAATATACAAGTCTGGCAGTCTCTATATCCGTCAAATGACGGATCTTTTTACAGCGTAAGCAGCAGAGCTAAGTCTGTGCGATAAATTATTTATATGTGGGCCCCATTGAAGTTTAGCGTCTAACGTTAAGCCTAGGAATGTAGCCGTACGTACGTACGTCACTAAAGCTAAGTGACTTCATGTTACACAACCTTACAGCGTTCTTCAGTTTTTGATCATACCTAACTCCTACAAAATGTATCAAATATTTTTTACACATTGCGACGGACTACGGAGAAAAATGGTGACGTGAGAATTAAAATTAAAGTTATCTAATTTATCAGAACTTTTGTAGAGTCGCTCGCAACCACTAGTCGTAGGGTTAAAACTATATGAGTCATCTGCTCATCTCCCCCCACGGATCCGCCAAATTTCGTACAAAACTCATAGATAAGTATCTGACAGACAGACAGACCACCCTCGACGCCGCGGGATTTATGGCGATGCGTTGTAAATCGATTTGTGTGCGCCGAAGAGACTATTAAATTAAAATGACATCGACGTTTGTTTCATATCTGTATGATGGCGGTTATTTATTGGTGTATCGGTTATCTTTATGGAAAACGCGGTAAAAAACTACCCTTAAAATAATACCCGGCTAAGTTTATAAATCTTAATAAATAAATAATAATAAAATAATCTTGTTTACTTCTTGCGAAAATGCTGACTGCCATCTATTCAGAATTCTCTGAGACTCATAGCAGAGGATATCTGAATGCGAGAAACGAACCCAGGTTAACTTTGTTCCGAAAAATACCTGCAAAGTGAACGCTTCTGGACTAAACTGCTTTGATAATCAATCAATCAACATTTATTCAAATAGTCCTTTAAAAGGCACTTTTAACACGTCAATAATTTACATAGTAGTGAGTTGATGGCGATAACTACATTCGTGAACTTAAAACTAAAGCCATGTGCGTTTAACAAGCTCACAAAAAACTTAGCCAGGTAAATTTTCTTTTGGTTATCACCATATCACTGCCATTATTAAATTATTTTATAATTATTTAAGAGCTATCCTCCTATTAGAGCAATGTTTCGCATCCAAACTCTCCGGACCCCCCCCCCCCTCGTTATCCCAAACGTCGCCTAAGCCGAGGTTCGGCCTCACAGGAGGCGCCCTTAGGCAGACGTTCCCTTAGTTTCTTCGAGCCCTAGGGCTCAAAATTCTTATTTCCGAAGCTCGCCAAACAGCCCGGTTACGCTGTGGCAACCAATAGGGTTAGTACAGTTAATAGACAGTCCGAAAAAAAAACATCCAAACTATTCATTTACATGTTTTACACTATAATAGGGCTTTTCTACTAATGATTCCTAATGGTTTTTGGTTCTAATATGTCTATCTAATTTTATATTATTTTTTATTAAGATTGAATAACATAGAGTACACTTTTTATTCTACGAGCTTTTATTTGAAGTGTCATCAAAAGTTCCTAGCTAAGTTCAGTTTTGCTGACAGGAAGACGACTCGATAGTAGAACTGAAAGAAGATGAGAGCGGAGTCTGAGCCGATAAAACATTGAAGTACCGAAGACATTCTGCTTACCTTTTACTCAAAATAACATACAATGTAAGGCAGAAGTGCGCGTCTCATCAATATCTTCATAATAGGAACCTGGTTTCCATATAATCTTGGGCACAAGGTTGCATAACACCAAAATGGTCATTGATTAGAGCATGTATGGGTGGCTCATGAGGTCAATTGTCAGGCACGCACGGCGAAATCAGTTTAATAAAGTGCTAATTTTTGGATTTTATATCAAGAATTTCTTTGTGCTGCCCGGCGTGAGGACGATGTCGGAGACAACGTCACGCTGTCGATAAGGATTACTTGAAAAGGTTGGCATAGTAGGAACCTGTCGCCTGTAACACCGGTTCATTCCTAGCTTAGGGCACAGTTATATTATAGGGTCCGATGTGTTCACTTTTGATGTAGGTATTCTTTTGAATTCTGACTTTACTACATGTATCTTGGCAGAGGCGTAAAAATACTGTAGGTACCATAATTTTTGATTATTAAATTTATAAATAAATAAACTTACAATCGACTTAATTCAATTTATCGATTAGAAGGCTTTTTTGACGAAATTTAAAAAAATATATAATCTTTTGTGTATGTCTAAACTATACGAATTAAATAATTATTCACGTGCTGTTAAGAAAACAACTACAGTTAATCAAATATTCGATTATCGATTTCTATTAAATCATTCAGTCGCTGTAAGGAAATCATATATTTTTTCTGATCGCCATTTTCATTGGAGCAAATATTTCAAGAAGACAGATTTTTCTATTTTACTTTTTTTTGGGTTTTTATCACCAGCGTTTCGAGAGGGCTGAGAAGTCCGTGGTGCAGTTCGCGCGCTGTCGCATTATAAATTCGAAAGTCCTGAAAGGAACCAATTAGGAGTATGGGTTTTCTATACCCCTAGCAAGTTAGCCCGCTGCCATCCTAGACAGCATAATCACTAACCACCAGATGAGATAGCCGTCAAGGGTCAACTTGTAGTGTATAAAATAATAAAATAAAAAAACTTCTCAATGGCGCCGGTCCGTCCGGTCGCTCGGAGACGGCGTTCATATCCAACTCCTCGCTGGACCTCCAAATGATGGACGCACGCTTTAGTCAGCACTAGACCTAGGACTAGACACCTGTAGACAAATACTTAAATAAAAAGTTACGCACGTCCCGTATCGGACGGACTTCGCGAACCTCGTTCCACCACCGCTTGCGTTTTTATCAACTACCCACAGATTCGCGGTGAAATACTAGCAATCACGAAGTTGGACGCTTCTAAGCGAGCAGCGCGCATCTATGATATGATTGTGTGACAAATGTTTGTGCACAGTTACGGATTAATTTAGTTAAGTGCTGCCAGTTATGACGTATGGGCGTTAGGCCGCTCGGCGAGCGAGGGGAGGGAGGGACGGGGGGATTATCGAGGAGGTGCAGCTTACTGGCAGCGTGATGTAACGCGGAAGTTAATTTGAGTGAGTTTTGTTTTCTGCGGGCAACAAGATGTTAAGTGATCACCGGCACTCATGAACATCGGAGACGCCGATGCGTTGCCGAACCCATCCCCCTAAATGACCTACGTTTATTTATGAAATAACTTACAAGAAACAAATATAAACATATATAAATACCCCTTATATTAAGGGTGGGTATTTTACATATGAATGAAATGAAACGTGCGGATTGGCAGACTTCACACGCCTTTGAGAACATTATGGAGAACTCTCAGGCGTGCAGGTTTCCTCACTCAGGGAAAATTGAAAATTGTTTACGAGCTGAGCCGCGGACAGGAAGCTTTGAAAGGTTTGCATATCAGCTATGCTATTGAAAAAGATATGTAGGTACTTTCTATACCGATAGTTGATTTAAAATTGTTAACGAGCTTTGCTTTAATACTGAAGTCCACGCAGACGAAGTGGGGGAATCTTTAATCACAATTGAAATGACACAAGTCAACATGTGTGCAAAATGCCAAAGCGTGTACAAGCACCACTCGAGAGGACGAGCGTTTTGTTTGCTCGCGTATTAGTGTAGTATTTGCGGAGTTCCGTTACAAATGTTTGCTTTGGAGGAGTAACGTCGCCGAAACACTCGCTGACACCCGCCGTCGGAAATGTGTCTCTAATATAAGAAAATATTATATGATGATGATATATATATATATATATATATATCATCCTGCGCTTATATATAGATATATATATATATATATATATATATATATATCTATATATAAGCGCAGGAGAGCCTTCGTCAGAACTCATCATCATAACGGAACTATTCTGCTTTCTATCAAAATCACTTAGCACAAAATGATAAGTTATTCAACACAATTTATCATTAATTGTGAATCACTGAAATAGCTAGGTATTGTTATTTTACAGTAATTTATTAACAACCCTTTATTCACACTATTACTATTATTAATCATTTAATCACTAGTTTTAAAAGTTATAAATAGCGATTCGTCGCAATCACGGCGCGCTGGTTTTCCCGCCAATCTCGTAGTGTTCAAATTTCAAAAACTCCCAAGATGGCGAATCTTTCCCCGCTACCATAAACGCGACGCTCTACGCGCGACTATGGCATTCTTCCGTCACTCTTATCATAGACGCGCCGTCATATAAAATACATGGCGGCACGACATTATGACAACCAACTTAATACATTCATAATAGTATCCCAGTCAATTTTTTTTTTTTCTCGTTTTATGGCTTTACACTAGTTAAATTTTATACTCTTTTGTACGTATACAGATTAATAAACAAACAACTTGACAAATATATATATATATATATATAGAGCTTCTTAGAATCGTGGCGATAACTTATATATCTCATTTGGAGGAAGTTTGTCGTGCATACAGTTTATCAGAAATCCCGCAGGAATTATGGATTTTTCTGGGATAAAAGTAGCATTGAGATCACGTTTATATACTCCAAGCATAGTTCTTTCCGCGAGTGACTCTGAGCCTGGCTTACGAATATCATTGAAATACAATGACATATATTAGCTACTTAGAAATTGGCACAGAATGGCTTCCGCGGAGTAGCAAAAGGAAAAGAGGAAGGCCAAGAAGACGGTGGGCGGACTTGTTCCTTCGCGTCAGTGGCCCGCTATGGACCAGAGAGCTAAGGAAAGAAAGACTTGGAAAGAGCTGGGGGAGGCCTACGCCGGAGAGGCGACTTCTACCAAACACTTGTGACGATATGATAATACAAAAATTATGAATAAATGGCTTTTTTTTTTTTTTTATTTATTTTATTTATTTATATTAGCTACAGCTCTGCAGGCCCCACCTCTACACCGGAGTATGTGGATCGCTCATCCGTTGAGATGATGAATTAAACTCCACATTCATATAACGTCCATTTTGACGACCTCCGTGGCGCAGCGCGTTCGCTGTTTTAACGAACAGTTTTAATCGAACCCAGGACTTCCAACTTTATTTTAAACTTTAAAATAAAGTTGGAAGTCCTGGGTTCGATTCCCGGCTCGAGTCTGCTCTGGTGGGAGGCTTTACCGTGGCTAGTTACCACCCTACCAACAAAGACGTGTCGCCAAGCGATTTAGCGTTCTACAAGATGTCGCGTATAACCCAATTAGGAGTGTGGTTTTACCATGCCCCTAACAGGTTAGCTCGATACCATCTAAGATTGCATCATCACTTACCACCAGGTGAGATTGCCGTCAAGGGCTTACTTGTAGTGGATAAATATATATATATAAGTATAGAGAACAACTGATGAGTCAGTTCTTACCGGCTTATTCTCGGTAGGATCTGCCTTCCCAATTGATGATGATTGTTTGCGACAGTCACAGGGGCCGACAGCTTCCAGACTCAAGACTAGTATCTAAATGATCTGACAGACACCCCCATTACTGGACAGTGTTGCACCCAGCCCCGAATCGAAAAAATCCGTAATCCGTGGCGGTCGCATTATAAAGTTGGAGGTCTAGGGTTTGATTCACGGCTCGAGACTGGACTGGTGGGAGATATCAGCCGGGTCTACCATGGTTACCACCCAACGTCTTTGTCAACCTCTCGACAAGCGGTTCAGCGTTCCAGCACTATGTAAGTAAATTATTGACGCGTCAAAAGTGCCTTTTTAAGGACTATTTGAATAAAGATTATTTTGAATTTGAATTTATGTCGCGTAGAAACCAATTAGGAATGTGGTAACAACAGGTTAGCCCGCTACCATCTTAGACTGCATCATGACTTACCATCAGGTGAGTTTGCCGTCAAAAGATAACTTGAAGAGTAAAAAAAAGGCCGCAGTCGAACTTGCCAAGCACGAGACCACCGCGGCAGTTTCCATCTATCTCAATAATCAACAATGTACGAAATAAAAACATAGTCGTAAACAACAGCGGGGAGGACTAGAGAGGGGTCGGGATTTGTTTCAATTCATTAAAGTGGAGCCATTTGGGGGTTCTGAGTTATGTTATGAATAATATTTTTATTGCCGCGGGGTCGCCGTCATAACTTACTAACTGTTTATTATCCCAGCAAAGTGCTCACTTCCTCACTATTTATTTATTTCTTATCACTCTTTTTATTATTTAGAAGGCAGCGAGTTTTTAGCGATCCCTGGCAGGCAACCTCAGGATTAGCAAGTTTGTTCTCCTTATCCTAAGGTGACGTGATGTTTTATTTTATTTATTTGGTTTACTTACTGCTACACTTACATTATGACAATAAAAATAGTACTTATTAAATGTAGTGACCATTTAAAAATAAACACAACAGTTATAAATCAGGTTACAATAAAGAAATATAAAAAGTCATGAGAAAAATGTGTCTATTAATATAAAATGTAAACTATGACTAAAAACGTAAACTGAGACAATATAATATATATAGTAAATGCAGAGATTCAGATCCCTAATTGTTTTGACTTTGATTTTGAGATTTAGAAAATACTCAAGACTTACAATATTTTGAAATATATTTTTAGCGTTTTTTTAATATTTTCACGTAAATATTTTTTTTTTAACAATAACAATAAAGCAGTAAAGTTTTTCTGTGTGTGTTAGTGGCTAGGTACCACCTTACCGACAAACACGTGTCGTCGATTTAGCGTTCCGGCACTATGTCGCGTAGAAACCAATTAAGAGTACACCGTAGGAGTTTACCATACCCCTTACAGGTTAGCCCGCTACCATCTTAGACTGCATCACTTAAGGTGAGGTTGCCGTCAAGCGCTAACTTGTAGTTGATAAATAAGCTTATGTTTAAATCCAAAGCATAACATTTATAGCCACCTATTTATGTTAAAATGTTACAATAGATCTATTTCAATCACAATCGTTATCATTTTTGGTTTCTACTCGGGTCAGGTAATGTCCAACATGTTACCAAAAGCCCAGCCTAGCTGTTATATATTTTTTTTGCTTTTATTATCTTGCTATTATTTATTTTATTTATTTATTATTAATATAAAAGGAATATAATTAATTATACAATAACGGCACCGAAAAAACCAAAGAGGTTTGTCCTCGGTGCTAATCTGTAACTTAACAGCTTAAAACTAGAGGAACTGAGTAAGCATATTAGGCATGAAAAGAACATTTCCTAACTGAGTTAGACGGTCGACACAAATGAGTCAACCGTCCAACTCAGGTTAAAAATATTCTTTTAATTTCTGTTTGACATTTTTAATGTGTAATTTTTGGAACGCTGGAGGTAGTTCGTTCATGAATCGAGGAACCAAATACGCGCTCGGCGTACGTATTGTTAGCGCGCGTAATGTTAAAGCGGTTGGCCGCCATCGCCCGCGTCTGTACAGGATGTCCTTTTTCAATGAGTATCTTCTCATTGAAGAACTCTTCTTTTAATATTGTGTATTTAAACAGCTTCTGAACAGGTAATGTTTGGCAATGTTCAAATAGCCCCAGTTGGTTACCATCGTACTTACTTTTTATGGAATTGGAGACCATAGATTTTAAAATTCTTAATTGCAATTTGAATATATTATTAAGGTATATTGTATATGTACGTAAGTATGAGCGAACGAGTTATATAGCAGTAGTTTAACTTTAAATGGAAGCCGACGATTCAGGATAGTTATATTAGCGAGAAATTGTCTCAGTTTATTACACACATAGTCAATGTGCAAACTCCAATTGAATTTACTGTCAATAATAAGACCGAGGTATGTATATTGGTGGACTAGCTCAATCGATGCGCAATTACAAAAGTTAAAATTTACACTGTGCAGACAAGAATGATCATGAGCTATTATTTTTTACAGGGAAAATATTTTAGATAGGGTGATCTGATGTGAATATGTATGAAACGGAATCTATGAACTAAATTTTCATCCCTTTCAAAGCATCAGATTAATTTGAAACTTTGCTCGGGTTGGATTTAGAATCGTGCGGCAGGAGTTTGGGGGAGAAAAATGTTTTATTTGGTAGAGGTTTGGTCCCCGATTGTAACAATAGCACTCGCATTAAGAGGTAATGCACTTTTTTCGAGAAAACCAAAAAAAACTAACATAACCCATAAATAGGTAAAACATCGAAAAAATAATGCAATATTACGGGAGAGCTAGATAGCATATATAATTTTGTATAAGTGCAACAAGGACGTAAGATCACGTCAAAGACTAGTGTCACAGTATTTTTATTATTTTGTGGTCCATGCTCTCTTTCAACTGTCAAATCATATGACGAACTACTAATTTCTAATGGTAAAAAACTTCACACTTGGAAACGACATGAGCTGATGTAGGTCGAATAGTGTGACAGAACCAAATTGGCCAACCCCTATTCCACGTAGTCTTGTCTGCCCTACCCCTAGAGTGTTTTTATGAAGTGCGAAGCCAGAAGCTCGTGAAGGAGGTCCTGAATGAAGCGAGCCTACGAGGCCGAGTAGTCGTAGCGAAACGAAGGTCGAGTAGGTGAAGCTGAATGAAGGGGCGACGGAGCGAGTCGTCTGGCGTAGCCCATTTGATTTGTAGCTCTCCCGTAATATTGCATTATTTTTAACAATCGGGGACCAAACCTCTACCAAATAAAACATCTTTCTCCCCCAAACTCCTGCCGCACGATTCTAAATTTTAATCCTTTGCTCACCTATTAAGGACCGATGACAAATATTCAATTCGTTAGTGTAGTTTCAAAACCTTTTATATTACTCGTTGTGAATCTGCGCCTGTTTTATATAAAACCTCTTTTAATCACTCCACCATAACACAGATAAACGCGACGACTTGTCAAGTGTACAGGCTATGCGTCAAGCTATCACAACAACTTGACATGTCAAACCAATACATTATACACTTAAATCTGTAACAGCAAGCTGCCATGAAAGCAGCGTGCATCATCCTGACCATCCTCATATCCGTGGCCGTCATGGCGGTCTGTGTGATGGTGAAGTTCGCGACGGACATCACCGTGGACGAAAAGAAAAGGGAGCTCCTGCCGCAGGCTGCGGGGCATCAAGTGGCCAAGTCCATAGCGGTGATTGCTCGGACAGACAACAACAGCGTACCTGTCGCTGAGAGGTAAGTTGCCGACGGCAGCCTACCACATGTGGGAGAGGTTTGTCGACCTCCCGGACGCAGTGGGACCATTGTGTGTGTTCCCGAATTCGATCCCAAGCATTAAAAATTTAAGTTCTGCATTTCCTCTGGTCTGGTCGAGGTTTCAGTTTCAGCTGTTGACCGATAGATTCCGCGTTCTAGAACGATGCAGTCTAGAAGTCTTTTGAAGTCGAATATAATTGCGCCCATTATCAACATTTTGAAGTGTTTAGCTAATTCAAATTCAAATTCAAAATAATCTTTATTCAAACAGTCCTTAAAAGGCACTTTTGACGCGTCAATAATTTACATAGTAGTTATTTCATGGTAATAACTATATTCGTAAACTTAAAACTAAAGCTATGAGGGTTCCAAACGCGCCCCGATCTAAGAAGAAGCCCACAACAAACTTAGCCAGGGTTTTTTTTTTCGTTATCACCATCTCACATAATGAATAAAATTAATAATAAACTATAGTACCTATGGAGATAGAGCAATTCACACCCAAGCTTTTTTATCGTTTATATAATCCTTAATATCGTAATATGATTTTTCTACAAGCTTTCGTTTTATAAAAACTTTGAACTTATTTGACATCTCTAAGATATGAATGAGTTACTAATTTTGTGCAGCCTACTAAACAGTACTACAAGTTTACTTTTACTTCTGATGTTCAGCGCGTTACAGTCCATTTTTTTCTTGAATTTATCAATGTTTTTATGAACATACATTAAATTTTCATTTACATATTGGTTATGCACTGTCATTATTTTATAATCTTTAAATTTATCTCTTAATGACTCTCTGGGACGTAATTTATTTACGCACGAACAGCCCTATTCTGCAAAAGCTATTACCCTTACTCTCCAGGTTTCCATACGTCGCTGCCATCGCGAGTAACACCTCCAACTCCTGGTCCTTCGCCTGCTTCGCCAGCGTGATCCTGGGCGAATGGGTGGTGACCGCCGCACACTGCAGGAAACCGGGCGCGACGCACCGTGTCCTGCTGCTCTACGATTTCACCCAAAACGTGAGCAGAACCTTCCCCGTCCTCTACTGGAGGATCCACGAGAAGTTTAGCAGCAACAGCACGGTGCCAGCGTATGACATTGCGGTCGCAAAATTCGACATGGGCGGGGATCCCCCGATAATCAAACCTTCCACATTTGATGACCGAGTGGTCGCAGATTGCGAGGCGTGCCTATGGAAGACGGTTTCTACGATGGACAGAAAAATATTCCTGATCAACGATTTCGGTAAGCTCGACGTCAAAATCGCGCCGCCCGCGCGGTGTTACGAGACCTACGGAGTCCAGGTGGAGAGCAGCATGATCTGCGCGGACCTGAGCGCTTACGATGACTGCTTCGTCCACGAGTTCGGCCCGATATACAGTGAGGACAGGCTGGTGGGGGTGCTGGCGGCGACGGCGAGGGCCTGCGAGGTGAAATTCGCCTTGTTCACGAACGTGTCGCACTACGCGCCGTGGATCACTAAGCTGACGCACGCGCCGGCTCACTAAAGCACGTATCCTGCTTTGATAAAAAAAAGCACGTATCTCGAGCGTAGTTTCATGCTCAATAACGTCATTGACAATGGACATAACGACGGAACCCTCCCAAAATTAGGGATCCGTAACATGAGCGTAAATATTGAACCGAAGAGATCAAGTGGCTGATTTCTACTATGGTCATACGAATAGTGGAAGAGGTGGTCTGAAGGTACCGTTAGCGTCAGCATACCGTTGCTTTTATGGAATTATTCATTTATAGGTAATTAATTTAAACAATAAATGATCATAGTGATTTTTGTCATCCATTCGCCATTCCATTTTGCTATAACGATTGCATCAGGCGCTAATATTCTATATGTATAGTTTAAACGACCGCGGGTGTTTGGTTTTCGTGATAGACACTATGTAATGAAGGCCACCCATGTATTCGATCACTTGTGTAATAGTTGCTAACCGATATCTACGTATATTGATAACTAAAATTAAAGACCAACCGCGCTTTGGAAATGCCAACAACAATTTTATGGAGAAATGGTCTTAAATGATTGTCCGTCTCGAGTTTTCCAGGCAAACCTCTTTGACGACCTCCGTGGTGCAGCGCGTGCGCTGTTGCATTTTAAAGTTGGAGGTCCCGGGTTCATTCCCGGCTCGAGTCTGGTCTGGTTGGAGGCTTCGGCCGTGGGTAGTTACCACCCTACCCAAGTCGCCAAGCCGTCGCCAAGCGATTTAGCGTTCCGGCACGATGTCGCGTGGAACCAATTAGGAGTATGGGTTTACCATACCCCTAACAGGTAAGCCCGCTACCATCTTAGACCGCATCATCACTTGCCATCAGGTGAGATGCAGTCAAGGGCTAACTTGTGGTGAATAAAAGTAAAATAAAAATTATGGAACATCTGAATTAATTTTGATAGTGCTTCTGCAAGCAGAGTATTAGAGGTTCGTGCTGTTATCTATATATATAAAAGCGAAATACCACTGACTGACTGATGATCACGATATCTCAGGAACTATAAAATATACGAACTTGAAATTTGGAAGGTAGATTCCTTTTATGAAGTAGAGGTCAGCTAAGAAACGGTTTTGAGAAAATCCACCCCTAAGGGGTTGAAATTGGGGTTGGAAATTTGTATGAAAGTCCTGTATTTTTGAAGTTAGAGACATGAAAATTGGCAACTAAATTTTTAATTACAAATAATAAAGATCAGTATAATCAATGTTACCAAAATCTACCCCAAGGGGGGTGAAATGGGGGTTGGAAGTTTTCATGGGGATTCTATGTTTTCGAAGTAAGGGACATGAAAATGGGCATTTAGGTAATTTGTTTTAAATAATAAAAACCTGTACACGCAATATTACAAAAATCGATCCCTAAGGGGTAGAAATGGGGGTTGGAAGTTTGTATGAAAGTCCTATATTTTTGAAGTTAGAGACATGAAAGTTGGCAACTAAGTTGTTAATTATAAATAATAAAGATCTGTATAATCAATGTTATGAAAATCTACACCAAAGGGGGTAAGATGGGGGTTGGAAGTTTTCATGAGAATTCTATGTTTTCGAAGTACGAGACATGAAAATTGGCATTTAGGTAATTTGTTTTAAAAAATAAAAACCTGTATACGCAATATTACAAAAATCCACCCCTAAGGGGTAGAACAGGGGTTGGAAGTTTGTGTGAAAGTCCTATATTTTTGAAGTTAGAGACATGAAAGTTGGTAACTAAGTTGTTAATTATAAATAATAAAGATCTCTTTCAATCAATGTTACGAAAATCTACCCCAAAGAGGGTAAAATGAGGGTTGGAAGTTTTTATGAGGATTCTTAAGTTTTCGAAGTTAGGGACATGAAAATTGACATTTAGGTTATTTGTTTTAAATATTAAAATCCTATACACGCAATATTATAAAAATCCAGCCCTAAGGGGTTAAAATGGGGGTTGGAAGTTTATATGTAAGTCCTATATTTTTGAAGTTAAAGACATGAAAGTGGGCACCTAAATTGTTAATTATAAATAATAAAGATCTGTATCAATCAATGTTACGAAAATCTACCCCAAAGAGGGTAAAATGAGGGTTGGAAGTTTTCATGGAGATTCTAAGATTTCGAAGTTAGGGACATGAAAATTGACATTAAGGTTATTTGTTTTAAATAATAAAAACATTTAAAAAATCCACCCTAAAAGGAGTGAGCGAGGTGATATGTAGGAAGGGTGGTAGGAAAGTTTAGCGTTTTTGGAATTAGAGAAATTAAAATCGGCAATTTGAGCATTACTTTTCAGTAATAATACATGTAGGTATAAGCTCTTTTGCAAAATCACACCTTGAAAGTAGAAACATAAATAATGAAAAGGAATTTGAAAGTTAGACCGTAGAGCCGTAGACATCGCTAAGAATATAATTTGTAAAAGTCCGAATAGTAATATTATAAATGCGAAAGTGTGTTTGTATATTGGTATGTCCTTCAATGACGTCGCAACAGAGCAATGGATCGACGTAATTTTTGAAAGTATAGTTGGGAATCTGGAGAGTGACATAGGAGAGTTCCCGTAGGAATTTTTACAACTTATTCTGACTGAATTTTTAAAACTTATTCCATGCGGACGAAGTCGCGGGCGCCAGCTAGTATAGCATATTTTTATTCCAGAAATGTAACCACAAGTGAAATTGCGAAAGGTAGATTGTATGAAATTCCTATCGTTTTGAATGTAAGTTTATACGTATGAAAATTGATTTGAAAATCAGGTTGCAATCAATGAATGCAATCTCTATGAGTGGTCATTAGAAAAACAAACTGCAGAATAGGAGTACACCGTCCGACCCGTGTTATCCCAAACGTCGCCTAAGCCGAGGTTCGGCCTCAAAGGAGGCGCCCTTAGGCAGACGTTCCCTTAGTTTCTTACAGCCCTAGGGCTCAAAATTTTTTCTGGGAGAGCTTCTTTCCGAAGCTCGCCAAACGGTTACGCTGTGGCAACCAATAGGGTTTGTACAGCTAATAGACAGTCCGAAAAACGTTCCCTTAGTTTCTTCCTGTAGAATAGGGACAAAACTTTAGAAGTGAAAAAAAATCTTTAGGCACCTACACCTACCCTACTTAATAGGCACTATGAATTTATTATTTAAAGTAATCGCACGTGCACAATTCACGATGCAACCGCTAGTTTAAAAAGGTTAAATAGCAAACGTTCAACTAATATAGGTACTAAATGATGTAATAATGATACATACGCCTTTTAATGCGGAATCAACCCACGACGCTCCAATACACTACGATTTACTAAATCGAGTCATTTGCGAAGCAACGATCCATATACGGGAGTAGATAGCAACTTACAGAGTTATGTGTGTTCACGTTAAGAGTTAAACAGAACGTAAACACTGAAATTGTTTCAATGTAAAAGTGTAAAAATAATCATGAGTCAACTTTAGCAAGGCGTTAATAATTTTGCGCGAAATCGCATCTGAGTAGGTGCGGCACAGTCAGCTGCTGTACAAAATCAATACTCAACTTGCCGCATGCAGTTATAACCCTAAACCTCGAGTCGTGGACGAGTACGCAACGCTAAAATTGATAAAAAATCAGGTTATGGCGTAACAAAGCATTGTTTACTCTAAAATCAACTGAAATTAGCACGAAAACACCTAATTATAGTGGTAAAAATTAAATTTTACTGTACGTGAAGTAAGCTGCAGGTTGTACACCAGTTGTTATAATTCGACGGCAGATGTCGCCAGTGTACCCGTGATGTTGTTACATACAGTAAGGGCGTGTGAGTGCTTGTGTAAAAAATTAAGTGTTTCGTGATATTTCAAGCGCTGATGGACAACCAAACCGGTGAGCATAAGTCCAGTACTATCCTAGAAACTATGCAGAATAACTGCAAAGGCCATCATCAATGAGAAATCCTTAAAAAATTAAGAATCCGTACATCTGTCCGATCAGACGTATAACCCGACCGAATCGAGGTCGCGTCGCTTCTGCAGTGCTTCCTATTGATCCGGGTCAACTTAATTCGGTAGAGTTATATTCCCGCCATCTTGAGTTGAGCTTTCAGGATTTTGTATAAATATATTATTATCGATCGCAAGCTGTAACCTAATTTTGAAGTTATCCCTATTCTTGAGCGACTCACTGGCTGCAGAAAGCCATTTGTATGAACCACACGTTCATTCAAAGTTCTGGCTATTGCTATGACTCATTGCTTTGTTGACATTACGAAACATTCGATTCTATACTTATTCGATTTTCAAAAGTTTCATGAATGGATTTTACTTAACTTGGTCAAACAAAGCTCTTCGTCCTTGCGCGAATGGCGTTACAAAACAATCAAGGTTGGCCAAATTTGAACCATATTCCCGTGGTTCACGGTTATAGTTAGCGCCTACATCAACGAGCATCAAAATGACATCACAAATTTTAAATAGAATCCACGAATAATGGACTTTTTATAATCAAGACTCGCACGAGCATAGGGTTTACTTTATACCTACAGATTATGAGTTTGAAGAAAGAGATAGTACGTCCCTCACCTTTTGCTATTAAGAACTACCTATTGATCGATTCCTATTCGGAAAGCGGTGATAGCCCAGTGGTTAGGGCGTCAGCCTCCTAATCAGAGGTCGGCGGTTCGAATCCGGGCACGCACCTCTAACTTTTCGGAGTTATGTGCGTTTTTAAAAATTAAAAATATCACTTGCTTCAACGGTGAAGGAAAACATCGTGAGGAAACCTACACTTCTGAGAGTTCTCCATAATGTTCTCAAAGGCGTGTGAAGTCTGCCAATCCGCACATGGCCAGCGTGGTGGACTATGGCCAAACCCTTCTCATATTGAGAGGAGACCCGTGCTCTGTAGTGAGCCGGTAATGGGTTGATCATGATGATGATGATTTATCGATTTTGATGAAGTTTTCTACAATACAAAGGTGCCATTCTAAGACATTATGTTTAATCTTTATAATAGACCACTAATAGGAACTGTAGTCGAATTATTTAATTAGAACAGCTGGGCTGATTATGGAACAATGATTACAGTTTCATAGATAAACTCAAACCAGCTGTAACCAGCTTCAAATCTATACAAGACATTTTGCTAGTTCTGTAAAATTGAGTGATAATTATCATCATTATAATATGTACTGATGAATTGTGTCCAAAGGCACTGTATAGCTTTGGAATCCTGAGGCTCATCAGTTCTCTAAGGTGCCTTAGCCATTGCCTAATTAGTCTTGCAACTCATTGGGCTAAAGTATTCCGGATCTAATACTCATATTTACTACATTTCATATTTAATTTTGAATTACTTACTACTTATTTCATGATCAACCCATTCTCGGCTCACTACAGAGCACTGGTCTCCTCTCTCAACATGAGAAAGGTTTGGCCATAGTGCGGATTGGCCAACTTCACACACCTTTAAGAACATTAGGCAGAACTCTCAGGCATGCAGGTTTCCTCCTTCACTGTTGAAGCAAGTGATAGTTAATTGCTTAAAAACGCACATAACTTTGAAAAGTTGTAGGTGCATGCCCAGGCTCGAACCCCCAACCTCTGATTAGGAGGCTGACGTCCTAACCACTAGGCTATCACAGCTTCCACCATAAGAACTAAGAACAGCAATCTATATTGATTAGAACTTTTACGCAAACTGAATCACTAATAGAACAATATTATTTCTCATATTGGTATTTTTGGATATTGCATGTGTTAAAGCATACACACAAACATACTATGCTACTAGTAGAGATTGACAAGTTTAATTCCTATAGCATTAATTACAGTATATACAATGAATTTTTAACACATTAAAATTCAATTTAGATAACATTTACATCTGTAGGGGCATTATCAGTAGCAATAAATAAATACAAAGACAAAGTGTCAGTTTTTAACGTTGCATTGCTTCTTTGTCCAGCATATTGTTATTTATAATACTTTTGTCTGTCTGTTTGTCTTTGTTATTCTTTAGAATATGTGAACAGATATTGATGATACTTTAACAGGTTGATAATGAATTATAAAATTGGATTCATTGTAGAAGGTAGGTTCTATTTAAAGTGTAGGCATGTGTTAATAAAGGGTTTCACTATAATCCACTCTTCATCATGATCAACCCATTACCGGCTCACTACAGAGCACGGGTCTCCTCTCAATATGAGAACGGTTTGGTCATAGTCTACCAAGCTGGCAGTGTGCGGATTGACAGACTTCACAAGCCTTTGAGAACATTATGGAGAACTCTCAGGCGTGCAGGTTTCCTCACGATGTTTTCCTTCACCATTGAAGCAAGTGATATATTTTTTTTAAAAACGCATATAACTCTGAAAAGTTACAGGTGCGTGCCCGGATTCGAACCGCCGACCTCTGATTAGGAGGCCGACGCCCTAACCACTAGGCTAACACCGCTTTTAATGGTTGAAAGAAAGTATGAAGTATTTTGGAATCAGACATTTTAGAATTAGTTCATTATTTTAATAAATTGAATGCCTAGAATTAGCGCAATGTAAGTTTGTTTATGTGAAAATAGTACTTATCATAAAAATGTGAATAGGTAACGACTCAACACTAGTTAAATATGTTAAATAATGTAGGTTTCTGTATATTAATACTTCCTAGATGTTTTATTTGCACTGATTAGAAACAAGTATGTGTAAATGTCATATATGCGGGTTAGCAAAGATTCAGATGCAATAGAGTTCTGCGCGTGCCTGTAACTACGCTATCTGTGCATCCTGCTGAGGCCGTCCACTCCTGGGCGTAGACCTTCCCTAGTCAGCCACTCTGACCCTCGGCTCTCATTCTATACTGCTCGCCATCCTACAGTTACGTTGTACTACCATTGGGTATTAATTATTTATATTTAAATCTCGACGAACTCCGTAGCGCAGCTCGCAGGTCTTGGGTTTGATTCCCGGCTCGAGTCTGGCCTAGCGCGGTTAGTTATAACCATGGTGACAAAGATGTGTCGCCAAGCGATTTAGCGAAGTATCGGTTTCATCTTAAACTGTATTATCACTTACCACCAGGTGAGATTGCCGTATAGGGCTTTTAATTTATATATATAATAATATTAATATGACTTAAATATGAAGTGCTTATTTCGAGAGTACAGACAGACTTATTTTATTTATGTATATTTTGCTTTTTTAAAGTTATTGTCACTAAAATGTGATCATGACCGTAAGGCCCGTAATGTAAGAGTGGTGGGCCTAAGCTCCTACTAGAGAGAAGGCCTGTGGCGTTACGTATTGTAATATCTGTTTAATTTGAATTTGAAATTAGTTTTAGTCTAAATCGATTCTGATATTTTTTCCTTAATTGTAAAGTCTTCTAAAGCCCAATGAGATAAAGTGGTTGCATCTGTAAATAAAGTCTGGAATTTAAAGTTATATTGTAATTGCATGGTACATCCTCTCGGAGCCAACTTCACGGCTCCAAACCACCAAATCGTGATAGCTTTATTCAGGTAAACCTATCACAGGCATCTAAGAAGTGTTATCTATACAAATAAATAAAATTGGAGTATCTGTTTGTAATATTGAAATAACCGTTTTTTACTACATGCATATGAATATACGGTACACACACCAAAATAACATTTTTTACAATTTTTGTCTGTCTGTATGTCTGTCTGTTTGTTCCGGCTAGTCTCTGAAATGGCTGGACCGATTTTTACGGGACTTTTATTGGCAGGTAGCTGATGTAATAAGGAGTAACTTAGGTTACTTTTATTTTAGAAAAATAAAGTAATGTTGCAATGTCCAAGTACTCCGATTTCACTCATTATTTTTTTTTTTTTTAGAAAGGAGGTACTTTAGTGTTTATCCTCTAATTATTTCAAGTAATTCGGGTTAGTAATCTATTGGTTCGTAATTGAAAGGCAAACAAACACACTAACTCAACGCAGACGAAGTCGCGGGCGTCAGCTAGTATAATATCTGTTTCGTGAGTTTGATGGTGATAGCTACATTCGTAAACCTAAAACTAAAGCTTCGAGGGTTCCAAACGCGCCCTGCACTCTGCCCATACCAAACATAGCCGCGTTTTTTAGCAGCACCATTTCATATGGTCAATATATTAAATAATAATCATCATCATCATTATTATCTTATTACCTACTACAGGGCAAGGGTCTGCCCTTAGAGAAGTGTTTCAGCCGTAGTCCACCATGCTATCTAAGCGCGAGTCAGTTCATTTCACACCTCTTTAAAAACAGTCTGGGGAAACACTCGGCGGGCATGCAAGTTTCCTCACGATGTTTTCCTTCGCCGTTAAAATGATGTTTAATTTTAATAGCCCGGTGGTAAGATCGTTAAAAATCGACCCCATTACGACATTTTGAAAAGCGTTTGCACGTAAAATCGTTGTGTTTTTACGTCGGTGCAATCGGGTCGAGCGCGTAACACCCGCTCCGCTTCTGAGGTGATGTAATAATTGCCCTCACAAACTGTAGCGGGTTCACAGGCAGTCACTATATCAACTTATATACGAGGGTCTAGTTGACCCGCGTACAGGAGGAGTTCGAAAATTCCCATACAAATAAACTCAAATAAACTCATTTATTTTGCAAAGATTGAGTCGGTATTGGTGTTACATTGAATTATAGGTGCTTACAATCTGCCGGGTGGGCATGCAAAAATAATATTTTAACAATTTATGTTTATGAATATGTCAAATATAAATTTAAATGTTTATAAATGTCGACCTTTTTCTAATTAACTCATTGTAACGATAGTACCGAACTATAAATTGCTGCCTCTTAAATATTCTTCAATTGAATAGTATTGAAAATCAATGCCTTATTATTATTACATATTATATGTGAAAGCGGTGATAGGTTAGGGCATCAGCCTCCTAATCAGAGGTCGGCGGTTCGAATCCGGGCACGCCCCTCATAACATTTCGGAGTTTAAAAAAAAATTAAATATCACTTGCTTCAACGGTGAAGGAAAACATCGTGAGGAAACCTGCACGCCTGAGAGTTATCCATAATGTTCTCGAAGGCGTGTGAAGTCTGCCAATCCGCACATGGCCAGCGTGGTGGACTATGGCCAAACCCTTCTCATATTGAGAAGAGACCCGTTCTCTGTAGTGAGCCGGTAATGGGTTGATCATGATGATGATGATTATATGTGAAATTATTATGATTGATGCTAATATTCATGTAAAAAGCAACTTTCACTAATATACTACGGGTTTCTTACCCCCATTTCGCGTCCTATATTTGCGAAATAAAAAGAAGCTTTTGCTACTTTCATATCATCCTCGTTCCGGTAGTAAAATTGTAAAAGCTGAGGAAAAGCCTTTTTTTAACCCATTTATTTTGTCTACTATATTTAGCATTATAGTAGTACAAAACGGTTTCTACCTGTCATTGTATCAGAACGCTAAATCGTTTGCCGGCACGTTTTTCCTCGGCAAGGCGGACACTAGCCACCGCCGAAGCCCCCAGACAGTTCATTTTTAGTGTTTGTTTAGGTTTTCCAATTGTCACAACCATTTAAAAATACTAATATAAACGTCCCCAGAAAGGCAAGCTAAGATTTCCCATGAACGTCTATTTTAACTTTTAAACCGTTTGGTCGCTTCATTGCATAAAGCGGGTCACTCATAAAAGGTTGGCGCCTAGCTTCGCAAGCCCCATGGCCGATCAGCACTTGATCAAACGTTGGGCGTTGGCAGCGCGCCAACGGGCACGCGAAGCGGATGAAAAACCGTGTCACGTCTTCCTGTGTCCACGCGATGCTATAACAGCGCGCGCTTTGTTTACCAGACATTTTGGTTTCAACTGTTCTTTTAGCGGTATTGGAAATACAGATTCTGTTATGTTTGAGACTGCACGTATCACGGTTAATGAGATACATTCCGCTGACAGACAGATAGGTCCGGTTTTTGTCTGGTGGGAGGCTGCGGCCGTGGCTAGTTACCACCCTACCGACAAAGGCGTGTCGCCAAGCGATTTAGCGTTCCGGCACGATGTCGTGTAGAAACCAATTAGGAGGTATGGCTTTACCATACCTCTAACAGGTTAGCCCGCTACCATCTTAGACTGCATCATCACTTACCATCAGGTGAGATTGCCGTCACGGCCTAACTTGTAGTGGATAAAAAAAAAATGGACTCTATTGGCGCCTTTGGGGTATGACATTCTAACGGTACGCCGCTGAGTTTAGAGGCGATTATACGCACTCGGTACGTCTGTGTACACGCGACTTCCGTAGCACCTACACAGTATGGCTCGAGGACGTCTCAGCAGCGCTACAGCGTATACCAGCCTAGGAACAGTCTCGAAATAGGAAGCTTAGAACAATAACTTACAAATAATCGTGCACGCAATTTTTCTCCTGATTTAGGAATTGCTATAATTTACGTTAATATGGTAGAAAAAAGGCACACTGCAAGATATAATCATCTATTAGTGTATATATATATATTTATTAATAAGCAGCTCGTCCGAGGCTCCAAATTAAATTGATGTTCCATACATTTTTTCAATTCCCATTTAGCAAGTTTAATTTATAAATTTTAAAAACATTTCTTATAGGATTGTTGTTCTACGGTATAACAGCCATCGTTATGTATGTACTCGTTCAGTAAGTCGAAACGAATCTTTATGTATACTTTAACATGGTCAGTTAAAAGAAACACCATATTATGTATTCAATAGAAGTAGGAACGTCGCCTTGAATGAAAATATGTCAATATTGATACCAAGAATTTCGAAAAACCCGGCCTCGTAAATTCAACCTCTGAGCACTCCTAGGCCATTGGGTGTGAGTATCGATGATGAGTCAGTCAGTGAGTAGATCGAGAGTTCGGTTTGTGTTCATTTTCGACACGTATTCCGGAGCAGTCAGAATGAATGGATTCTATAATGAGCGGTGATCTAATGAGTTGCCAGTGGCGGAGAGTGGGTCAAGATCGCGGCGTCCGACGTCGGCGGGCGGCCCTCGTAAACAAATGTCACTAAAGAACTACCATTTGACTCGAGTTGTTTTTAAGCGAGCGGAGTTATCATGGCTCGAGGCGTCAACTCGTAACAGGATTCAATATCAAACCGGCTTCATTGTAATAAATGCGATTAGATCCATCTATACATATATATATTTAAGCTTACAGAAGCTTGAAATTGTCTTCTGATCTGTGACTCCCAGTTGGTGGCCCTGTTTTCCGAGATACAGTCTTAACTAGTTCGGAAATCAGGTGCATAATGGTAGTGTAATATATTAGACAAACGTAGTTTTCAACACCTACCTGCACGCAATAGGTAAAGCAGCTAGTGAAAACTGCCCTTATTGTGGTGAGGAGGATACGCCTTACCATGCGATATTCGAGTGCATGGAGTTTGAAGAAGAGAGAAGCAAAGCTTACGAAAACGGAGAGCGTTTGACGAAGAAAAATTTGGTGCCCCAGATGTTGAAGAGCAAAGAGGGTTGGAAAAGAAGTGCAACAGTGCTCCAAAACATTATGAAAAGACGCGTAAAGGATGAATGGGATCGGCAAAAAATTAACGAAGCCTGAGGAGACAGCCCCCTTCCTGAAGTTATGCGCATTGCGGTTCCGGGAAGGACGGCCAGTGAATGTAGGAGGTTTTAGTCCGTAGGGCACTTAGAGGTTTCATTTTACTCTTCGTGAAGTCGGGCATGTCAGTTGGTTGAAGCCAAATGACATCCATGAGGATTTCCTCCTACAACAATAAAAAAAAAATATTAGACAATTTATGTTATAAGACTTCTGTCGTAAACTATATGTATGTTTTGCTGGAATAAATAAATAAAAAAAAAGATTGTCTCGCGGATCAAATCTGTAAAAGTACATACAACGAAAATGTTTGCTCATTTCCGTTAGGTACAGTTAGTAATGTCTATGCTCGCGGGCATCGTGAAGCTTGCGCCGGGTTCGTCCAAAACCAAGAGTGTTCGTCAAGCTCTGCGTTGACCAGAACGATAATTCCTTGGACTGTATTCGGGTTATGTGTTGATGAGGCGGACACCTGCTATTTATCTCATAACTATACCCTTGTTTTTGTCTTGGCGGGAAAGCTTTATGACTACCTCCATCCGCTGGGCAAGACGGAGGTTATGTGCCCCCCTTCCCTCCCGCCATCATCGTTAAGGTATACCCGAATTCCCACCCGAACCAATACGGCATGTTTTTTTTATATACATAGCGAGCAAACGAGCAGGCGGGTCACCTGATGGTAAGTGATTACCGCCATGACATTTGCAGCACCAGAGGAAACGCCAATGCGTTGCTGGCTTTTGAGCAATTTGTTAATCCGCCCTTTGAAGATATTATAACCATTAGGGAACACAGAAGATGGAAGCTGGTTCCTCAATTTGCAGGTGCGTGGCAGAAATGACCTGGAATAGCGGGCATCCAGGTGTCCCACTCGTTGTATTTGTTGAACGCCCCGGGGAACCCTTTCTCTTCTTCCCTTCCCGGGACTCATAACTATATCCTGTCGTCGTTACTCGTTACAAGAAAACTTCTTTTCTTTAAAGCGAGCTTCGCCTTATCTGTGGTTTGTAACACAGTTAAAGCGAGACAACGTTGCCTGATAAGATTCTTGACTCGTTCTAACACTAACTTTGGCTGAGCAAAGTCAAAGTACAACATTCATGTTATTTTGGTCTCGAGTGAGGTTGGTATGGTGCATGCGCGAGGCAGCTTTGAATGTTTGTAGATTGGCCAACTCTCGCTGCCCGTCCCTTATTTGGGTGGTATCAGGTTGGTGACGACCTCCGAGTGAAGGTGCGTCGCCCACACGCGAGTGACTTTCCCCGGGCCCTTTCCGCCGAGTGGGCGAGCCTACGCGGTACCTCGACTACCTTAAACCTTACTGTGGGCAGCTTGGCCATTTATTTCTACATAAACTATTGTAGCAAACTTGTATCCGATTGGGCCAGTTTTAGGGTATCGACGCCAACATCTTCTGATAACTGATTAATCTATATATATAAAAGCGAAAGGTCACTTACATACTTACATACTGACTTACTGACATACTGATTAAACACGAGATCTCAAAAACGATTGTACGTATAAAGCTATAATTTAGCAAGTAGGTAGTTGATAGTTAAGAGATGTCAGCTAAGAAAGGATATTTGGAAATTCCACCCCTAAGGGGGTAAAATAGGGGTTGGAAGTTTGTATGAAATTCCTTTGTTTTTGGATTTAGAGACACAAAAATTCGCATTATGATTAATAATATGAAAAAAGAATATATTCATGATTTTTTTTTTTTTTTTAATATTACCTTTTAAGGGTGGAAATATAGGGGATGATAGTTTTTGCTGAATTTCTTTATTATTAAGTCTACAAGCTTGAAATTTAAAAAATAGATTTCTTTAAGGGAAAAAAGAATAGTAATAGTAAATTTTTCATTGTCTGTTTGTAGCCATCCAACGTGTAAACTAACGAACTTATCTTAAGGCAATTTGACACTTGCCTGTAGCTTACTTTCTGAAGCAGGGAAACCTCAATCTCACGGGAAATCAGCAATTCTACGCAGACGAAGTTGCGGGCAACAGCTAGTGGTCTATAAAACCAACAGATGGTTCTGCTCGATGACTTCCGCTATTTTGTTTTTTACATACACTACAAGTTAATCATTGACGGTCATCTCACCGGCCTAACAAGTGTGGGTATACCATACCTCTAACAGAGGTATGGTATACCCACACTTCTAATTGGTTCTATGCGAAATCGTGCTAAATGCGACACGACTTTGTCGGTAGGGTGGTAACTAGCTACGGCCGAACCAGACCAGACTCGAGCTGGGAATCGAACCCAGGACCTCCAACTTTATTATGCGACAGCGCTCGCGCTGCGGTCAACGGTTCGCTACGCTGTTGGATTGAGGTATAGGTACAGAAGGTATTATTTGAGACGACGCGTATCGTGAGAAGGTCAGGTCGCAATTATAAAATGCCTAAATATGTAAACAATACACCGGAGTCCAAGTAACGACCCCTAATAGGTGAACACGACTTTACCTATTTAAATATATACATTATACGAGATGACAAAACGAGAATATAAACTGACAGCTTACCTTAAGACATTTGCAATAACTTTAAATATGAAGTTGTTTACATGGTATTAAATATTTAAGTGGTAGAATAGTAGTAATCTGAAACCCTAACGCCTGTTTACTTGTGCGGGGTAAGGCCCAAGCCTTACCCCGCACAAGTAAAAATCATCATAGTATCATTTAACTAGCTGTTGTCCGCGACTTCGTCTGCGCTTAGTATTTCGAGTACCTTATATTAGCGTGGCGTGGAAAAAAACTAACACTATGACATTAAATTATCACATTGATGGTGGATTTTTTTCTACTTACTTGACACTTATCGTCATATTTTGGAAATTTTGATGTATAACATTATTGTAAAGTTTAAACGTTATATTATTATATTATGTTAAAGTTTACTGTAAAGTTTTCACGTGCAAGAGTAACAAACATACATCCATACTTACAAACTTTTGCGTTTATAATATTAAAAAGATAATTTTGTGGAAATGCTTTAATATTGAGTATCTTAATAAAAAAAAAATGATACTAAAGTCGAAAACAAAACGCGCAGACTAAATCCAGTTATGAAGCATCAATTTGGTGTGGCAACCCTCCTTGAAACAGCTGTTCAAATTGTCTCTTAAATTAATTTTATGTTTTAATTATTAATTTGTGTGTATTTATTGCCCAAATCCAATTTAATCGCTTTGTTTAAACATTTATAAGTGTAATACACCTTTAGTTTAGTGCAAAGTGCCATAATATAAGTTGCTGCGTTAATTTGTAACACGAGTGACAGTTAGGTTAGTACAATTTGAATTTAAATTAGGTATTGTTTCGTTTGTTATTATAGTTAGTATCTGAATGTGCTATTAGTTGTATCAATATTGAGACGGCTATTTAGCACGCTAAATTAAATTAATTAAAAAAAAAAAGAACGATACGTGTGTTTGCAATTGTACGTTATCCTTGAGTAACGTAACATTTGCTAGCTCCACACGCAACTGTCATCTTGCATTTGTATTGAGTAAATAGCTCCTTGTTTATATTATATATTAATTTACATACAAAATGATGACCCGCAGAGCCTTAGTAGCCCGCCAGGAACAATCAAAACTTCAACTGGCTTTAAAAGAATTAAAAGAAAGCAGGGAGCTATGTACCCAGTTAAATAACGAGAGAGACGGTAACGAAAAGGAACTGTTAGATGTGCTCCAAAAGAACGATAGGTTGAAATCAGAATTGGCAGCCTTACACATAAGCTATGTGGACATTGTTGAGGAGCGGGATAGGCTTCAGTTGCTAGTGGATAGGCTTGATGAGTGTCGTGCTGAGTATGAGGAGGCCTTGGGACAGATAGATTCTCTGCAGCGCGAACTACGTGATGCCCACCACCAGATCACCGAGTTGGAGGAAGCTGCACATAACACAACAGCACTGCACACTCATAGCCTTTATGAAGAACTAGTTGATAGGGCCCCGCTGTTGATTACTGCTGGATTGGATTTTTCAGCTTATAATACTGAAGAGACAAATTCAGTGGTAACCAACTCTAACAGCTCAATTGTACGTCCCTGTAGCATTAATAAACTAAAAAAATATTGTAAAATTAATAGGAAAATTAAAAAAACTCAAAAATTGTTAAAATTAAATAGCCAACTTTTGAAAACATTCAAACCTAAAAAAGAGCGTTTAGAATTAATGAATAAAGTAGAAATGTTACAAAAACAGATGGAGACTAATAGGATAAATTATGAATCTGACACACATGTATTAGAAATACAGATAGCCAGATTACAGACATTATTACGGACACTGGCAGCCCAATATGATAATAGTCAAAAGAAAATGATGTCTGTATACACACAGACTACAGATGAAACCATAAAACAGACTGATTGCAACAGTGATCAATTGAACTCACATTGTACTGATAAAAATACAGTCTATCATCCAAAGTCTGTGTCACCAGCATCATCACCCTCAAAAATGAGGAAGGTGTGTGACAGATTCCAAAATTTAGTAGAAAATAACAGTTCCTTTGCTAGGCCTACATCAAAATTAAATTAAAATAGCAATAATGTAATTAAAGCAACCTGGAAAATAATTAATGAGGAAACAGGAAGAATAAAACCAAAAAGTAATAACTTTAAACTTGATATAGGTAACAAATCTATCACGTCGGATTTTGAGGTTGCAACTGCTTTTGAAACCTTCTTTACCGACGTTCCTGTCTCCACTACAAGATCATTAAACTCTTCACCTGATACTGCTCTCTGTTTGTTGAAGGATAATGTGCCAGAATGTAATAACGCTCTTAAATTCAGACATGTTAGTAGCTCAGACGTTATTAAGGCCTTCCGATTAATAAATATTAAGAAAACAAATGACTTGTGGGGCATTTCCGTTAACGTTATAAGGTCATTGATTGATATTGTTGCACCCGACCTAGCTTTTATTTTTAACAATTGCATTGACTGTGGTGTGTTCCCTGACTTAATGAAACATAGCAAGTTAATTCCGTTATTCAAATCTGGTAGTACTACTGACCCCACTAACTTTAGACCGGTATCAGTACTACCTACTTTCAGTAAAATCTTTGAAAAACTTATTTTAACGCAATTAATTAATCATTTTAATAGAAACAATTTATTACACGCCAAACAATTTGGTTTTACACGGGGTCGCTCAACAACCGACGCTGGTGTTGAGTTAATACACAATATATTTAAAGCCTGGGAGGAGTCACGTGACGCACTTGGTGTTTTTTGTGATTTATCCAAGGCTTTCGATTGTGTTGAGCATGAAACATTAGTCAGAAAACTACACCACTATGGACTTCGGGGGGTAACTCTAGATTTAATGACCTCGTATTTACGTGACAGAGTTCAACAAGTAGACGTAAACGGGAAACGGTCTAACGGGTCATTTGTGAAAATAGGGGTTCCTCAGGGATCTATATTAGGACCTTTTCTGTTCCTCATTTACATAAATGACCTTCCTTACCTTACTAAGGACAATAGCGGGATAGTATTGTTTGCTGATGATACATCACTCGTTTTTAAAATTAAACGACGTGAAACAAATGTTGACGAGGTAAACAACTCTCTCGCGAAAGTAGTACATTGGTTTGAGGCTAATAACTTAGCACTTAATGGGAAGAAAACAAAGTGTATTAAATTCACGTTGCCCAATGTTAAACAGGTGAAAACCAGTGTACTACTTAATAATGAGGAATTGGATCTGGTAAATACGGCTACATTCTTAGGCATAACGTTAGACGCTAAACTTCAATGGGGTCCACATATAAATAATTTATCGCACAGACTTAGCTCTGCTGCTTACGCGGTAAAAAAGATCCGTCATTTGACGGATATAGAGACTGCCAGACTTGTATATTTTAGCTACTTTCACAGCATTATGTCATATGGTATTTTATTATGGGGTAATGCTGCTGATATAGACACTATATTCGTTTTGCAGAAGAGGGCTGTTCGTGCGATATATAAATTAGGTCCCAGAGAGTCATTAAGAGATAAATTTAAAGATTATAAAATAATGACAGTGCATAGCCAATATATATATGAAAATTTAATGTATGTTCATAAAAATATTGATAAATTCAAGAAAAAAATGGACTGTAACGCACTGAACATTAGAAGTAAAAGTAAGCTTGTAGTACCGTTTAGTAGGCTGCACAAAATTAGTAACTCATTCAAAGGAAATTGTATTTTATTCTATAATAAATTACCTATTGATATCTTGGAGATGTCTATCAATAAGTTCAAAGTTTTTATAAAACGAAAGCTTGTAGAAAAATCATATTACGATATTAAGGATTATATAAACGATAAAAAAGCTTGGGTGTGAATTGCTCTATCTCCATAGGTACTATAGTTTATTATTAATTTTATTCATTATGTGAGATGGTGATAACGAAAAAAAAGAAAAACCCCGGCTAAGTTTGTTGTGGGCTTCTTCTTAGACCGGGGCGCGTTTGGAACCCTCATAGCTTTAGTTTTAAGTTTACGAATATAGTTATCACCATGAAATAACTACTGTGTAAATTATTGACGCGTCAAAAGTGCCTTTTTAAGGACTATTTGAATAAAGATTATTTTGAATTTGAATTTTGAATTTGAATGCCAAGTAGGGTTTCCTTGTAACTTGTGACGTCACCGTTATGACCAATCCGCATGACAGTGGCGAGTTCCTCGAATCTGTCAAGCTGTTCATGTCATTCCTCACAATACATCCATTATTATATATGTATATATATATATATTACTGCAGTACTCCAAGTACAGGTTGTGTCAAACTGAGATGGAGATCTTCGCCTATTGTTTTATAATGTAATTGTGATACCAAATACATTATTTTCAGTCATACTAAGTTGTGACAGCCTAATTTAAAGGTTAGGTTTCGACGACCTCCGTGGCGTAGTGTGCCAATTTTGTAATGTGTAGTCACATTATAAAATTGGACGTCCTGGGTTCGATTCCCGGCTCGAGTCTGCTCTGGTGGGAGGCTTCAGCCGTAGAATCTGCCTTCCCAACTGATGAGGTTTATTTACGACAGTCACAGAGACCGACAGCTTCCTGACTCAAGACTAGTATCTAAAATGATCTGACAGACACCCCCATTACTGGACAGTGTTGCACCCAGTCCCGAATCGAAACAATACGACATCTGTGGCGCAGAGGTCCAGGGTTTGATTCTCGGATCGAGTCTGGACCGGTGGGAGGCTTCGGCCGTGGCTACCACCCTACCGACAAAGACGTGTCGCGAAGCGATTTAGCGTTCCGGCACGATATCGCGTAGAGACCAATTAGGAGTATGGGTTTATCGTACTCTCAATAGATTAACCCGCTACCATCCTAGACGGCATCATCACTTACCACCAGGTGAGATATCCGTCAAGGGCTAACTTGAAATGGGTCGGGGGTTCGATCCGGGGCACGCTACTCTAGCTTTTCGGAGTTAATATGTGCGTTTTTGTGCAATTAAAATATCACTCGCTTCAACGGTGAAGGAAAACATCGTCAGGAAACCTACACGCCTGAGAGTTCTCCATAATGTTTTCAAAGGCGTGTGAAGTCTGCCAATCCGCACATGGCCAGCGTGGTGGACTATGGCCAATCCCTTCTCATATTGAGAGGAGAGCCGTGCTCTGTAGTGAGCCGGTAATATGCTTATTCAATGGTTGTACGCAAAATGATGATTATTCGGCGTCATCCACGTAAAACACTAAAAAAGTAGACAAACACATTATACCAATGGCATTTAAAGAGATGAGGCTACCGAATTTATACTATGTACTAGCTGTTGCCCGCAACTTCGTCTGCGTAGAATTGCTGATTTCCCAATTGCCAATGTCCTGCTTCAGAAAGTAAGCTACAGGCAAATGTCAAATTGCCGATTTTCGTGTTTCTAAATTAAAAAACATAGGACTACAAACCAAACCCCTATTTTATGCACTTTTATGCAAAATTCTAACCTGATACTTAAGCCCTAAAAGAAACCTATTTTCAAAATTTCAAGCTTGTAGACTTAATAATAAAAAAAATCAGCAAAAACTATCATCCCCTATTTTACCATCTTAAAAGGTAATTAATATTCAAAAAAAATTGATGTACATGTTTTTTATTTATTATTATTAATCTTAATGCGAATTATTGTGTCTCCAACTCCAAAAACAAAGGATTTTCACACCTTAGGGGTGGAATTTCCAAATATCCTTTCTTAGCTGACATCTCTTAACTATCAACTACCTACTTGCTAAATTATAGCTTTATACGTACAATAGTTTTTGAGATCTCGTGTTTAATAAGTAAGTCAGTGACCTTTCGCTTTTATATATATATATTTTTTTTTTCTATACTTTCGCGTAAGGTCCAATAAAAGTGTATAGAATAAACAATGAACAGCAAGTATAATTTGCTATATTCCGCCGACAACCGGGAGATTAGTATAGTACAACACCACACAAAATCCTCCACTAGAACCTCTACGCACGTTTCGACCCGACACCGGATCATCCTCAGGAGATGTTGACTTCACAAGCGAGAAAAGTAAAGTTGACTTTGCTTGTTGCGCTTGTGTTGGTTGTGTTGTGTTGGTGTTATACTATACAAATCTCCCGGTTGTCGGCGGAATATAGCAAATTATACTTGCTGTTCATTGTTTATCATGGACTTCCGCAAAGTAACGCCTGCTTCTATTCATTAAGTGTATAGAATGTTTAATCCAGTAATTCATCCCGCCTGTAGCCGGTAGCCGGTAGCCGTGGCTAAACAACTGGAATGTTGGTTGGGTTTAACGCGGCGGCCCGCTGTTGCGGGTCGTCTAATTTTAGAGTAAACCGTGTAAACTTACAATAGTTTTAACCGACTGCAATAATTAACACTCATCCGGAGCAATATGCAGGTATTTCGATGCTGTTCACTTTTAATATTGAAACCTAACTCACTTTTACAAGGGATTCAAGTTCACTATCATATAAACTACAAATTAACCCTTAATGGCAATCTTACCTGATGGTAAATGATGATGCAGTCTAAAATGGTAGCGTGGTAAACTGTTAGAGGTATAGTAAACCCATACTATTGATTTCTACGCGAAATCGTGCCGGAACGCTAAATCGCTCGGCGACACGTCTTTGTCGGTGGGGCGGTAACTAGCCACGGCCAGACTCGAGCCGGGAATCGAACCCAGGACCTCCAACTTTATAATGCGATAGCTCGCACGCTGCGTCAATGAGGGTTTACAAAATGTTTGAGACGTCAGATCACCTACCATATTATGTATTTTTATATAGTTAAAATATTTCACTATCTCCTTACGCACGAAGTCGCCTAGAAACCAGCTAGGAGTATGGGTTTACCATAATCCTGACAGGTTAGCCCGCCACTATCTTAGACTGCATCATCACTTAGCAACGTATGAGATTACCTTCAAGGACTAATTTGTAGTGGATAAAAAAACACAGGCGTTTTTTCTTATCGTTTTGTGCAACCTACTAAACGGCACTACAAGTTTCTCGTTGCAGTCCATTTTCTTATTAAAGTTTGTAATTATTTAAAGTAGGCATACATTAAATTTGTCATATATGTATTGGTCGCTGTCGTTATTCTATGTTCGTTATAGCGGTCGCGGATTGCGGCAAATAGCGCGGATTACGGATTGGCGTGTTGTCGAGATCTTCTGCACGGCGGCGGCGCCGAGACGCCGGGCGCCGCCGTCTGTGGCGCCCAACCTGGGACTTGCGGACTTTTCCTTTTGTTTATCTCCGAGGGATTTTCGATAACGTTTATAAAGTAACGGCGATTTACTGCGACCGCTTTGCGCAGAGAGCCTGTGGCGCTAACTTGGCATCTGCAAACTTGTCTTTTTGATTAGCGAAATTTTTATTTTTATTTTATTTTTTATTTTTATTACTTATGTACCAAATTTGTGATATCAAACTCTTACAAAAGAAGTATACAAAGGAAAGCTTATCTCTATAAGAGATCTCTTCCAGCCACCCTTAGATATGAGTAAGGTGAATTTATAAAGTGGGATAGGTCAAACAAGGTATGTTTAAACTACATACTAATAAAAAATTAATAATAATATATATATATAAAGGAAACTAATAATAATAAATAAATGTTAAATATAATATTAAGAAACAGATAGATAGCTCTTTTAATCTCACTTTGAAAGTATGAACCGATTGGCTGTCTCTAACAAGTTCAGGTAAAGAATTACAAAGTTGTACAGCATTAACAGTAAATTTTTCTTCGTGTCAGTAACCTAGCAACGGTGTCAACCTTTGTTTTATCTAAATTTCGTCGTCCAACACAGCCGTGGTTTTGTTGTCGCGTTCAGCGCCAAAGTTGGTGACGATCTCTTTTTTTTCTCTCTACATTGGCGTCGGACCTTTGGACTTCTATAGAAAGATCTCCTGCGACTTTATTGCACACTACAACATTCTGAGTACTGTCATAGACCGATTCGACTCTCCAATCTTGAAACGTTTTTAAAAATTACATCATCATGAACAACCCATTACCGGCTCACTACAGAGCACGGGTCTCCTCTCAATATGAGAAGGGTTCGGCCATAGTCCACCACGCTGGCCGTGTGCGGATTGGCAGACTTCACACGCCTTTGAGAACATTATGGAGAACTCTCATGCGTGCAGGTTTCCTCACGATGTTTTCCTTCACCGCTGAAGCAAGTGATATTTTAATTGTTTAAAAACGCACATAACCCCGAAAAGTTAGAGGTACGTGCCCGGATTCGAACCACCGACCTCTGATTAGGAGGCTGACGCGCTAACCACTAGGCTATCACCGCTTAAAAATTACATGTAGATCGGGAACTGTCGGAAGTTTAAATTAATTTTAATTATTTATGTGTATTGTATCGTATTGCAAATGAAATATTGGGCCTGGTTGCCATAATGAAGAAATTATATTTTATTGTGGCAATTTGCGTGGGCGCCATCGGATTTATTTTCTTTTTAAAATTATTCTCAGTCGATAATCGTCTGAGAGTACCGTCTGACTTCATGTGAAATGACAAGGAACTTAAGAGAGTTAGAGGATACTACAGGTGACGGAATAAACTCCTACCGCTCTTTTTTTTTATCGAGTCGTATCACATTGGACTAGTTTTCAATGTATGATCGTTGAGATTTTAGATTTTTTTGATATAAGTATGAAAGCAACCTTCAGTCAAGACGTTGCGTCACGCAGCAACGGCGTCTTGAATCTTATCTCATCTCAAAAATGTCTGCAATAACGTTGATGTCTGGGCCTTTTCTTGTTATTTATTTTATAGAGACATTAAAAAAAAAGTTATATAACTTAGGAACAGAATTGAAACGCCGAGCGGTTTAACTTGATTTATGTTGGCGCTCAATTTAAGACCATTTTACTTTAAGACCTTATGTAGTACAGCAAGTTTACATACAACAAGCAACGGATTATAAGATATAGTATATATGTTATAATTCGTGTATGTTTATAATCATCTAAATTGATGATAACTACTCATATTATCATATTTAGGCTACTCTAACAAATTAGGTTTTTATCCTGTAAAGCTAGAATAAGAGGAGATAAATAAATAAATAAATTATATATTAATATATTTTATTGCACCATCAACCAAGCACCTAAATTGGGTGCCTGGAAGAAAATCAGCGATAAGGTCGCAAAATGCTGTCTAACCGACGACCTCCGTGGCGCAGTGCGTGCGCTGTCGCATTATAAAGTTGGAGGTCCTGGTTCCATTTCCGGCTCGAGTCTGCTCTGGTGGGAGGCTTCGGCCGTGGCTAGTTACCACCCTACGGACAAAACGTGTCGATTTAGAGTTTTGGTACGATGTCGCGTAGAAACCAATTAGGAGCGTGATTTTACCATACTCCTAACAGGATAGCCCGCTACCCACGTAGACCGCATCATCACTAACCACCAGGCGAGATAGCCGTCAAGGGCTTTTTTTTTTATAAACTTGTAGTGTATAAAAAAAAAATTGTATTGTATTTGCATTTTTTATTATTATTATCTTTGATGTACAATAAAAGAGCATTCATTCATTAATTTACTTACAAAAATTAGGTACACAACAAACAGCAAGTATAATTTGCTATATTCCGCCGACAACCGGGAGATTTGTATAATATAACACCACACAAAATCTTCCACTAGAACCTCTACGCACGTTTCGACCCGACACCGGATCATCCTCAGGAGATGTTGACTTCACAAGCGAGAAAAGTAAAGTACTTTACTTTATCATGGACTTCCGCAAAGTGACGCCTGCTTCTATTAATTATTTAAAATTAGGTACAACTTGGAAAATAAATATCAGGCTTTCAATAGCTATTTTTTTTAATATTTTATTTGTCAATCTTAACAAATTACAATCTAATTGTTATTCTAATTGACTGCACAGCGTGACAAAAGTTTAATATAACCAATTATAGAAATATAAATATAATTTTAGGTGTAATACTTAATTAATCCTATTACATTAAGAAGCGGTGATAGCCTAGTGGTTAGGGCGTCAGCCTCCTAATCAGAGGTCGGCGGTTCGAATCCGGGCACGCACCTCTAACTTTTCGGAGTTATGTGCGTTTTTAAAAAATTAAAATATCACTTGCTTCAACGGTGAAGGAAAACATCGTGAGGAAACCTCCACGCCTGAGAGTACTACTCCATAATATTCTCAAAGGCGTGTGAAGTCTGCCAATCCGCACACGGCCAGCGTGGTGGACTATGGCCAAACCCTTCTCACATTGAGAGGACACCCGTGCTCTGTAGTGAGCCGGCAATGGGTTGATCATGATGATTACATTCAAACAAAATTTTCTATAGTGACCGTTAAAGATATCAATTTTGGAGTTATTTCTGACAATCTCATTGTACAATCGACACATTTTTTATTTGGCCGAGGGATTTTAAACCAAGATCTGATCTGAACACGCTGTTATTGTAGATGTATGTCTCAATGCGACAGAACGTAAGTAGTCGGGTAGCACGATAAAACGAGCGGGGCTGAACGGTCTACCCGCGGCGCCGAGACGCCGGGCGCCGCCGCCGCGTTATGTTGGCGCCCAACGGGGGCGCTCGCCTCACACCACGCTCGCCCAGCCCCCAACATAGTGTTAGGATATAGAAAAATACTATTATATACTTAATATTATTATCGCTATTTAGTTTATTTCTTGACATATTTTAAATGATTTACATGTAATTACAATATTATTTTTGCACGCCTACCCGGCAGATTGTAAGAAACTCTAATTTAATGTAACACCAATCAACTACACAATCTATGCAAATAAATGATTTGATTTGACTAGCTGTGAATCGCGGTTTCACCCGCGTAGATCCCGTTTCCGTGGCAATACCGGGATTAAATATTGCTTAAATATCTTTAGACGTCTTCAATAAATGGACTATCGAACATTTTGTTTGAGTTGAAAGAGTTTTTCACATCGGACCAAATTCAAATTCAAAATAATCTTTATTCAAATAGTCCTTAAAAAGGCACTTTTGACGCGTCAATAATTTACATAGTAGTTATTTCATGGTGATAACTACATTCGTAAACTTAAAACTAAAGCTATGAGGGTTCCAAACGCGCCCCGGTCTAAGAAGAAGCCAACAACAAACTTAGCCGGGACCCGTAGGTATTTCCCGAGATTACCGCGTTTAATAAAACAATTGAAATTAACTGATTTAGACATGATTGAATTTGAAATTTGTGCAGCGGTCATAAATTGCAAATTGACTATGAAGTTACCAACACACCTACATTTCTTAGACAACAGCGAGTAATTATAATGTAATATGAACTTTATTGTATAGCAATAAAGTTCATATTAAATAATTCATATTAATTATATGGCGAAGCGGTGATAGCCTAGTGGTTAGGGCGTCAGCCTCCTAATCAGAGGTCGGCTGTTCGAATCCGGGCACGCACCTCTAACTTTTCATAGTTATGTGCGTTTTTAAACAAATAAAATATCACTTGCTTCAACGGTGAAGGAAAACATCGTGAGGAAACCTGCACGCCTGAGAGTTCTCCATAATGTTCTCGATGGCGTGTGAAGTCTGCCAATCCGCACATGACCAGCGTGGTGGACTATGCTCAAACCCTTCTCATATTGAGAGGAGACCCGCGCTCTGTAGTGAGCCGGTAATGGGTTGATCATAATGATGTGAGATGGCGATGACAAAAAAAGGCTAAGTTTGTTGTGGGCTTCCTTAGCCATGGTGCTATTGGAGTTATCACCATCACTTCACGCAAATAGAAACAATGGAAAATGGGTTATATATGAACGAATCATAGATGTCTGGAACAGTTTTACATGAATAAAGCTATTTTTGATTTGATTGGAAATGATTGTTTTGATGTGGAACATCTATTGCTCGGTTTTTCTGTGAAATCTGACGCCGTCACCGCAAACGGCATAACACTAACAGGGCGTCATACCCATTGATACAATAATAAACTTGTAGTACCATTTAGTAGGCTGCAGGAAATTAGTAACTCATTCAAAGGAAATTGTATTTTATTTTATAATAAATTACCTCCATATATAGAGTGATATCTCCATAGGTACTAGAATTTATTATTGTTTATGTGAGATGGTGATAACAAAAAAAAACCCCGGCAAAATTTGTTGTGGGCTTCTTCTTAGACCAGGGCGCGTTTGGAACCCTCATAGCTTTAGTTTTAAGTTCACGAATGTAGTTATCACCATGAAATCACTATGTAAATTACGACGCGTCAAAAGTGCCTTTTAAAGGACTATTTGAATAAGATTATTTGAATTTGAATTTGATATGTTCTAATTTAATATCGGAGACTATTTTGGTCACCGTTCTCTTATATTTGTTTTGTATAATTATATTTTGTATCATACAATACGCATGCACCTCTAACTTTTCGGAGTTATGTGCGTTTTTAAACAATTAAAATATCAGTCACTTCAACGGTGAAGGAAAACATCGTGAGGAAACCTGCACGCCTGAGAGTTCTCCATAATGTTCTCAAAGGCGTGTGAAGTCTACCAATCCGCACATGGCCAGCGTGGTGGACTATGGCCAAACCCTTCTCATATTGAGAGGAGACCCGCGCTCTGTAGTGAGCCGGTAATGGGTTGATCATGATGATGATGGTGATGATCATACAATAAACTGTATTGTTCACTTTATTAATTAAATCCTGTCTTTGTCAGCAGGTACACGAGTGGAGATGTGAAGCGACCGACGAACAAACACACGCCGATCAGTGCCTTATATATACATAGTTACAGTTTATTAAGTTAGTGACAGAGTGCAGTACAAACGAACGAAGTTCTACGAAGACATAACGAATTGATTTGGTGAGTACTTTACTATTAAGTAATCATGATCAACCCATTACCGGCTCACTACAGAGCACGGGTCTCCTCTCAATATGAGAAGGGTTCGGCCATAGTCCACCACGCTGGCCGTGTGCGGATTGGCAGACTTCACACGCCTTTGAGAACATTACGGAGAACTCTCAGGCGTGCAGGTTTCCTCACGATGTTTTCCTTCACCGTTGAAGCGAGTGATATTTTTTTTTATAAACGCACATAATAATGAATAGTTTATTTGTATTGATATTTATTTATAAAAGTATATATTTAATATATTATATTTATTGATATTTTATATTGTTTTGAAAATTGCGCCACTACCCTCATATTTTAATTAATTCTTTCCCCAAGGGTTGTCTGGAAGAGATTGCTGAAGCAATAAGACCGCCTTTGCATACTTATGTGTTAAGTGTTTTGTGTTGTTGTTTCTTTAAAATTTGTGTGCAATAAAGAGTATTTATCTTATCTTAACTCCGAAAAGTTAGAGGTGCGTGCCCGGATTCGAACCGCCCGACCTCTGATTAGGAGGGTGACGCCCTAACCACTAGGCTATCACCGCTTCAAAAAAAAAAACCATCATCCCCCCTCATCTCATCTTATAATTAAACTTGAATGCAATTAGGACTACCTTATATCATCAAAGCCGGAACGAACTGGTGGCCTTCGATTCCGTTTATTGTGCTCTGTAGTGAGCCGGCAATGGCTTGATGATGATGATGATGATGATAAAGAGAACTAGACAAAAGCGGTGAAAATAACACAGTTAAGTTCGAGGCTGGACGGAATGTGGTGAGCGTAGTTTGTTATCAGACTTCCCGCTGGAGTGCTATCGACTCGTGATAATGCCTCGAGCCTCGTGCCGCGAGCGATGCGCGGGTCGTGGGTTCGATGTGTGTTTGTGTGACCTACCTGGTTAGCGTTGTTGATATTCAGTCGGTCGTAAGGACGTTCTTGAGGTGTCTCTCATTAGGGAGTTAAGGTCGGGGGTACAACTGGACGCCTCGACCACTACAGGGTTGTCGGTTTGGTATCTCAAAGTAAGCTATGGAGAGCTTTTTAATTTTTATTATTGACTAGCTGATGCCCGCGACTTCGTCTGCGTTAAGTTCGTTTGTGTGAAAGTGTGTTTGTTTGCTTACAGTACAGTGCATACAATCCATTCGTTTTTAACATTATTATTAAAATTCAATCATTTTTATCATGCAAATGATTGAATTAGAACTTGAAGTGGTAATAAAATGCAAATTGTTTGACGTTAATTTGACGTTAGGAACACACCTTTTTGCTTAGACAACAGTGAGTGCTTGTAATTTAACATGAACTTTATGCAATAGCAATAAAGCTCAAATTGACTTTACGTTTTAGTTAGAAAACGTTTGTATGGGAAATAGAAAAGGGCTGTTTTTAGGGTTTTCCCGGCAATTATTCGAATTTTTCTCACTTTTTAAACCTTCCCTAGACCTCCACGAACATTTCAAGACCAAGATAAGATAAATTCGTTCAGCCGTTCTCGAGTTTTAGCGAGACTAACGAACAGCAACAGATTTTTATATATATAGATTTTTTAATTTTTCATTGTTTTCGCTAACTGTATACTGTATTCATATCAGTGTGTTTTAGTGTGCAAGTTAGTGGCTAATGTAGAATATGGATATTTAAAGTGATCCTTATTCCTAGTGGTTAGGGCGTCAGCCTCCTAATTAGAGGTCGGCGGTTCGAGTCCGGGCACGCACCTCTAACTTTTCGGAGTTATGTGCGTTTTTAAACAATTAAAATATCACTTGCTTCAACGGTGAAGGAAAACATCGCGAGGAAACCTGCACGCCTGAGAGTTCTCCGTAATGTTCTCAAAGGCGTGTGCAGTCTGCCAATCCGCACACGGCCAGCGTGGTGGACTGTGGCCGAACCCTTCTCACATTGAGAGGAGACCCGTGCTCTGTAGTGAGTCGGTAATGGGTTTATCATGATGATGATGAAATAAATAATCGTGAATGTAAAGATACACTGTGTGATGTGGGACATTAGTACTGACGATGGTGATAGACAAAGCGAGCAAAATAACAAAGTCGCAACACCCTCCTCTTGTAGGTCGGTTCGAAATTGATAATAAAGAGCACTTGAGTCGATGCAATGGGAAGATTGGCTCCGGACCCGCTCGACAACCCTCCATTCGAATAGCGACCTTGTTGTACGTGTCACTAGAGTTGACATTAGCTCGTTACATGTACACTGGAGTGTATTCAGTGGTAAGTGGTGCGATATGCAAAATAAACTTGCACTTAGATGATGTACTGTTGAAGTGGTCATTAATACATTCGGCTAAGCTACGCCGGCGACTTCGACTGCGTTCAAACCCAAGTGTTTGATATATACCCGGCTAAGTTTGCTGTGGGCTTCTTCTTAGACCGGGGCGCGTTTGGAACCCTAAAGCTTTAGTTTTAAGTTTACGAATGTAGTTATTACCATGAAATCACTAGTATGTAAATTATTGCCTTTTTAAAGACAATTTGAATAAAGATTATTTTGAATTTGAATTTACCCAGTGAAACGATATCATAATATGCACATCTCCAAGATGATATAATAGCTATATATAAATCGCGTCGAGGTTGGTGTAATGGTTGCGCTGTGTAAAGGTAACACACAGACAGACGCACTTTCGCCCTTACTCTGCATGGGTAAAACAAATTTAAAATACTGCCAGAAATAAAATGATATTTGATATCATCATCATCATGAATAACCCATTATCGGCTCACTACAGAGCACGGGTCTCCTCTCAATATGAGAAGGATTTGGCCATAGTCCACCACGCTCGCCTTTGAACATTATGGAGAACTCTCAGGCGCGCAGGTTTGCTCACGATGTTTACCTTCACCGTTGAAGCAAGTGATTTTTTTTTTGCGCATTATCTATTTATATATAGAATGAACAGGGGCGTCTCCGTTGGTAATTTGGGCAGTTTCGGGCAAAGAGACCAGATATTCCGATAGATATTCAATCGGTTCTCTGATTGCCGTCATATATTTGTTTTGGAATCCAAATATTATAATGTGCAATTAAGAACTTATCTAAACGCTAAACATTGGGTGCCACAAAAAACAAAAAGACGTCGAGGCAGACCGAGGCGTCGTTGGCGTGACGAACTCGATGCCTATATGTCGGCTTGGCCCCAAATATCCCTAGATAGAGACAAATGGAAGAAAGAAAGGGAGGCCTTTGCCCAACATTGGGACAGTACAGGCTGATAATAATAAATAAATAACTTAACTCTGGTCGCTAAGCAAGGCCCCGGTGTGCCCTTCGCGTACGGAACCCACAGTCATATTATTCCGCGGCGGAGCGGCCTCCCCGCACAGTTTGCAATTTGCGTCATTGTTAATTTTCATCGAAGATATAATCCGCCGTTCCATCGAGAGGGTGCTTATCTCCGGCGCATCAAATTGCTTCAATCGAAACGTCAACTGCTGGCACAACACCACCCCGCACCACGCTGCCTCCTATTAGTTCCGTGCCATCGCACAGTTCACTCCGCTGACTAAATATGCATAATTGCTCCACATTTCGTAACCTCCGCCTGTCTCCACCCTTCCACCTATTGCCAGTTTGGATCCCGTCTCATTCTCCACTCGGTGTGACGTTGTTTGTTGTGTTATTTTCGTCGAGTGTTGATTTTTGAGGTCATCTGTGTTTTCGAGAGGGTAGAAATCAACCGAGTTTATGAAAATATTTATTAAAATCCATTAAAAGTCACAGCTGTTGATTTAAAGGGGAAAAAGAAAAATTATTTTAGAGTATACTTTGTCACATTGACGATATTATATAGGTATCTATTCATATCTATTCTCATAGTTAAACTGTTATTATTCCTGTGCGTTGTCAAATCTTATGTAAGATTTGATGACACTTGACACATGATAGAACGGTAGGATGATTCTTAGTTGACTTCCGCGTACAAATTAACTAAGATTTTGGAATTTTGAACCCATAGTTAAATAATTATTTCTTACAAGACTACAGTCTTAACGACGTCACTTTCATAAGTCAGTCAAAGAGGACGATAGCGTTAAAACATGGAAATTTCTGGTTTCGCTCGGAGTTATATCTATATTAATCAATCACCCATAAATTTTATTTAAATAATCCTTTAAAAGGCATTTTAAAAACACTTGTGCTGAGTGAATGACTGTACTATCAGTCAAATATATTTTTAATTTATAAATTAACTTGAAATTTATTCTGTAATAGTGTAGGCCATAAGTCTCAATTTGGCTGGATGTAATTGTATCTATTAAATAAGAAGAATCGTATTTGTAGAATCCAAATTCTCAATAAAAATTAATTGAAATAAAATCTCTGGACGGATGGGGCTAATTCGCTAATTCAATTGGCAAATTTTACTTATAACTATTATAACGAAGGCGTTCGCTGAGAAAAGATTTTAAAAATTCGTTGCTTAGGGGAGTATAATACCTATTCAATATTTGTATGGAAGAACAAACTCAACGTGAGTGACGTCGCGGGAAAAGCTAGTATTCTAGTAACAATTCTCTTAATATTGATATATACTCATGAATAAATTGTAATATCGATATAGAATACACGCTTAGGAATCTCTCTTAGCCTTCAAACAGATTACCTTCCTTCTAACTTCGACACTTCGCTGAACCTGATGTTAAGAGGAGCCATCGCCTCGAATGCCGCCGATACTGACTGCGTCAATCTCAGTATGATTACGCCTGTTTTTGATGTAATTTCCTTGATTCTAAGTAAGTAGTAAGTAGTAAAACTATTCGATCTCCTAGCAAGTTTCAGGAAACTTAGGTTTAAAGATCTTTATTCTCAGAAGAGACAATTTCACTTAATGAAAAATTAGTAAAATAAAAAAGAAATAATAGGCGTAAAAGTGGCGTGTTTATAAATTTACACAATGTTTTTTAAGTTTCATTTTGAACGATGCGAAGGACTTTTCGCAAAAAATATCTTTGGGTAAGCTATTATACATTCGTGCTCCCTCAACCTGTATTGTTTTACTGCCATCATTTGTTCTAGTTTTGTATAATCTTAACTTATGTCTATTTCGTGTGTTTAGATGTGATTTGGTTTTAAAAGTAATTTGTGTGTGTATGGTTTCGGTTAATATTTTTCTAATTAGTATACATGTTTTAAATTTATATAATTGATTAAGGGAAAGTAGTTCTTTTGTAAAGTTCTTTAGTCGAAAAACGATTATCTAGGTGGAACAGGGTTTTTAATAGTTTGTTTTGAGATATTTTATTCTACTTCCTAAAAATATTTATACTTTAGTAATAAAATAATTTATACTTCCTAAAAATACATTCAAAATTAAAATTATTCCTCTTCGTTAAAAGCTACTACTTATTTGTTTTGATTTTCGTCTCATTTCTTTAAATATATATACAACTGATTGTATTTCTTAATAACAAAAAAAAAATTCTCTTGTGATCGTGATTTCGCGTCGGTCCTAGCACGGTTAAAGCATAAGTCAAAGTCACCAAAAAACCCTTTTTAAAGCAAACGAAGTAAAATTTTTGGTTATAAGTTGTATCGGTAAGACGGATTAATATATAATATGAATATTATAATTGTCAGAACTAATCTCAAAGTGGATTAAGTTATACTGATTAAGAAATCACATTAAGTGTTATTCAAATCCTAAAGGGTAAAACGGCACATAAGAGTCAATTTCTCTTTCAGAATCTGTAACAAAACGGCAAAAACACGAAAATGTTTAAATTCATAATCTCTGCAAAGTAACCAATGTTAGTATTTAATGACAGTAAAAGTACCGCAGTAGAAAAACTAATGATCAAAACATGGAAATAAATTTGGCGGCCAACCAAGCGTTACGCCTAATGACTAATGTAATATTTGAATCTATCCAACTATAGAGTGAATGATCGCTTTTTATTGGTCATTTGCCAAAGTTCATCGACACTAAATCAAGCCCTGATATGATAAGGGGATTAATAACTCTCGGGCAGCCCCCGAGAACGCGTCTTCCCGATACGAATCAATAAACAAAATCACGAACGGAAATCCGAGCGGAGTCCTAGATGCATTTCCATCTTTCACCGTCTCTTCACCCTCCGAATATCATCCCTAAATCGCTCCCTTGCCTACGAGCGCGAGGGAGAAGGAGGATGAGTGAAGCGCATGCGCGGGCCGACCCCTCTGGAGCGTTGGAGAAGGTTGATAGTGGTGAACAAGAGATCCTGGCGAGTTGCCGGGGTCGAAGACATTCCTCCGTGGACCGTCCGCGGTGGCGGAGGTCCCGCTCTCTCAGTCCCGGGATAGATACAACCACTTCAAAAACTGCACCCGGAAACATCATTCCTTGGTGCAACACAGGGCAGATCACTCGGGACACACTTCTTTCTCGACTTCATTTTAAATATCCAAGTTCATAGATAATTGTATCCTTCTGATTTAAAAATTGGGCAACCAGGGAGTGAGAGAGCGAGAGAGGATAAAGTATTATTTAAAGTGGAAACGAGAAAGCAACATGAATCAACGCTCCCGGCCGAGGTAAGTGCCACTTGTAAGCCACGTGCTCTTTTAGTTTATCATTCCAGGTGGTTGACGATTACCCTTTCACTTTCGATCGTCCGCTCGTTATTGTGTTAACTATTGTTGGTTTTAGGTCGGGTCGCTTTTGAAGTGGCACGAGAATATGCAGAGTAATGTGTACTGGTTTTTGTGTATAATAATTATTATTTTAAATTATACTTAAATTTATCCAGTATTTTTGTATAATTAATTTATGATACATCATCGTGTATAGAAAGTCAGTAGAAGTCAATACTTCTATTATATATTATTCCAATGAATAATTTGGGTAAATAAAAACATTTACGTTATTTAACATAAAAGTATATGACATGGTCCTCAACATATAACGCGTTTTAAAATCTTCATGCGATGAAATGAGTTAGCTTCTTAGGTTTCACCGCTTATGCTGATAATCTAGTTTTCCCAATGGAAAACTGGTGAATGAATTATGAAAATCGAATTTAAGGTTTAGGTTAGGAATTTTGAGGTGCGTTAGGTAGAAGTTGTTGTAGCTATTTTACTTCCATATCTTAACGCAGTTAGAGCTAAACCTAGATTATCACCTTCTGCCTTTTGTAGCGGTGTTGATTCTAGTTTTCCATTCGGTTATGCCCCATCCTTTCTGGCAACCGCTGTAATAGGGAGGTGAGCGACTTTACCTGATTAGAGATGGTTTTACTTCCTAACGCGCTTACTACTATGTCCAGATTACTGGGTAATGGAACTAAAGCTTAGAATCTTTATGTAACATAATGTACTGAGTCTTGTGCTGGTAGAGTGGCTCCTGGAATGATAGGTTTGTTCTCCGGGTGTCCATTGCCAACACTACGCAAAAGTACAAATAAAAGAAAAGTCAAGAGCCTACTGATTATACAATTTGAACGCCTTATCGTAAAATACACCGCTAGAGTAGTAGGCATTTCTCACTCCTTGTTATTCAAAATTCTAGTTTTATTTAAAAAAAACATGTATCTATATTATTTTATCTTATCGTTATATATTATGCTTTCAAAAATTGAAGACAAAAAATTTAGAATGATACTTCTTTTTAAAAATTCAAAATTAGTAAATAAAATAAAATAATTCAATTAGTACTCAAAATTTGAACGGCCTCGATACTCGTATTGTTCCAAAATATAAATACAAAATTGATATTGATCAAAAATAGCACATCATTCAGCAACTACTGCATTTAAAACTGGTGAAAAATTACTCGCAGACTTATTTCAGATTCTCTTCTCAAATGAAGGCATTAGTCGCCTTAGCTTTAATTAAGTAAGCCGATATGTAAAATTACCGTTCAAATTCAAATCAAAGTCAAATTATTCTTGTATTTTGCTCCGTTACCTAAATTAAATTATTAGGACACCGATTCATTGATATGAATGTGGTTTAATGAAAGCAATGGTAAGTCCTGTACGAGTTGCTCCGCCCCCCGCCCGCTCGGTGAATTAGTACAATCTGTTGATTCGCAAACTGAGGCTGCATCCTGTGATTACACTTCGTTAGGGCTCTTTTATAGGATTATCGCGTTAGCATCCCGCGAGGCGGTTTGTTTGGACACATTTTCTTAAATTGTCAAAATAATATTTTCACGTCTACAGCTCATAAAGTAAATGAATTGGACAACCTTTCGAAGATGCCCCAACATACTTAAATGTTCTGTAGACTATTTGTTTTGTTCGTTGGTAAATATTGTGGCTCGGTAATTCACTTATCTAATTAAAAAACCCGCATTTCATTCTCGGTGAAATTTTTGTCAGTAATATTTTTGTATTAATTATATATGCTACAATTTTCCTTGCTACACAAAAACTTAGCTTCAGAATACTATCAATGTTACTTTGGTTAATTTGGTTACTTTGATAGATTTAATTTACCCAATTTCGGGGCTCAGGAAGTTGCGAATCATTCATTATATTAGTCCTTTCTCCTACAGGCTTGGGGGTCCATTTGTCCCCAAGTCTCCTGCGGTGATGATTGCTCTGATGCGATGTTTGCAAACTTGATTGATTAGACCCCACCCCCGCCTCGCGCGAAATTACCGTGTTTGGATTTGGCTTCACTTGTTTGCAACTACGTATTATATCCTAATTGATTGACAAGGTTTAACTTTGTTCATTGGAATGGAATGGCAGAAAATGTTTGTTATTGTTAAGTAGTAGTTATAATTTGTCAGTGAATTTTCCCGTTCAAGCGTGTATCCCAGATTCTTCTTGCTCTTATCCCCTTGTTTAATTATGTGATGCGGGCTCAGCACAACACGTCGTTTTCAAACTTGAAGACATTTCGCTTTGGGCAAATGCTTTAAGAGAGGCCGTTTGCCTTACATCTTCTATATTACGAATATTTTCTGAATCTGTTTTTTTCTTCTTTTTTTTATCCACTACAAGCTAGCCCTTGACGGCAATCTCATCTGTAAGGTAAGTGATGATGCAGTCTAAGATGGTAGCGGGCTAACCTGTTAAGGGTATGGTAGCCATACTCCTAATTGGTTTCTACACGACATCGTGCCGGAACGCTAAATCGCTTGGCGACACGCCTTTGTCGGTAGGGTGGTAACTAGCCACGGCCGAAGCCTCCCACCAGACCAGACTCGAGCCGGGAATCGAACCCATGACCTCCAACTTTAAAATACAACAGCGCACGCGCTGCGCCACGGAGGTCGTCAAAGGTGTTTTACTGTCAACCATTTTACACCCCGAGGAGTTGCTTTAAAATATCGCGTAATTTATTTATTTCTATGAATCTGATTGCAGACTTTTTTAATTTTCAATAATTACAAATACCAAGAACTAACAATAATTTCCTAAAGGATATACCATCCTTTTCCATTTTTGTTGATCTTTACTGCTTGAAAAAGGATCAAGTCAAAGTCGGTTCTTTCGTATCATTCAACGGACCTCTTATATTTTTTATCTAAAAGTCGGCGCCAGTTCAGCACGTATTCCGCTGACGGAGCCCCCCCCGTGGCCGCGCACGCCATGCATCTAACAGCTTTTATCGCCTGTCACTAAAATTTCCCCGAAATCGTCTCCAAAAGTCACCGTTCGCGGACGAAATATTATATTGTCATGCGGTGTCAACCCTAAAGTCTGACCCCCCCCAAGAACCCCTAATCGCTAATAGAAAACAGACTATCCGATTTCCGCGCAGGACAGCGTGACGACTTCCGGCGGTCACCGGAACTCGAATATGGATGGATGTTATTTTTCTCCGATCTCGTATATAAGTTATTACATGTTCACCTTTAAGATGATCAGTCTCGATGACGGAAATGTATTGAGCAAAAACAAAAGGGAGTTCCTAAGATTTCGTCGTAGTTGTAGGTTAATGGATGGAGTTTGTTAATAAATATTTATAATTAATTCTGACTGGTAGATTGTTTCTCTTGTCGAAGATAGCTCTTAATATAATTTTAAGTGGCATGTGATGGTGAAGAAGAAGATGGTGATAACAAAAGAAAATTTACTTGGCTAAGTTTGCTGTGGGCTTCTTCTTAGACTGGGGCGTGTTTGGAACCCTCATAGCTTTAGTTTTAAGTTTACGAATATACGTAGTTATCACCATGAAATAACCACTATGTAAATTATTGACGCGTCAAAAGTGCCTTTTAAAGGACTATTTCAATAAAGATTATTTGAATTTGATTTTTTTCTTATTTGTTGTCTTCATTAGGGAGCTATCTGTTAGTGGTCGTATTCTAATTGAATGCGGATCGGATTAAAGTATTTGTTGAGTTGAAAGTGGTCTAAGAAATGCATCGACATCATTATTTCCAGTTTCACCGTAAGATGGTGCTCCAGTCTATCATCACTAGTGATGCAGTCCAATACAAAATCAGATAAAATATATATAAAGATGAATTTTTACCGACTTAGCTTAGCTTTTTAGCCCTTCACTGCAATCTCACCTGTTGGTAAGTGATAATGCAGTCTAAGATTGTAAGCGGGCTAACTAGCTTGGGTTATGGGAAACCCATACTCCTAATTGGTTTCTACAGCGACACGTCTTTGTCGGTGGGGTGGTAACTAGCCACGGCCGAAGCCTCCCACCAGACCAGACTCGAGCCTGCAATCGAACCCAGGAACTCCAACCTATGATGCGACTGCGCACGCGCTTATGCTAAACTTCATCCAAATCCGTTCTGCCGTTTTTGCGTGATTGAGTCACAAACATCGACACTTTCACATTTATAATTAGGATTACAATAGATGAGCAGGAATTAAATTAGTATTATTATTATCAGTCCGTACTGTCCCAATGCTTGGCAAAGGCCTCCCTTTCTTCCTTCATTTATTTGTCTCTATCTAGGGATATAGGGGCCAAGCCGACCGATAGGCATCGAGTTCGTCACGCCAACGACGCCTCGGTCTGCCTCAACGTCTTTTTGTTTTTGTGGCACCCAACGTGTAGCGGCCTTTGCCCAAAGTTCGTCGGACATGCGCATAACATACCCAGCCCAGTCCCATTTCAGTTTGGCAGCTTTATCTCCCACATCCGTTATTTGAGTCTTGGAGCGTAGTATACTGTTTTTAATACGATACGATAATAGGAATTAAATTAACATTAACATTTTTTCCATTATTGTAAATAGGTCTGGTAAGAATCATTTTTATTTTATTATTTATTTATTCACCACAAGTTAGCCCTTGACTGCATCTCACCTGACGGCACGTGATGATGCAGTCTAAGATGGTAGCGGGCTAACCTGTTAGGGGTATGGTAAACTCATACTCCTAATTGGTTTCTACACAACATCGTGCCAGAACGCTAAATCGCTTGGCGACACGTCTTTGTCGGTAGGGTGGTAACTAGCCACGGCCGAAGCCTCCCACCAGGCCAGACTCGAGCCGGGAATCGAACCCAGGACCTCCAACTTTTAAAATGCGACAGCGCACGCACTGCGCCACGGAGGTCGTCAAAAACATGATGTTCGCCCATCATTTTTAATTTCTCGTATCTCGCTGTGTAGAGCAGAAGTCTAGAAAGTCCTCCTGCAACGTCATCTAATAAATTGACCTATCTAAATTGTTTTTTAAATATTATTTGAATAAATCTATGATTGATTGATTGATCTGAAGATCTCGGTTCAGTCATATCCATCTAGTCATCCAGTTATCCTAGATTAAGTACTCCGCTAGAAACTAACAACTCATTGTTTAATATTATACCTTACAAAACTTCACTGAACTCCAAATATAAAGGATTACTTTGTTGGAACGAAGTTCCTTATCGTGCGTTGTGAAAGGGGGCTAGACGGAAAAAATTCTTACGAAAAGTTGTCACTTTTGTGACACTTTTGTTATTGTAAGCTGTGCGGCGTCGTATTTCTTTGTCTGTCTCTCTCTCTCTTATAGAAAGCAAGCCAGATATTTTCATTTCTATTTCGCATTGAACAGTGTGGTGTCGCGACGATTATTTTTGTTGAGTGTATACAGGTTTTTTGTAAATAATAAATAATAAAAAATAATAATAATAATGAATTCTGACAGTGTTTCCGCACAAGTTCCGGATATTGCTGATGGAGTACAAAATTGAGCCTACTGATTAAGTTTATATAACATTATGTTTGTTAATAATAAAAAAAAATATTATTATAACTTAAATAAAATAAAATTTTATTACAATTCCTTCACTAATTAATCGAAAGGAACTTCGTTCCATCCGGGTGTCCCTTGACACCTCTCAAGTTTTTTTTCAATAATGTTACAAAATAAAATTAAGGTTCTAGTTAGGATCACAACAAAAGATTAATGTAAAAGATTGAACCAAAAAGCTGACGCGAGACGCCTATAAGTAGTAGTTGGTAGTTTAAAATTGATCGGCGTAGTAGCAAGCGAGCGCGTCATGCCATTCGCCGTGATGACATCGGGTCATTTCGTCACACCTCAAAAAGAAAGGGGCCCAGTGGACCCGTTTAGTTTGCATAGGGATAATCCCGCTTCTGAGGTGCTTATTGTATTTGAACCCTAGGCGCCAGACTATTCGGCGCCGGCGTCTATCGATTGCTCCCCTCCATTTTTTAAGTAGGAGGGGCCGTAATCGACGCATGCGTACAAATTGTTTGCGTGTTTATATTGACTAATAATAAATTGCCTTGTTTACTGTTATATTTAATGGCACGTGGTAGATTGGTTTGATATTATTGCAATAGGCGATTAATTTTTAACTGTCTAAGGACGTTATTTCTATATCTAAAATATAAAATTCTCGTGTCACAGTTTTCGTTGCCATACTCCTCCGAAACGGCTTGACCAATTTTGATGAAATTTTTTGTGCTTATCCGGTATCTATGAGAATCGGCCAACATCTATTTTTCATCCCCCTAAATGTTAGGGGTAGTCCACCCCAAAATTTTTATTTTTTATTTTTTAGAAAAAATTTTTAATTTCTATTTTTTTATAATACAACATACAAAAATACATACAATCCTCAATTTTCACCCTTCTACGATCAACCCTTATTTTTTAATAGCCATTTTAGTAATTTAATCATTTTTCCTCTCCGGTCGATTTTTCGTCTTTATTGTTAATGTTTTTCACTCTGATTCGTCTAAAATTAGAAATAATTTATGGCAAAACAACGTTTGCCGGGTCAACTAGTGTTTATATATATCGATGGATATCACGGTTGGACAAAATATGTCTTAGGTAGATATCCAAACGCCAAGGTCTTGTAACGCCTATGGCCCGCGGTTTCCTGCTTCTCGTTTGATACCGTGTGATCACTTAGTGTGGGTGCGGCGTCGATACCTGAGTTTTCTGGCTTCGTCTTTAGAATTATCAGCATAATATAGGAAATCCTTTGTTGCCGGATGTCCGCTTAGTGTATCTTTGAGTTTGGGATCTTGGTTTAAACCCTACGAATGACTTTCCTATGTCCTAAGTACGACCTCCGTGGCGCAGTGCGTGCTCTGGCGCATTATAAAGTTGGAGGTCCTGGGTTCGATTCCCGGCTCGAGTCTGCTCTGGTGTGAAGCTTCGACCGTGGCTAGTTACCACCCTACCGACAAAGACGTGTCGCCAAGCGATTTTAGCGTTCCGGCACAATGTCACGTAGAAACCAACTAGGAGCGTGGGTTTACAATACTCGTAACAGGTTAGCCCGCTACCATCCCAGACAGCATCATCACTTACCACTAGGTGAGATAGCCGTTAAGGCCTAACTTTTAGAGTATTAAAAAAAAAGTAAGCAGCTTTGTCCGTCTTTTACAGACTATTACATTTAATCTCTAAATCACCGACTACGATTGACCTCTAATCTAAGAAAATATGTTACAACAAGATAATTATATATCTTTACTATGTTAATAATAGTTAGCAAAAATGTCTTACCGGTGTGAAGTCGTACGTACACAGCCGTTCTCATCACGCTTTACTTATCTTATCAAGCTATATACATATCATCATCATCATGATCAACCCATTCTCGACTCACTACAGAGCACGGGTCTCCTTTCAATATGAGAAGGGTTTGGCCATAATCCACCACGCTGGCCGTGTGCTGATTGGCAGACTTCACACGCCTTTGAGAACGTTATGGAGAACTCTCAGGCGTGCAGGTTTCCTCACGATGTTTTCCTCCACCGTTGAAGCAAGTGATATTTTAATTTTTAAAAACGCACATAACTCCGAAAAGTTAGAGGTGCGTGCCCGGATTCGAACCGCCGACCTCTGATTAGGAGGCTGACGCCCTAACCACTAGGCTGTCACTGCTTCACATACATATGTTAGTAATTAATAGTTTGTATAGGATTTATTTCTTCCTAACCTTAATAGCGCAAAAAAAAATGCTCAATTCGAATAATGATTGGGTCAAAGCACTACAGATACTTCCCCTATGGTGTTTTAAGAGTACTCGTTAATTATAGTAAATCGTTAAAATTATAGTATAAAAACGAAGATAGTCCACCTGCGTCTTAATATATTTTAATTTTTCAATGAATCGATCAAAAACTTTATTCATATAACCTTACGAATACTTCTTAGGGGTATTTGTAATGCGTCATTAACTTACATAACAGTAGTTGTGGGTGATAACTACATTAATTGTAAGCTTAGAGTTAAGGCAGTGGTCCGACCGCCGACGGTGAACGAAAACGAGTAGAACTTGAAACTATATTAGTTGACGATCAGCGGGAGCGAGTGTGCGAGTGCGACGAGCAAGCGACTCGATTACTCTTATTATTATTGATTGATGATGATTAAAGAGATGATGAAGCGAATGAGCATCGCTGAACGAGTACGTTGGGCAATTTATTTTTGAAAGCTCGTCAAAAAAAAATATGAAAAAGTATACCTTATAATGAATTTCTAGTCGTTCAAGGTCGTTTGATGGTAGTATTTCAATTCAAATTCAAATTCAAAATAATCTTTATTCAAATAGTCCTTAAAAAGGCACTTTAGACGCGTCAATAATTTACATAGTAGTTATTTCATGGTGATAACTATATTCGTAAACTTAAAACTAAAGCTATGAGGGTTCCAAACGCGCCCCGGTCTAAGAAGAAGCCCACAACAAACTTAGCCGGGGTTTTTCTTTTAAGCGACTCTAAATTTAAAAGTGTGCAAATGTGAATCATTACTGATTGGTACTTTTAAGGCCCAGACGGTGTTCAGTTCTTTTTCACACGATTTATTTGTCACCAAATTCATAATGTAGGTTGAGCCACAGAACAAACGAAGCCTTCGATGGTGATGTGTCAAAGAACAAGCAACGAAATTCTTTAATAGATTTCTCAATACCAAATGTGTAACTTAGTTGCTATGTTTTCTGACACATCATGCCCTCCTATGACAGCCGGTCCTATGATTATTTGTGACACAATACATGTAACGTCTACACCCATGCTTTTGGAGTCTGCTTTACTTATAACCTCTTAGCTATAGGCCGCTGTTTTACTCGCACAACAACCTTTATCTGTGAACCCCATTATTTCTTCATCCGCAAAGCTAACAAATCTATTGATGGACAAATACGAACAAACAAGTAACAGAACACCATAATTGATTCCCCAAACAATTCCTATACGTCACCATGTCACATAATATAGATACTCTATTCTTTGAGATCAAGCCGTCCTCCCTGACGCACCCCTTTTGTTTGTGATACAAAACATGTCACGTCTGAAACAAACCTATGGATATAGGGAACTTGATATGAACGTCGAGTGAATTAACTCCGAGCCGCATGTTAGTATTTAACCGCGGTTTATTCTAAACTATGAGTTAATAAATACATGATATTTTTGTTAAGAAATACTAACAAAATTGTCACAGCATTATCATTTCCAATAATTTACTCTCTGAGACTTTTACAAAAAATAGAATACAAATGGGGTGGCCATTTGTATATATTTTCAATTCAATAAAGCTCAAAACTCATTAACAAATTAGCCCTTGGCAAGTGAAGATGCATTCTAAGGCGGTAGCGGGTTACTCTGTTAGGAGTATTGGTTTTTACGCTCAATCGCTTGGCGACACGTGACGTCGTTAAGGGGAAATATTTATAATGGGCTTGACCTACAAGGAATTAATATTTTAAAATATAAAACAAGAAATACTAAAGAAATCAAAAAGCCTTTTCGTGAGGTAACATCTGTTTTATTTTAACAATAGTACCGATTTTGTGAGACGTAACGCTCTAAATTTAACTAAATTGGCAGTTCTACGAAAAACGCTGTCCTTGTCTACGAAAAAACATAATGTCAAGGTTGGTGCTAATTTTCTTGCTTGCATCGTGAATAAAAGGCACCAACGGCTATCCGACCCGAGTACGCGCAGCGGCCGTCGGCTGCGGATGCGGTCGAAGGCGCCGCGGCGTCGGCGGCGTTGCTAAGCGACGGAAATAGGGCGCGCGGATTAGCTCACTCCTGCTGCGAGCCGCGTCGGCCGATCACAACGAACACTGTCGGAACTGGTTCACGCCCGACAGAACTGCGCTGAATTTCAGTTTTGTTTTCACCTCGCATTTGTTGTTTTTTCTCCGTAACACTTAAGTGTGTTTCATTGCACGGTTCAAATATAAATAACATCAGATATTATGTAGTAAATTTCATCTTGAAATAAAAAAAAAATTTCGTGACAATTACTTGTTAGGAATACATAAATGACGTAAAATAAAACTTAGATTAACCTAAAACTAAAAATCTTAAAAAATTAATAAATATTTAACAACATAACTAAAATATATTATTAAAAGGAGTCCCTTTAGGCAAGGTTTCGAAGATACTGGCAGCGTTCCCCCTTTGAATAGCTACACTAATTCGTTGTCCGAGGTAGCTGGCAGCTCTTCGGTCCCCTGTGATGTCGACTAACTTTTTGCTATTTCCTTAAAAAGCCTTAGAGCGCTAGGACCCCACGGACCAAGGGTCTCGACACCGAATGGGACACAATCATATTCGGAGCCTAGACCCCTGTATTTGCATGCTTTAGCTTCAAATTAAAATTGGGAGGTTACCCGTTTAATATTGCTGTAATATCTTCTTGATCTCTAGATTCGTCTAGTCTCCTTCAGTCCTCCTTTCTATCGAATCTTACTTCTTAGACCCCGGATTTTTGTATTTTTAACCTGGGAAAATAACACATGTATCCTTTCTGGAATGGACGGGAAACTGCAACCTTTCTCGAAATGAGGGAATACGGCGTCTTTTATTTAGAATGCAATGATAACTGTGCTAAATTCTACCATGATCATGATTCAGAGCATTGGTACAACAAATAGACGCACGCACTTCCGTGTTTATAATATTATTATGGAAGAATGGTTTAACTGACGCATTAACCTATCCGATACTCGAAGCGATTATTCTAATCACTTTAAGAGCCTGCACATGAAGAATTGAGAATGTATTAAACAGCCTGCCCCAGCCCATCAACGTTTTAAAATGCTATAATAGTTCACTGGAAACTAATGAAATTCAACAAATAAAAATTTTAGAACCTTTATTGAGCAATAACTGAGCCAAGTCGACGCGTCACTCAGTCATATTGGACCATTAACATTCCACCAGGCTGCATAGTTGACGGCGGAGTACCCTTTTATGCAAAACTCAGTGCTGTAACGGCCGAAGTTATGACCGTAGGGGTTTTTTAATGAGTCCTTCTATGTTATAGAAGTCCACAGAATCCTTTTAGGTATATTGCACTGGGGGAAGGACTTAATATTTCGAAGGCGACCGACATTTTTAAATAAATTTAAAATGCGAAACGTACATATTCGGTCGCATTATTTGTAAGAACTAGCCCTTCTGAAGTTATGATTCCCTGGTGGGTAAAACTTCCGCCTGCCTTGCGGGTTCCATTCCCGGTATGCCTCTATATATGTATAATTAAATATGAATTGAATGGTGTGGTAAAACATCGGGAAGAAACGCTGCCTCAGAGTTTTCCATAATGTCCTTAAAAGCCAAGTCTACCTAGAAACTTAGTCAGCGTGATGACCTAAATCTTTGTCATTCTGAGGGTAGGCCAGTGCTGGCTTCTGGTATTGATTATTATGATGGTGAGGGTAACTACATCTGTTAATATAAAAAAAAATATATCTTCAAAATTGATCAGTGTTATACTATTTATTTTTATTTTATTGGTTTGTACTTTTAATTTGAATAATTTATTCAACTAATACGAAGCTGCTAATTGACGATTGTATATCCTAATGTGTCATATATTTGCTGATCATTTAAAGTAGATAGAATTATACGTACTGCAGTCTGAAATAGTTGATGGGATCCATTTGCCGGAGGTCGTCAAAAATATAATTGTTGACAAATCGCCCTTTTATGCTAATATTGGTGCTATAACGGGCGTGTTTATGATCGTGGGTGTTTTAATGATTTTCTTACGTTTTATTAGTATGCACAAATTTTGTCGGCGCCCAGCCGCCGGGGCCGAGTATAATGTAGAATATGGCATGATTAGTGTCTCAAACAAAAAGGGGGTCACATGTAGGGCGACTGTTTCAGTATAAAGGATCTATTTCATGTAACATATTGGCTATGGGAAGCGGTGATAGCCTAGTGGTTAGGGCGTCAGCCTCCTAATCAGAGGTCCCTAACCGAGACCTCTAAATTTTCGGAGTTATGTGCGTTTTAAAAAAAAATTTAAATATCACTTGCTTCAACGGTGAAGGAAAACACCGTGAGGAAACCTGCACGCCTGAGAGTTCTCCATAATGTTCTCAAAGGCGTGTGAAGTCTGCCAATCCGCACATGGCCAGCGTGGTGGACTATGGCCAAACCCTTCTCATATTGAGAGGAGACCCGTGCTCTGTAGTGAGCCAGTAATGGGTTTTTCATGATGATGATGATGATGATTGGCTATGGTCACTGTGTGGGAATCTAAGTCACTGTTAAGTTACCCGTTTGTTCATATTTGTCAATCAAACGGTTTATTAGCTTTAACGCATTAAGATACAATGAACATATATTCTTTGTTCCTGATATTTTACACGGGTAGAAGGCTCTTAAATCCTTTAGAGCATGAACAAGTGCGTGACGTGTTTTGTTCTACAAACAAAAGGGGTGTCATGGGGTGGATAGTTGTCTCAAAAAGTAAATTATATGTACTACTAAATGTTGCAACTTCCTGTTCGTTTTTTCGGTTTGTTCAAAATCCCTTGAGAACCGTTTGTCTTCCCGGGATAAAAGTATCCTCTGCCCTTCTACAGTACCACATATCGCGCGTCTTAAGAGTTAAAGCAAAGTCCATAGTTTGAATATTTTGTAGATTTACTATAGATCTAACTGAATGAGCGTGCTGTTTTAACCCTAGGGTGAACTAGAGACCTTTAATATGTAAGCAAGAGACAACACATCCTCTGTCAGTTTATATGACGTACGTCACGTCAGTGCGTGTTGAAAGAAAGAGACCAAAATAATAGCCTCTTTAATTATAAGAAAGCGAGATATGTTAAACTTTATTTAGTGTTTATATTGGTTAAGCCAACCGTAGGTATCAAACGAATAAACAAGCAAAACAAACTTTTCAGTTCTAATATTGCTAAGGATTGAACAAACTTTTGGTTAGAATCAATTAAAGCATTCGGTAACTTGTTGGTTCATGTTTGTTTATTTGCATTATGAATTAAGATTAAGGTACATTGAAGGATGCTGTCACTAGATACCAAAGTCTAATGCTTGTCTGTGTACGCGGTGTATTCAAGTTATCAGAACAATAGACATGAAATATTTTGTATCACAAACAAAAGGGGTGACACAGGGAGGACGGCTGCGTCCCAAAGAATAAAGTATCTTTATTACGAGTATGTGACATGTCTTGCTATTGCGTGGGAATCAATTATGGTGTTCGATTACTTTTGTTCGTATATTTTGTTTGTGTAGAGAATTAGCGGAGGAGACGTCGATCGATAGACGTTGTTGTTGTTGTTCGTTGCTGACGAACAAAAGGGGTTTTACTGTGAGGACAACTGTTTCTCAGAATAATAGAGTAACCGTATAATATTGTTACTTGTTATCTTCAGAAATCTTATATGGCGTCTGTATATTTTTGTCGCGTATTACGAGTGAACTATCATCATCATCGGCTATAATCTTCTACTGAACTTAGGGTCTTCTTTACACCTTCTTTAGGGTATTTGTCCAGCGGGCTGGTAGTCATCTTTCAAGAACACGTCCACGCCTTTGTCCATCGGTTCTACGACTGAAATATCCGCTCACTGCCCCTTCAATTTGTTAACCCTTTGGGTATGCCCGTGAGCCCAACATAGATCACTCCATAGCGCTTTGAGCAACTTTGAATTGGGGAACGAGACCACGTTTTTGCTGCCCGCATCATTACAGACCAAGCAAACACATTTGAAACTTTCGTCTTAAAGTTTGGGATATCAGCGAATTGCAGAATTTTTCGTCCAACCTTAGACGCTTACATTGTTATAGCAGCTTATGACCAACGAAAGCCTAATCTTTCCAGTCGTCTATACTTATTCAACCACCTTTGATGAAGACTATCAAAGGTGGTTGAATAAGTTTTAGTCAGTCAGTCATTAATCATTCATTGGAAGGGTAAACCGTTAAAGCCGAAAGTCATTTCTTATATCTCAACGTAATAGTTCTAGTATAAGGCGACGCACGTTTTCCGTTGTAGTTATAAATAGGACCCCTCATTTAAAAATACATTCACACAGGTGGTGGGTTGTAGATGCCACACTGGATTTCTCCCAACATGAGCATTTTTTTTTATCCACTACAAGTTAGCCCTTGACGGCAATCTCACCTGATGGTAAGTGATGATGCAGTCTAAGATGGTAGCGGGCTAACCTGTTAGGGATATGGTAAAGCCATACTCCTAATTGGTTTCTACACGAAATCGTGCCGGAACGCTAAATCGCTTGGCGACACGCCTTTGTCGGTAGGGTGGTAACTAGCCACGGTCGCAGCCTCCCACCAGACCAGACTCGAGCCGGGAATCGAACCCAGGACCTCCAACTTTATAATGCAACAGCGCGCGCGCTGCGCCACGGAGATCATCAACTAGCATTCAAACTAAAATATCGTATGGTAGTGGATTAGGTATGATAGATTATATTGTTTGACATCTTCATGACGGTTGATTGATGAAATATTGTCGTTCCAGGAATCAGACGAGCATTCACCGCAAGCACCGCCGAGCGCGTGACGCAGCCTGCGCCTGCGCATCGAGGACGCGCTACAGGGCGGCTGGAGGCGACTGACCACGCCCAGGCCCGTGAGTGTATTATACGCCCAAGGGCTTGTACCAACCCATCTTCAGAAAAATTATTTATTAAAATGAAGCAGCGAAAAGTCTAAGCTATTAAGCGCTCTACGTTAGGAGAAAATATTTCAAGGCGTCGATCCGATGGAATAACGATCGTAAATTCGGCCACCTCTCCTTCGGGTAAAGACTCGAATACCTTTTCCAGGGCTCGTTCCAAAGCCGGCCGAGACACCGCTCTTTCAGTCACGAGAGGAGGACCAAGCCTAGAGAGGAACGAAGGAGCAGCTCACACTCATTAGACCTAGAACCCTCGAGCTCGCAGACAGCTACTATACATAAGTAAGTGATCTGAGTTAGTTGCCAGCTTCCACAGTGCATTTAGCAGAGCCTGAGCCGTCGACCCTTGTTACAGAAATCCATTGAATATCTTTTTGTGAAAGGGAGTATTGACCGATCGTCACTTCAACCCATAGACGTCCACTGCTGGACATAGGTCTTTTGTAGGGAGTTCCAATGGCCACGGTCTTGGGCCGCTTGTATCCAGCGGCTCCCTGCGACTCGTTTGATGTCATCTGTCCACCTTGTTGGAAGTCGACCAACGCTACGTTTACCGGTGTGGGGTCGCCATTCCAGCACCTTGGGACCCCAACGTCCATCGGTTGACCGATCACCTGAGACTAAAACACGAGTACTAACAAATGTAAACAACTGAGTTATTAGAATTTAAAAAAAATACTACAAAAATGTATCTGAGAATTCAAGCTTGTATATAGATACGTCTTTAAAATCAGTTCACGTGAAATAAAATTAATTATGGTTGCCACAGGACACAATCCCTTACCAAAATGGCGACGCTATCGCTCAAGATATCCCTAGAGGGGGGCAAAGTTGTGAAGACCATTCAGTTCGACCCTTCCACCAGCGTTTACGACGCGTGTCGCATCATCCGTGAGAAGATTCTGGAAGCGAACGCTAATGACCGTAAGTAAGCCACAACGGTCCAACTTCATCACTCGAAATGAATTATTATTTATTATATAAATTTCGGTTATAACATTAATGATCATTCATAATAAACATTTTTAATTTCATACAGCAAAAGAATACGGCCTCTTTCTCGCGTCAGAAGAAGACAACAAGAAGGGCATCTGGCTGGAAGCTTCCAGAAGCTTGGACTACTATATGCTGAGGAACGGGGATCTGCTGGAATATAATAAGAAGACCAGGAATTTGAGAGTGCGGATGTTGGATGGTAAGTTATTCGTGGTCAGCTGGTAGTTCTTAGAATTCAGAATTAAGATTCAATAATGGTGTGAATATATTTGTCAACAGGCACAGTGAAAACCCTGCTGGTAGACGACAGTCAAATAGTTGCCAACCTGATGGTGGTCATCTGCACCAAGATAGGCATCACCAACTATGACGAGTATGGCCTGGTGAGTTTACATTTGATTTATCAGTCGATTTATCTTCCCCTTCGATGACTCTCACATGGTCTATGTGTTTTATAATCAACACCACATAGATGCTCTGTATGCACGTTTAGCTCCGACTCCGGGGTTCTCAGGAGATGTTCACACTTAATTTGTTTTTGGTCGCAGGTCCGCGAAGAACAAAAAGAAGAAGCAGATCCTTGCGAGAAGCCTAACTACGGCACGCTCACCCTCAAAAGAAGACACCAAGAGAAAGAGCGAGACGCTAAAATGGATCAGCTGAGGAAGAAGTTGAGAACTGACGATGAAGGTGAGGGTTATTTTTTTCTTAAGTAATCCAAACGTTCGCCTGTAAAGCTACATTTGGAACGTATCGATTCGCTGTTAATCTTGGGGCATCTGTCTAATGGCAATGGCATTGCAGTGAACTGGGTGGAGCCGTCGAAGACGCTGCGGGAGCAGGGCGTGGAGGCGACGGAGACGCTGCTCCTGCGTAGGAGGCTGTTCTTCTCGGACCGCAACGTGGACTCCCGGGACCCAGTGCAGCTGACGCTGCTGTACGTGCAGGCACGCGACGCCATCCTCGCGGGCACGCACCCCATCACGCAGGACAAAGGTAACGCTCGGTCGTTGAAACAGCATTTACTTGCAGTTACTTGTGTATCTGGAATGTTTGTGTATATTAGGATCGAACCACAAAGTGGTCTGTAACACGACACCGTGACATTGCAAAACCATCTTCATCATCATCATCATCATTTCAACCGATAGACGTCCACTGCTGGACATAGGTCTTTTGTAAGGAGTTCCAACGGCCAAGGTCTTGGGCCGCTTGTATCCAGCGGCTCCCTGTGACTCGTTTGATGTCGTCTGTCCACCTTGTTGGGGGTCGACCAACGCTACGTTTGCCGGTGCGAGGTCGCCATTCCAGCACCTTGGGAAAACCATCTTAATATATATCAAATTAAAAATTGTTTGATTCAATCACATTATAATGCCATAGTTTTCATTCCTCTATTTTACAGTTTTACTATTATTGCAGCTTGCGAGTTCGCCGGCATCCAGTGCCAGATTCAGTTCGGAGACCACAAGGAAGACAAACATACCATGGGATTTCTGGAGTGAGTCAACTTTATCTATCATTTATGTAACGCTGTTTTGCTGTGATTTGGATAGTAATCCAAAGTTAATTTATTGGTTAATGGTATTTACATGAAAAAAAAATCAATATGAAGATAACTTTAATCAATTCAATTTAACACTTAACATATTTAGCTTTACAATATGACTGGGTGCTCTCGAGGAGCCAGCTCCTTAATGCCTGATAGATTAGACGCCTCCTCTATCGGTTTTTGAGGACAGCTATCTGCAAATTGATCTCGTCATTTGGAAGAGATGATCAAGCTCACAATTGAGGAACGTGACAATTACTCCTGCAGTCTGAAGGAGTTCCTCCCGGCGTCGTACGTGAAGGTGAAGGGCATCGAGAAGAAGGTGTTCAAGGAGCATCGCAAGCACGTCGGCCTCAGCGAGCTGGACGCCAAGGTGCTCTACACGAAGAGCGCGCGCGACCTCAAGACATACGGCGTCGCGTTCTTCCTCGTCAAGGTATTCACACTTCACTGCCTTCATATATTTAAGAGGTCCCATAAATACTGCCATTGCCTTAAGAGCCCGCCCGACCCCTAGACCTTTGGGTTCGAGTAGACAGTTGTCCAAGTTTCCGATTCACAGATCAGATCAGTTGATTTACACAAAGCTCAATGAACCTCAACAGATGGGTCTAACATGGAAGATGACTAAGAATACGATAATGCACTGTAATCGTTGAGAGCTCTGCTCTCGAAATTGTGTATGAATATAGAAAACCCGGTCAAATTTTATGGAGCCACGTCCAAAATATGCCTTAATGCTTGAAGACCCAAGTCTTCGAACAGTGCGTGAATTTTGCAATGAGTAACGAGCACTAGCGGCATAAAAAACCCTTATGCCCAATAGTGGACGCCTATTGGCTGATGATGATGGACATTCGAGAAGTTGACAGACTGGCCGCTGTGCTACAAAAAACAAGGAGTTTTATTTATAACCAGTTTATTTTATGCAGGAAAAAATGAAAGGCAAGAACAAATTGGTGCCGCGCCTGCTCGGTGTTACCAAGGATTCCGTGCTGCGTCTGGACGAGAAAACCAAGGAAATCCTGCAGACCTGGCCTCTCACCACCGTGAGGCGCTGGTGTGCCAGCCCCAACACGTTCACCCTGGACTTTGGGGACTATAGGTAACTAGACCTTACTGATTCAAAGATTGCTCGCTTCTGTAGGATCGTATCTAAATCTAAATTTAGTTTTTTTTTTGTCAAACGAAAGCTTTATATTTATTTACAATATCAAAAAATTGGGTGGTCTCGTGACTGTCTCAAATTCTATGAACAAATCCATATGGGTATAAAATCAAAATAAACTTTATTCAGTGATCCTATAAAATTCCCTTTAGAAGACATTATAACTCGTAACTAGATCTCTGCTTAAGAAGGCGCCATTAACCCAGCCAGCTCACTGAGCTTCTTACCGACTTCTTCTCTCTAACTGGAGACAGAAAAGTGCTCATGAATGAATTCCGTTCCAGCGACCAGTACTACTCGGTGCAGACGACGGAGGCGGAGCAGATCCTGCAGGTGATCGCCGGCTACATCGACATCATAGTGCGCAAGCGGCGCGCGCGCGACCACCTCGGCATCGAGGGCGACGAGGGCTCCGCCATGCTGGAGGACTCCGTCTCGCCCTCCAAGTGAGTAGGGCCGCGTGGATTGAACCTGACGAATCTATCTATCTATCTCGAAGTCTGGATCTGCATATCATTCTGAATAACCATTTGTTTCAGAGCCAACATAATCCAGCACGACACTTTAAAGGCCTCCGGTAAAGTGAACACCTCCTCGGTCGCCAAGCCGGCAGTGTTGAGACCTGGCGCTGAAGGTATGTTCCTATCTGGGAGAAAGATACTACCGAAAACTAATTGTGAATTCTTATCAGTATCTTAGCTTTATTTAGTTATTTTCTTTTGCCGTACAAACCGTACGATGTACATTTATTTTAATTTTGCTGTTTTGCCTCCTAGTCAATACATTGCTCTGATACTCAAATAGTTTTGCAACGAATTTTTTTTTATTTATTAGTTCGCAAAACTGTCAACAATTCTAGAAATATATTCTAGAATACAAAAATATCTTAATTTTATAACATTGACTTCTCGATGCGAACATAGCATGCACAAGATGGGGTACAAACCATTAGAAATAATAAAATAAAAAATGACTTAAAATTAACCTGGTCGATAAATTAACAAAAGACAAGTATTTGCAGTATTTTAAAAGCTCATTGCAGTTTCTTAATTTATTCTTAATACTAGAGATGCTATCACTGAAGATATCTATTTTATCCCGAAAGCGTTTTGCAAGAAATTGCATTCGGTTATTGAATATATATATACCAAAGATAATCATTATTCGTTCAAAACACCACCTGTACCGTTGGTATTAGATATGTTTCCTCACAATCGTAGTTTCGTTTCCGAATATCGAAACGCACTAACGTCAAAGTAAATTGAATCGTATCTTGCTAGATTTAAAGCTTAAATTTTTCCACACTTCCATACCAGCACATGTTTGTGAAACAAAAATAAGTAGTACGTAAATTGCGACTCTAAGCCGAGAACATAAGACACATTTCACTTTGACGTGAAAGTGTTTGGATACTCGGAAGTGACTCCCGGACTGCGGGAGTGCGGCTGTTATATAGCGGTGGTGTGACTGGGGGCTTGTTCTGTTGCGGCCAGGTGCGAAGCCGTTTGCGGTGGGCCACGTGACGGGCGCGCAGCAGACCACCGTGTCCGGACAAGTGCTGACGGGCCACGCCCCGCCCGCCGTTAGTGCTGTTTTCTTTTTTGTTTGCGCATGATGACGTTTCGCTTTGTTGCATCTTTTCCTATTTGTTTATGTAAATCCTAATTCCAGCCTAACACGACAAATTTGTGTGCTTTTGCCCTTTCATTGAATGATAAATTTAACGTATTTTTTTATTATACACAAATAAGAGATTCAAATGTATATCAGTTAACGCTTATCCGAATTCCGGACATCGTGAAACGGAACCCCGGTTATCAAGTGATTGGTGTTTTATTTACACCAATCTGTATGAAATTGTTAAAATTCAAATTCAAATAGTCCTTAAAAAGGCACTTTTGACGCGTCAATAATTTACATAGTAGTTATTTCATGGTGATAACTACACTCGTAAACTTAAAACTAAAGCTATGAGGGTTAACGCGCCCTCTTTTACACTAGCGTAGATGTGACGTTAATTTTCGTGAAAACTTAGACCAAACAGGTGAATTGGTAAAAATTCTGTTGTACACAAATCTAAACTTATTTGACAGAACTACTTTTAGGAATACCGATTTTATTAGATTATAGGGGGAAGGACTTTAGCTCAAGAAACTAACTTTACAACTTTGCATTGTTTCACGCTTTCTAACACGGATTGACAGTCTTCGAAGTTGGTTGTGTAGGTAACTCACTTAACTTTACATACAACATATGCTTGATGAGGTCATCAATTTGATGTCAGTCCAAATAATGCTTTATTAGTATAATAATTATATAATTTGAAGCGATGATAGCCCCGTGGTTAGGGCGTCAGCCTCCTAATCAGAGGTCGGCGGTTCGAATCCGGGCACGCACCTCTAACTTTTCGGAGTTATGTGCGTTTTTAAAAATTTAAATATCATTTGCTTCAACGGTGAAGGAAAACATCGTGGGGAAACCTGCACGCCTGAGAGTTCTCCATAATGTTCTCAAAGACGTGTGAAGTCTGCCAATCCGCACATGGCCAGCGTGGTGGACTATGGCCAAACCCTTCTCATATTGAGAGGAGACCCGTGCTCTGCAGTGAGCCGGCAATGGGTTGATCACGAGTATAATAATTAAGTGGTTGGAGATGTAATGTGGTGTCAACTGACTGCAGGCGACCCAGGTTCAGCAGACCAAGGTCACTACCATCCTCACGGAGCCCCAGCGCGCGCTGCTCTCGACGATCACGAGCGGCAAGGAGATCATCAAACACACTGAAGAAAAACTGACCAGGGTGAGTCATATCACTATAGGACCACTGCTGGGCACATGTTCCTCGTCATAAGCTCACCAACGTGAAGTAGCGGATCTGTGCTTTCAAGCCCTCTATTCTGTGAGAAAGGAAGTCTCAGCTCAGAACTTTAATAGGCAGGGAAGATATTGATATAAAAACATAAAATGAATAGTAACTGACAGCTAAATTTTTTGTATATGTTTCGTAAAAACCCGACGGAACTGTTTGTTTTCCGGTGTGAAAAGTATTTAAGGAGGTCCCCCCTTTTTTTTTTTGAGATAGGTTTGCGTTTAACGACAATCAGCACCAAAAAGCCCTGATGCGGTTGGAGCGCGCTTGCCTAGAAAATGCCTATTCACTCTGCCCTTGGAGGAGCTATGTATATTGCTTACTTAATGATTTGAATTCTATTCCACTACGATTTCGTTCCGGAAATCTAGGTTTATGCCAAATTTCATCAAGATCCGTTCTGGCGTGATGATGGAAAGAGGATCACGACCATCCATCTACCCAAAGGTTCGCATTTATAATAATAGTAAGCTGTAAGGAAGCGGTGATAGCCTAATGGTTAGGGCGTCAGCCTACTACTCAGAGGTCGGCGGTTCGAATCCGGGCACGCACCTCTAACTTTTCGAAGTTATGTGCGTTTTTATACAAATTAAAATATCACTTGCTTCAACGGTGAAGGAAAACATCGTGAGGAAACCTGCACGCCTGAGAGTTCTCCGTAATGTTCTCGAAGGCGTGTGAAGTCTGCCAATCCGCACACGGCCAGCGTGGTGGACTATGGCCAAACCCTTCTCATATTGAGAGGAGACCCGCGCTCTGTAGTGAGCTGATAATGGGTTTGATCATGATGAAGATGAAGCTGTAAGGGTGGTTGGTTGTCGCAGGCCGCGCTGCCGGCGCTGGGACAGGACGCGGGCTCGGTGAAGTGGATGCGCGCCACCATGGACAGCAGCAAGCAAGTGGTGACGTCACACATCGCCGCCATGAACGCCGCCACGGCGCAAGTGGTCACGCTCACCGCTGGTCAGTACTCCGACTCGTAGTCCAAGACTGAGCTACGGCATTACCACTAACATGCTGAGACTTAACGCAAATTTTTGAACGCTGTATCAAACCGCGTTTTGTAAAAGAACAACCATACTGATACAATAGAATAACTCTATTTGCTGGGACGTGTTACACATTTTGGTATTGCAATTATGTGTGACTCCGAAACATTCAACTAATTCAGTAGTATGCAAAAACTACAGTCGAAATTTTTTAAAATTTATTACAGAATACATGGGAATGTTAACTGGAAATAATATGGCCTATATCCTTATCAATGAGTCGATTATTGTGTCTGTTGCTGCCAGATGTTTTCCGGAAAGGAAGCAAACAGCCAATCAACACTTATATTAAAATACTGAGTAGGTGGCAACCCTAGCGGCGCCGCTGGGCGGCAGCGGGGTGTTACAGGCGGGAGGGGAAGTAGATGACGGAGCGCTTAGGGCATGCACCAAAGAGATCACACTGTTTTCGAACTTCCTCTTGTGGTATAACAACGAACCACTGTTCCAGGTCCCACGGAGGAAGTGGACCACACCGCGGTCGGAGCCGCCATCACCACTATCACCACCAATCTGCCGGAGATGACCAAGGGTGAGTTGTCGATATATTTGAAGTTGCTGTTTTCATTTTGCAGTGCTTGATTTACTCAAAATACAGGTTTCATATATGTATTGAATATCGTCGAACTCCGCGGCGCAGTGTATGTGCTGTTGAATTTTAAAAGTTGGAGGTCCTGGGTTCGAGTCTGGTCTGGTGGGAGGCTTCAGCCCTGTCTAGTTACCATCCTAATACCCTACCGACAAAGACGTGTCGCCAAGCGATTCGGCACGATGTCGTGTCCAAATAGAAGTATGGGTTTACCATACCCCTAACAGGTTAGCCCGCTACCATCTTAGACCGCATCATCACTTACCATAAGGTGTAAAAAACATGTTTAAGCCATACTCAATGCATTATTGTTATATTACTACTAGTCGACGCCTGCGACTTAGTCCGCGTAGATTTAATGTTTTAAAAAAATCCTATGGATAACCAACGCTTGTAACTGAAAGATTATTCCATTCCCTTCTTACATAAAAATAAATCTAATTTCGAGGAAGCTGGAGGAGGAGGTTTTCCAAACATCTGCGCTATACTGCAGTAAGTCCTACTTGGTCAGAGAACACGACTGTCGTGTTATTTCCGGCAAACTTATTTTACGCGCTTTGACCTTCAACTTTCAAACTTCTTATAAGTAAACAATCTGTTGGTCTTGGTTGTCGCTGTAACTTTGTAATGTTCCCCCCAAGGCGTACAAATGATCGCCGCGCTGATGGACGACACCCAGAACGGAGACAGATTGCTCGACGCCACGCGCAAGCTGTGTTCCGCTTTCTCCGACTTGCTGAAGGCGGCTGAACCGGACACCAAAGAGGTAATAATCCGTTCGCCAATATAAATAACAATAATAATATACGAAATAACCTCACTATATTCCTTCAGACTCAGTTCCTTACACATTTCAAATTCAAATTCAAAATAATCTTTATTCAAATAGTCCTTGAAAAAGCACTTTTGACGCGTCAATAATTTACATAGTAGTTATTTCATAGTGATAACTATATTCGTAAACTTAAAACTAAAGCTATGAGGGTTCCAAACGCGCATTTGCAAAAATAAGTGAAGTTTTAGCCTCCAAGATTGACGGGAGTACTCGGTTGTCAAAGAAGTAACTGCTAAGACATTGCCAATAAATAGGTGGAATGGTTTCAGTAACCTAAACTGAAGGAAGAGCTGCAACATTATTTAACTCTTTAGTGCACTAATTCCTTCGAAAAAACAGCCAAAGTTGAGGTTGTAGGCATGCTTAGTATATTTGCCTGGTGGGAGGCTTCGGCCGTGGCTGGTTACCACCCTACCGACAAAGACGTGTCGCCAAGCGATTTAGCGTTCCGGCACGATGTCGTCTAGAAACCAATTAGGAGTATACCCCTAACATGTTAGCCCGCTACCATCTTAGACCGCATCATCACTTACCATCAGGTGAGATGCAGTCAAGGGCTAACTTATGGTTAATAAAAAAAAAATGTATAAACTTGTACAGACAAAACATATTTAAAGCGAGGTTAATATTTCATCCGCTTTCATCTCACACAAGATAAATAATGAATTAGATTATTGAAAATAAAAAGTAAGCATAACTAACTAAATAATTATCCATTCCAGCCTCGCCAGAATCTCCTCAAAGCAGCATCAAGAGTTGGCGAAGCCTCCACCAGTGTGCTTTACACCATAGGCGAAGAAACTGAAGAAGACAAGGAAACGCAGGTAACAAACACTAGTTACACACGTAAAAAGTCTTTCATATACAGGAAACTAAACTATTGCTATGACAATTTCTATAAGGTTTTCTTCGGGAAAGACCCTAAGGAATACGGCGCCGATTTCTCACCAGAAGATACCGATAGAAAGTATGAGGACGACGGAATATACGAAGATATAGATACTAGTAATTATTTTGGTAAAATGCTCGATATCATCCACGAAGAAACAGATAGCGAATACTATAGAAGTCTAGAATATTGTAATACTCTGTTTAAACGTCAGTTCGGTAGACCCACTGTTGATAATTTGAGGAACAACCTCATTTCTGAAAACGATACAGACGAGATCAAACTCGATCGATTAACTTCAAATGAAGATTCTATAGAAGGTGATTATGAAGCGATATTGTTTAATTGCGAAGGTTATTTAGAGAAAGATAAAGATGTAGCTGAACATTCGGTTGTTGATAAAAATAGTCTAGAAATCGACAGAAATGTACACAAAGATTGCGAAGTAGGTGATGCGAATCCGAAATTGTATCCCAAATCAATTTCGGATAAAATTTACAATTTCAAAAAAGATTTCAGTAATCACGATTATGTCAACGTTAACTTTGATGATTCCAAAAACAAAGTCGATAATGAAAACAACATAAATCTAGACAGGCGCGTTAAAAATGAGATATTAAGACAGCAGTTCTTCCTATCGGGCATCAATAAGAATGACTTGAATGACAAGTTCAACCGCTACACCGACAAAAACGCTCTAAACGATAAATTTAATCGATTGAACGACAAGAAAATCGAGTGCCACAGCATACGGAACGACGTAACTAAAACCGGTCCAGACGTCAAAGTGTCCGGCGCTTTGAATATGAAATTTTTTAATCTGGACAAATACAATCGCGTTTTAACAACTACGGAAACTTTTGTGGAGAAAGCTGAAGCTAGTTTCACTAAAAACGAACTAAATTTGAAACGTGACGATTTCGAAAGTTTCGTTAAACGAAGCGAGAAATACTTCACCACGGAACATAGAGATAGGGAGACTACTGTCCATTTGAACAACTCTGCCCCCACTCCACCTGCACCTAGAGGCAAAACTGAAGTTAGAATAGTTTACAATCCAACGTTTTTAGCAACCCAAGAGAACATCAAAGGTTTCTGCCAATTTTGTAACAAAAGATGTCCGCGCACGGACTTGAAATGCTGCCCAAAATGCATGTGCCTAGAGTTGCAACTAAAAGGCGTGTGGAAAGAGAATTGGTTGAATATTTTGCTGATCCTAGCGCTGATCTTTGTCTTGCTGGCCATTTTTGTTCAGTGGTTATTGAGAAATGTCGGTTGCCCCGACGCAGCTGAGATACTTAACGGAACATGCCTTCATACATTCTCGCAATAACTTAATAATGATAATTCAAATGAGGTTAGCATTGATAACATTTCCAGAGTAACTTCTTGCTTTATACGTTTCTATTACTTAGTGCCCAAGCACCTCTTCTTACAAAGTCCTTCCGGAAGTTTGTAACACTGAAACACTCTGCCTTATTCCTGGTCGTATTCCACTTCCTTCCCGTTGGTATATTTATTCGTGCAATATATGCAAGCATCTTAACGATTTTTACATTTATTTCTTCAAACATCTTGTCAATGTCCAGTATGATGACATTCTACAGTAATTCGAAGACGAGTTAGTTTTTGTAATGTACAATTGAAGTAACTGAAATTAATGACCAAAATTTTCTATTAGTCTTTAAAATCTTAACGTAGTTAGGTTATACTGTTAGTATACAAATATTTCTAGATCTGACTACTAAAATTTCAAAACATCTATATGTGCTTTTTTAATATCTAAAACTCATTTTTTTTAAACTTAAAAAGCCTAGAACCAGCAGCTCATAGTTTAAGTGTAACCTCAATTAAATAACTAGGTGTAGGGTGTAGGGTAGACTTAAAATAATCTCTAAAGGTAACGGTTTTGACATAATATTATACTCACTCAATTTATAATTCTTATGTAAGTGGTAAGATAAGATTAACAACTGAAGTTTTAATGCATCACATTAAAAAACAATTCACTAATTCATAAAACGCTATTGGGAAGTGGTGTAAAGAATGTTCTGCCACAACATCAGCTGTTTAATTAACGATAAATAAAATCCCGGCGACATAAAATTATAAAACCCTAGATAATTTTAAAACAATAAGACACCACCACCATCACTAATACATTACCACATTGCAGATAGTAACGGTGTGACTTTTTAGGTTACCTTTGTTCAAAAACTGAAATATAACAAAAACCAAATTATGGTTTTTCTTATTATATTATATCCCAGGAAAATGCTACTGTCCGACCCCCCCGTTATCCCAAATGTCGCCTAAGCCGAGGTTCGGCCTCACAGGAGGCGCCCTAAGGCAGATGTCCCTTAGTTTCTTCCAGCCCTAGGGCTTAACATTTCTTCTGGTAATAGCTTCTTTACGAAGCTCGCCAAACAGCACGTTTACGCTGTGGCAACCAATAGGGGCTATCAAAGCTAAAAGACAGAAAAAAGAAAAATGCTGTGGAACAAAAGTCTTCCATTATTATAAACACTGTATCCCATCAGCATAGATCCCCTTTCCACCTGGCCTTGTACACTTACTCAACTCAGTCCACACAAGTTTACATCCATACAAACATACGTACGTTACTTTTTTTGCTGTTCTTTTCCTTTATCCAAATTTTCGTTTTCGGTTCTTCTTCTATTTGAGGCTGATTTTCAATCCTAATCCAACCTAAGTGAAGAATTTATTTGTCACAGAAAATGTCAAATTCATTCATCAATTATTTATGGATTACTCGACGAATGTAAAACTGGCTATTGAAATTATAAAAATTTTTGGTGAGTCAAAGCGTAAGGAAAAAGACTGCGAAATAACTTTGTGTTAGGTGATCGACTTTTGTTAGAAATTGTGTCTATTTAATAAAATATATATTAATATCGAAGCTTCATCTATATGCACAATCTAAAATAAAGAAATATATAAATATTCTTACACAGTCTCATAAAAACATTTGTAGAGAAAGCGCCTGATTTTTCGTTTTCCACTGATCGTTATCTCGTCATTTGTTGACCTTTAAAAAATATTGTATTTAACTTATAATCTGCCCAAATTTTTTTTTTGGGTTTTTTATTCTTACGTAAATTGACACCAAATTTGCGAGTGAATTCTTATTTTTCAATTATTACAATTAAAAAAACCTTTCAATTGTCGATCGTGTAAGATATTTTGTTTAAAAGGTTATTTAGATTTTAATGCAACGTCCATAATATTAGGTAGCTTATAGTCTAGTCTAATTTTTTTTTTGTTTTTTATTACCATTGGCATTTATTTCAAAGTCTGACCAGGTATTTTGGATTTTCTTAAGTTCCTAAAGTTTTATGTTTAGGTTTTTATTTTATTTTTAATGTTGTAATAACTTTCTGGTCATGTTCGCAAAGTTTATATTTTATTATTTTTATTTTGGATCACCTATCAACAATATTTTGTTACTTATTTGTTAATTTTAGTTCTTTGGTTGTGGGACTTCAGTATTTTTTTTTTATTCTCATTGAAGTATTAACAGAAACATTGTAAATATTTTGCGATTGATCACAATTTTTAAATGTTATTTTTATATGTATTTTTGTTTTCTTCGTATAACTTTATTTTTTATTTTTTTTTGTAATTTGTATTTTGTATTTTGCTTATATTGTAAGGTATCGTCAATTCTGTTATCACAAAATATCGGAACACTATAACGTTACAGTAAAATGGACCTTGAACGCTCTTTTCAAAGGCGTGAATTCCTTTGAGTTAGTTATATGGACTAAAATTTTAACGAAATATATTTGGTCCATTTTACGGTATCGTTATAGTTATTCTGTATAAACAACGGAACTAAAAACTCGGGTTTTACTGTATAACAGATTTGGGATATACCAGTGTGTACTATCTATAGAATAATAACCGACTAAGCCGTGAAGCCTTCGTGACTTGCTGATGTTCCAAAACGAGCATATCACTCACGAGTAGTTGATATCACGGTTAAGAGTACACGATGTTTAATATTCATTGTATATAATGCAGCTGTGATCAAAGTACCATTCAACCTTTGGGGCGTTCATCCACCATTTTGGAAGTACAAAATGAAGGAAAGTTTACGAGGAATTAACCTATTATTATTTTACAATACAAAACCGCCTTTTGGGTAAACCGGAACTTAACGGCTTGGTCGAGTCAAAATAACTATTCAAACAAAACATAATGTACAAACTTACAGCTTGCCTAACTGATTAACATATTAAACAATGTTAAATATTTTTAGACATCTGTCGGTGTTCTGTTAAACGTGTCCAAGCGCCTCCGAAGGCATTGCGTAGATTGCGTGAGATGGCCTGTCAAAACATACAGACACTATTATTGGCTACCTTTCTCAATATCGGACGTGTGTATAATATAACGGTCTAGCGTTTGTGATTTACAACAAAATTTACTTGAGTATAGACACCGACGAATGAAAATCTAATAAGGCTAACTTACTGTCTAAAAATAACTAAAAAAAAAAGATTACATTTAAAAATACCAAAGAAAATTCATCAACTGACGTCCGAAATTAATAACTTACTCGTTAACCTCAAAATCTCGTGCGATTTAAAAATAAAATGAGAAAGAATGAAAGTCACACGTCACAGCATTTTCTCCGAGGCTTCAAGTTTCTATATTGATTTTGGAGTTGGAAATTTTCGATTATATGTGATTAATTTCGGCCGTTGTACATATAACTAAACTCTGTTATATATTTCATGAGGAGATGTTTCAAAAGGTCTTTGTACGATCGAAAATTGAACTTTTTTATTGATAATAACATCGCCGGGATAAAACTAGAAGTCGCAGTTAGAAAGGCAACACACTACAAATTATCCATCAATGAAACATGTATTCCCGTCATTGGAATTTGTTTCATGTTTAAAATCTATGTACATTTTTTTAAAAGTAGTAGAGAGATTCTCTTAAAACGATGTCAGACCGTCTTATAGCTATAACACGTCTCACAATAATGTTATTACATTACATTTGGTCCGTTTTGAAACATCTCCATTCTGTATCACACCCGGTCTGTTAGCCTGTTCATAAACATGTATAAATACATTGGTGTATGTTTGATATCGCGGTACACGCATCTGCAGGAAGGTAACAAATATATAGACATTTTGTCAGGGTTTTTGTTCAGTACATATGGAACTATCTAGAATACATACCCATGATTTCTAAAGGGACTGTTTCATCGTAATTTTGGTCGAATTGCGTAATGTTTCCAATATTATTTTTTAGATACCTTTGCAGCTGAATGTACCTTACCAAACGTGTTGTATAGTTTGCCGATGATACAGTTGAGAGAGAGAGAGAGGGAGAGAGAGAGAGAGAGAAAGAGTTGAGGAGTTGTTGCTTGAGATATTGCAACTGTATCATTGCTGAACTGTGACGCTGTACTGGTTCCAATCGAGTTTAGCGATAATACAGTTAAAGAAATATTAATTACTCATAGCTAAACTGTACGATCGCTGAACTGCGCCCATGTACTTGCCATACTCCGCCATAATATTATTTTTGTTAATACATTTGCTTTTTACCAACTGTCTGGGTTTTTATTTACGACTAACTGTCTAGAAAAGTGAATGTAGTGGCAAAAATAATGACTTACGGTCCGATACTAACACACCCCCGCTTGTGACCAACGGCTGATGGAGGCTTCTAGGACGACCACACAAAAATACTTAATACAAAAGGGAGGCAACATAAATTCGCTAAATAAAAGCAAAGTAGTTACAAATCGATCTCTTTCAAACAACTAACGGAAAATCAAAAAACTCTTGTAAAATCAGTATCCCATAGCCGTGCCTTCCTTCTCAAAAGAGAGAAGGATTAAGAGCGCGACGTGGAAGGTTGCTGCAATGCGTGGATGGATTTAACGTTTTTTATCATCGCATCATGCTCGCCAAGGCACATGAGCAGTGGAATCCGTGAAGCTCCGGACTGGTACTAAAAATTCTTGACACAAAACCTTATACCCAAAAATTGGTGGCCTGTCCAGGAATTGGCACTACGCATCTCTTAATAAACAAACATAATTAAGTACGTACGATGCCTTTATAAACTGAACTACCTTTTTAATATTTCTTGTAACTCTGTGCTAATTTAGATATAGTAGTGTGTATGTCTGGAGAGAAAAACAACCGAATATTCAAATTAGTCGATAGTACAAACGTAGTGGATTATGAACTTGCTTTACTTTTCGCGCTTGTGAAGTCAACATCTCCTGAGGATGATCCGGTGTCGGGTCGAAACGTGCGTAGAGGTTCTAGTGGAAGATTTTGTGTGGTGTTATATTATACAAATCTCCCGGTTGTCGGCGGAATATAGCAAATTATACTTGCTGTTTATTGTTTATCATGGACTTCCGCATAGTAACGCCTGCTTCTATTCATTATTTGATTATGAAACTTTTGAATAATAGTGATTTGTCTTGTGATTGTAGAAAAATCTAGCTTATAGTGCGCTTTTAAATCTCACATTCATACATTTTAAAATTAAAACAAAACAGTACACCTTAAACTACATGTCCTACAGTGGGAACAATATTTTTAGTCATCAGATTAAAATGGACCAACTGGACAATTGAGCAAATGAAAATTATAACAGGATACAGCAGTACATAGACAATAAATTGATAACCTAATAAATCAAGAGAATAAGTTGACTTTGTGTTAGTTTAGAGTCGAGAAATCGAGGCCTTCGTTAATTATGTGTTACATAACGTAAATACTTTGATATACTAAAGGTCAGTATTGCGCCTCTGCTGCCCAACAGTTGAGAGTATGGACCTCGACTCTCGAAATGTGATTTACAGTGTGTTTTGTAGGGTATGACTCCAGGCCAACGCGTGTACTTGTACGAGTATATACAGGCATATCAAAAAGTTTGCTTTACTTCCCAAAACATAAGCTCATATCCAATGCCTTAATTTAAGTCGAATATGTGTTGAGTATGTATGCGAGTGCCATTAAACTGGTAGTAAGTTTGTTTACGTTCCGCCAACCCTTGATATGAAGAACTTAAATATTTTCTAAACCGATTATTATATAGATAAAGTTATTAAACACTTCAAATAACCGACTCCGCCAACTTCTTTACTACGATGCAAAGGAATTGAAGCTGTGATAGCCTATTGGTTAGGACGTCCGCCTTCTAATCAGAGGAACCCGGGCACGCACCTGTAACTTTTCGGAGTTATGTGCGTTTCTAAGAAATTAAAATACCACTTGCTTCAATGGTGAAGGAAAACATCGTGAGGAAACCTGCACGCCTGAGAGTTCTCCATAATGTTCTCGAAGGCGTGTGAAGTCTGCCAATCTGCATATGGCCAGTGTGGTGGACTATATATAGCCAAGCCCTTCTCATATTGGGAGGAGACCCGTGCTCTGCAGTGCCGGCAATAGGTTGATCATGATAATGGAATTGAGATTGTAAGCCTTACTTCTTTTTCATACAGGATATACTGTTATCCCTGGCCAAAGCGGTGGCGAATACCACAGCGGCGCTGGTCCTCAAGGCCAAGAACGTGGCCTCCCAGTGTCGCGACGAGCAGCCCCTGCAGAACAACATCATCGCCGCCGCCACGCACTGCGCGCTCGCCACCAGCCAGCTCGTGGCGTGCGCCAAGGTACCCATGCACCGATAACATGCCACGTCACACTTCACTTCACTTTAAAGCTAGTACATGAAGTTCATTTATGTTCACCAATTTCGTATTTTATTTTGATTAATAATTGTTTACTATAGTTTTTTTATTCAACTATATCCAATTGAAAATCTATTTGTTCAAAATTTTGTCAACTCCTAAAATATTTTCCTTTACTTAAAGTATTTTTATAATCGAGGGATTTCCTGTTTTGTTATAGAAATGTATGAAGTGTATTTCGATAACCAACACACAATAACTTGCGACTTTAGGTGGTAGCACCAACCCTCCACAACCCGGCCTGTCGCGAGCAACTAACCAGCGCGGCGCGCCAAGTGGCCCAAGCTGTGGAGAAACTGGTGGCGGCTTGTCACCAGGCGCCAGAATCTGCAGCGCCAGGAATCGAGCAGCTCACGATTGCCGCCCAGAGGGTTTCTGAAGAGCTGGAACGACTGTTAGCTCATTGCGACCTCGGTGAGTATTTTTTTTTTTTTAATTTATTTGGTTCGCCAAAGCCAAAACATTTTTACAAGTTTCAGTACCTTGCACTGAGGTACAGCACAAAAATGTTTAGCCACTTACAGTCAAACACCGCATGCAATTACAGCTAATGTAAATTAACTTATCCTAGTTATACTAAGGCATCTAACAATAAAACAATAACAGAAAATGAATAAAACCAAACTAAACGCACTTAAACTACTAACTACAACTACCATGCACTTAAAGCTAAATCAATTGCCCTCCGGAATTTTGCCAGCGATCCACTGTGTATGTCCACTGCACTATTAACATTATTATATAGTTGACATATATATATGTATATTTCCCTAGACTAGTTGGAATAATTTCGTCAGCAGGCTTTGGACTTTACTGATAAGTTATTTTTGTCTCCAGATCGCCGCCGCGTCCAGCCCACAGTGATGGAGCAATCGGTGGAAAGTGTGATGTGTGCGTCCGAGCGTGTGGCCGACGCGCCCGACGCGCCGGAAATGGTGCGCAGGGCGAGACTACTGGGACAGGCCACGGCGCGACTCATCGCTGATATTAAGGTATGAAAAACTTGAGAGGTCCCAAGGTCTGTCCGCTATGAATCGGGACAAGTTTTGGTAGAAAGGTACTAACTTAAGAGTTACTAAGAGGTACTAACTTAGAAAGGTAAGAACTTTTTGCATCAACAGTTATTGGCGAATGAAAGGTGCTCAAGCGATTTTCCTAGTTAACGCTACTACGGTTAGATTTTGTGCCCGAATTTGAAGGTTCATTAAAAACAACAGAGTTGGTGCGGCTTCTGAAGCGGCTGAAAAAGCTAAAGCATGCAAAACAGGGGTCTAGGCTCCGAATATGATTTTGTCCCATTCAGTGTCGAGACCCTTGGTCCGTGGGGTCCTAACGCTATAAAAGCTTTTTAAGGAAATAGCAAAAAGGTTAGTCGACATCATAGGAGACCGAAGAGCTGCCAGCTACCTCGGGCAAAGAATTAGTGTAGCCATTCAAAGGGAAGACGCTGCCAGTATGTTCGGAACCTTGCCTAAAGGGACCTTTTAATTGTATATTTTAGTTCTTCTTCTTTGTCGTTACACTCTTGACAGAGTGGTCGTGGTCATCATGAAGCAGTGTCTTTGAGGGCAGATGTTATACGCCTCACGAGCATCAGCCACTTTTCTCGGCTGGCCGACAGCCTGGTGCACTCGTGCAAAGGACCGCCCACAGCAGACTTTATCTGATCGGTCCATCGCATGGGTGACCTTCCTCGACCTCTAGTGCCCTCCACCTTGCCTTGCACGACAAGACGCTCTTTGGAGCCACTCTCACGCTGACAGACGTGTCCGAAGAATTTTAATTTTAATTATTTTAGTTATGATGTTATAATTTTTAAGATTTTTGTTTTAGGTTTAATATATGGTTCATTTTAATAAAAAAATAAATGTTTTTATGAACATGTCGCAACATGTACATTGCACTTGTTGCGACAGACAGTTCTTTCACATTAACTAAATTCCTTGAGTTTGCTGAACCACAAATCGACTCGATCAGTAAAGAGTTATTTTATAATTCATTTTGTAGACTGAAGCAGAAAAGCAACCGTCGGAGTCTCAACGCAAACTGTTGGCCGCAGCCAAGTTACTGGCCGACGCCACCGCGAGGATGGTGGAAGCGGCGCGACTGTGCGCATCACAGCCACAGGTAACACTTGAACACGTGTAACACATTTATCACCAGTTTTATTGCTTGAGCTGTAAGAATTAAATTTAAGCTAAAAGTGCATTTTCAGAAAATAGGAAATGAAGTATGTTTATATCATCATCATCATCATGATCAACCTATTACCGGCTCACTAAAGAGCACGGGTCTCCTCTCAATAAGAGAAGGGTTTGGCCATAGTCCACCACGCTGGCCACAGACTGCACACGCCTTTGAGAACATTATGGAGAACTCTCAGGCGTGCAGGTTTCCTCACTATGTTTTCCTTCACCGTTCAAGCAAGTTAAATTTTAATTTCTTAAAAAAGCACATAACTCCGAAAAGTTAGTGGTGCTTGCCCGGGTTCGACCTCTGTCTAGGAGGCTGACGTCCTAACCACTAGGCTATCGCCGCTTCACAATGTATATATGTTTGCTTAAAACTTTGTTCCAGTAGAGTATTAGTTTGGGTGTATCAATTACGAAACAATACTCTTTGTTTTAATGTAAAAGACTAAGTAGTTGAGATTAAAAATCTAAAGGGAAAAAGCGAAACGAAACATCAGGGAGTGGACAGGGATCGCGAGTGCCGCCCAGCTTTTCAGCCTCGCGAGAGACAAGGCAAATATGCCATTCTGACTGCCAACCTTCAGTAGTTGGAGAGGCACCTGAAGAAGAAGAAAAATCTAAAATAGAGTAAACAGAAAGTTTAAAATTAGATTATTATGATTTGCTTTGACGTTGACTTCACAAGCGCGAAAAGTAGCGACTTTACTTTTCGCGCTTGTGAAGTCAACATCTCCTGAGGATGATCCGGTGTCGAGTCGAAACGTGCGTAGAGGTTCTAGTGGAAGATTTTGTGTGGTGTTATATTATACTAATCTCCCGGTTGTCGGCGGAATATAGCAAATTATACTTGCTGTTTATTGTTTATCACGGACTTCCGCAAAGTAACGCGTGCTTCTATTCATTATTTAAATGCACATTATTGATTGTAGCATGGCTTAAAGAACTGGTGCCCTCCCCCTAGGATCGCGATAAGCAGGAAGCGTTGCGGCGCGCGGCTGAGGAGCTGCGATTCATCACGGTGGACTACGCGCAGGGACAGGACATCGTGGGCAGCCAGCTGGCCAGGCTATCCGTTAGTATACTGACAGTTAGAAACTCTAAATGTACTTGTATTTTTAGAATTTTCAAGGACAGTACCTGTTTATTTTTCCTGATGATACTTAGTCGACGACGGAGCCCAATATAAACATGATATGACGACCTCCGTGGCACAGTGCGTGCGCTGTCGCATTTTAAAGTTGGAGGTTCGATACCCGGCTCGAGTCTGGTCTGGTGGGAGGCCGTGGCTAGTTAACACCCTACCGACAAAGACGCGACGTCAAGCGATATAGGGTTCCGGCGTGATATCGCGTAGAAACCAATTGGGATTTACCATACTCCTAACAGGTTAGCCCGCTACCGTCCTAGACAGCATCATCACTTACTAGGTGAGATAGTCGTCAAGGGCTTGTTGTAGTGTATAAAAAGGAAAAAAAATAATATATCCACGAATGATTTAGGAAGTATTAACCAAGAACTAACAGGTGGCACAGAGTTACAGACAAAACAGAAACTTCTGGTCACAGCGACTCATCCACCGAATCACTATTTTACTATTTAACAATTATCTTCTGTTTCTGGACAACATTATCATTACAAAACTCATGAATATCAATATCGATGTCGAGGTGTCAGGTTACTACTACCTTCCAACTTGTCAGACTATCAGTTTATAAAACATCTCTAATTGATGCAGCAAATGCTAAAGGTACACATAATCCTTAATGTGGTCGATATCCAGACATTTGCATGAAGAAATCAAAGTTTGATTCAAGTGTCGGTTTTATTATTAAGTAATCGACGGTGAGGTTTATCTGTATTCCTAACGTTTGTTTTGATTGTTGGTTTAATTCCCGAAGGCTGTCTCTAACGATGCAACTGTTCGCAGGAGAGTGCGCGGCAGGCGGCCTCGAGCGCCACCCAGCTCATAACCTCGGCCCAAAACGCCACCCAGTACAACACGAATAAGTACTCACAGGTTGGTCACTGTTCCCATCTCCTGACATGGATAACATTATGCTGAGGATGATCCACAACCTGTTGTAATCCCACTTTTGGGCTCACACCCTTCTCGTAAGAGGGAAGGTTATTCCGTCCCTTTTACAAGAAGGAAGAAGCTTGTACCCTGCATGCGGAGCTAGCACGCTTGATATGCTGATAATGATGACCGACATGTTGCCAAGCGATTTAGCGTTCCGGCACGATGTCGCGTAGAAACCAATTTGGAGCGTGGGTATACCATACCCCTAACAGGTTAGCCCGCTACCATTTTAGACTGTATCATCATGTACCATCAGGTGAGATTGCCGTCAAGGGCTAACTTGTGGTGGTTAAAAAAATGATGAGTTAAGCCAATGTATATCTAAATAGGTGCATTTTTATCACATGTACTTTACGTGTGCGCATGTATTTATGTATGAATTGAAATTTTAACTGTTCGGTTTCTTTTAGGAAACCCTCCTGTCGGAATGCGAAGTGCTGAACGAGCAAATCCCCCGCATGGCGCAAGCGGCCAGGACCGCGCAGGCCAGACCGGCTGACCCGGCCGCCAACTTGGACCTCATCACTGCTTCCGAGACCTTCCTACAGGTTAGTGTTGTAATATTCTTTTTCTGCAGTACTCTGACTTACTGGCATCTCACAGCCTCCCGGGATAAATGCGAAATGTATCTCCTTGTTCGAATCATCTGCATCTTTTAAACTCTTTAAGTTTTAAATTTGGAAGTTAACGAATGTTAACATTTAAAAAAAAAGATCCTTCTATGCTCTTGAATTTTTAGGAAGACATTTTTGACTTTTACTTATTAGTTATCTCCAAATCATGATTAGACATTTGTATAAACAGATGTAATGAAGTAGTGCTCGGTATTGAGCCTCTTATTAACACATTAAATGTGGTGACAGCCGAGCGGGCACGTGGTGCAGGCGGCCCGCGGCGTGTTTCCCACCATCAATGACGTCACCGCCGCCAAGCAGCTGGCCGACACCACCCACCAGTTCACCACCAGCTGTGCGGATTTGAGGTAACTCATTTTTTAATGAAATAATGACTTCAACTCAATGGACGTCATGCTACGTGACTCGGAATTTACGTTATGGACCAACCACACTCAACTTTGAATACGGCGAATCAAAGGCAAAGTTGGCTTGTCGGAAAGATGGCAACCTCAACAAGGACAAGCGGTATTCGGCGCCGGAACAGCTTTTCACCTTGTCCCGAACTCAGGTTCGACATGTTGCTGTCCCAGCTTGATCACCGAACTGATCGACTACCAAATGTTGAACAATAAGCTCAAAGCCCGAAGCATCGTCTCAAGGTCATCTAGCTATCGATATTATATAATGTATTTATAAGACTGTTCTCAATAACTATTTGTTCAAATTTTCTCCTCACCTATTTACCGAATTGCGACGCATTTTAACTTTCTGGACCTTTGCGTAGTTGATATCCCTTGCATATCCCAGCCCTTCCGGCTTCCGTTTCCCCACCACATACCAATATGATAACAAATGCTAAAACTATTGGATTTGAACTACTTTTTTGACTCACTATTCCTTGTCCAACAGGTCTGCGGTGAGTCGCGCGAGAGTATCGTGCAAGGGTGTGGAGTTAGATGCAGCAGCAGAGATCATCAAGAGCCTGCAAGCTGAGTTGGATGAAGTGGAACAAGCCGCTAAGGACTTGGAGCTGCGCGCGCTGCCGGGACAAACGGTAAGCTTCCCGTCTCTATCACCACACGCCCCACTCATGATTCAGTAAGTTTTACATCAAGTATCCAAGTACGATATCCACTTATATTTTGTCCAGGCGGAATGGGCATCAGCTCGTCTTCAAAGTGCCTGCCGCAGTGCAGCTTCGGCGACGGCTCAGCTGGTCAGCAGCGCGCGGCGGCGCGAGAGCCCCGGCTGCTCCCGCGCCGCTGCAGACCTGGCGTCTGCGCTGAGGGACTTCGCCCCGCCACTGCGAGCCACAGTGGCGACTGCGCCACAGCAGTACCAGCGGAGGTAAGCAATGCTCCATGGAAAATCTGCGACCTGCGAACAACTATTATTTTATTTTATTTTACTAGGAAAACTTACAGCTAATAGAAAAAGTAAATAGATGACAACAGAATAAAATTAAAGCTAATTACAAGTTTTCACAAATAGAAATAATGAGAATAAAAACAAGAAAACTCAACTGGGAAGAAAAAGAATAGAAAGGGGAAAACAATAATAACAATAAGGAGCAAAAACAAGAACAAACAAAAAACTGAATCTGGTAAACGAATTATTTAACTAAAATGTGTGAATTAAAGGATTCGAAGTAAGATTCAGAAGGTTCGGGGAGTGTTAATGGGGATGTTACTAGGACCCTAATGCTAGTATGTTCGAGGTTTAGTTCTTTAACACAGGGAAAAGACTTCAATTATAACTTGTATTGACTTGATATATTATCAACGGTTTAATTATGTTATTTATGTTACATTCTTTGTCGGCAGAGTGATCAAGTCTGGGCGTCAAGTGTTATACTCATCACTGACCTTGGTGGAGACTGTGAAGCATCAGCTAGCAAGCTCCGAAGAACCTGATACCACCAGAATCATGAGCCTCGCCAAGAATATCAGCGAGGTAAGGAGAAATGATTGTAGCACACCGCTAAGAATAGGACAAATTTTTGATAACGCAAAAAAAGAAAAACCCCGGCTAAGTTTGTTGTGGGCTTCTTCTTAGACCAGGGTGCGATGGAACCCTCATAGCTTTAGTTTTAAGTTCACGAATGTAGTTATCACCATCAACTTACTGCTATGTAAATTATTAACGCGTCAAAAGGCCTTTTTATGGACTATTTGAATAAAGATTATTTAGATTTTATTTTTTTTGAAACTATAGGGCAATTATGAAATCTCTAAATAACTATAATCAGGGGAAATAGGGGATTGGTAAAATCTTCTATAGCTTCATTACTCTCAAGTTTCTTAAAACCTCGCTAACCTCGTTCACGCAATATGACAAATATTCATCGTGATCTATCTTGAAATAAGTCCGTTTCCTACCGATATCTCACATCATTTTTGTTCCCAGGGCATGGAAGAAGCGATAGGAGCTGTGCCGTCATACGCAGAACTGGATGCTGCCATCGAAAACATTGGTCAAACTCTGGACATATTGGACATGGGTGAATTCCCGCACACTGACAAGAGCTATGGGTGAGACATGCTTCCATGATTACTTACGATAAATTAAAAGTCTATAGCTTTATGTTTTCAAAGCGGACAGCCTAGTTAGTACTCTTTATCCAATTCAAAAGCAAATCTATAAGAGTTCGAAAAAGTTCAAGTTATAGTTTCTGATCATGTTATATGTTGTACATTTTCCGCTTCGCTCGCTCTTATTCTGTTTATTTTTCGCGGAATTGAGATTTCAGTGCAAAGACAAATTTACCATAATTTTTCCTTTGTCACCAAACCAATCCAATGCTGGACATGGGTCTTACTTCAAGCTCTCTGAATTCCAAGCTTTTGGAGACTTTTTTTTCAGTCCACTCATTCGGGGTCTACCAACGCTGCGTTTTCTGGTACCGATTGGCTATTACGATTCCCCAATCCCACCATTAATCTGACCTCCTGGCTATATCAATTTTCAAATAATGAATAGAAGCAGGCGTTACTTTGCGGAAGTCCATGATAAACAATAAACAGCAAGTATAATTTGCTATATTCCGCCGACAACCGGGAGTAAAGCTTTACTTTTCTCGCTTGTGAAGTCGAAAAGTTGGTCGAAACGTGCGTAGAGTATCTAGTGGAAGATTTTGTGTGGTGTTATATTATACAAATCTCCCGGTTGTCGGCGGAATATAGCAAATTATACTTGCTGTTTGTTGTTTATATCAGTTTTGGTTGGTTGTGCTGAGTTAACACTGTGTTTGTAGCGAGCTGCAGACGGAGCTGAACTCGGCGGCCGTGGTGCTCAGCAACGCGTCGTCGCACGTGGTGAACAGCGTGGACACGGAGCAGCTGCCCGCCTCCGCCGCCGACTTCCAGGCCTCGTTCGAGCGGCTGGTGGCCGTGTGCCTGGAGATGGCCGGGCACGCCGAGGTACTGACGTCATTTACTCAGTACTATGCCAATACGAATACTGTGTTTATAGCATTTCATATCTTTTGCCTGGGATTAAAAGTAATTATATAAAAAATACCCGGTGACAACCATTACATGTGATTGAAACGACAATTTGTTCAAGAATTTGTAAATTAAGTACAAAAAAAATAATATTTTAAGGTCATTCTTTGGCATATCTCATTACATTATTTCGGTTAAAACGTTAAGAGAATGGGAAAGAGTCATACAAAAAGGTTGATGCGTGCACGCGCGCTTCGTCAATATGTTTTTTCAGTTTATATTTGTAAAGAATGTATTATCTAAATGGTCACATCTTTCACAGGAAACGGAAAGCCGCACGCAAATGGTCAGCTCTCTGAAGACCGTCACAGTGAACTCGTCCAAACTGCTGAGCACCGCCAAGTCCGTCAGCCAGGTGACTGTTGATAACATCTGATTTATTCATTAATATAATTCCTTAGGAACTTCCTTTCACACTTTAGTTTTGGTGGATTTTTAATGGCTATCCATGATATTCAATTTCAAGGTCTTATATCTGTAAAACATTATAAATTAACATTTGGTAATGGTTTCCCACACAGGACCTGACGCGTCCGAACGCCAAGAACCAACTAGCAGCTGCGGCCCGCGCTGTCACCGAGAGTATCAACCACTTGGTGAGACCTTCACTAACAACTTCGGCTAAGTGAACCACAGCTGGGCATCTGCCTTCCCTCTCGTAGGATAGAAGAGCTCTGACCTCTAATGTGGTTGCTGGGTTTAAACGATTTTAACAGCTTGTGTGTTGGTAACTCCGAGGCAAGACAAACTTCCTAATTCAGAAATGATACTGAGTATAAATGGAGCAGCCTAAGACAGATTTTCGTCCCAATCCAAGAACATCACGTGAAAGTCCATCGCTGGATGAGTCTTTCGTTGTATCGCTTATGACCAGCAGCTCCCAACGACAGTAGTGTTTTCGCGTGGTAGTCAGTACTGACGCAGTATTTTCTTCTGAGGGAAAACCGCTCATGTTATCCAAAATCATTGCCCAGCCTTTGACATTAAAATGTCAAAATTTACTACTTATATACTAGATGCGCCCATAAGTCGTCAAAACGTGTTTGTGAAAAATAAGATATCGCTAATATTGACACCATATCTTAGTTTTGATAAAGAAATACATATTATAAGTTTCATTGATTATTTTAACCACTCAGTAGATAATCGTTATTGATAAACAAAAGTTTGACACTTTTTGTGATATATTTGGTATGGGTTTGCATATCTGCGTATTGATCCAATGTACGCATTAAAAGTGCCTTTTGAGGATATATTGGGATGATGAAAGTTTAGAGAGTGGCTTTGTCTTCACGAGTGCTCATCCGTCAGGTGGACGTGTGCACGGAGGCGGCGCCGGGGCAGAAGGAGTGCGCCGCCGCCATCCGCAGCATGGAGAGCAGCCGGCCGCTGCTGTCGGCGCCCACGCAGCCCATCAGCGAGCTGGGCTACTTCGCCTGCCTCGACGCCGTGGTGGACCAGAGCAAACTGTTGAGTGAGTCGCCATTCACTAATATTTCTCACTTTTCGTTCTAGCTATCCGCAATTACATACATGTTTCGTCGGTTTCTCAAAAATCGTTGGTATTATTTTAATTTTCCGGGCATAAAGAGTACTTATGTCTGTGTTTAGAATACAAATGATTCGCCTGTCGGTTTAGCTGGAAAGCCAGGCATATTTTACAAATCCCGTGGGAACATTTCCAGAACATGCACCGTAACTCGCATCTCCTACAAGCTATGTGTCATTTTATCAAGATTAGTTCATCGAGATCTATGTACAAACATGCATTCGCATTTATTACAAAGATAGGTAAAGATTGTGTATAGAGACTGCTAAAATTTATGTTTTTCCAGGCGAAGGTATGTCGGGTATGGCAAGCGCAGTAAAGAAGTCGGAATCGGACAAGTTTTCACGCAGCGTCGCCACAGTCGCCACGGCCGTGCAGGGGCTGGTGGAGTGCACTGCGCAGGCTGCTTACTTGGTACGTACCTGGGCGATTTGTTAAAGTACTGCATATCCAGTGTATTGTTGGAAGCCAGTAACGTGTAGGTGTGCGGCGCAGGTGGCGGTGTCGGACGAGACCAGCGTGGCGGGGCGCGCGGGGCTGGTGGACCAGGCGCAGTTCGCGCGCGCCGCCGCGGCCATCGACCACGCCTGCCGCACGCTGTGCGACCCCAACACCGACCAACACCAAGTGAGTACCACCCACGACCAACGCCGCCAATCGCAGACCGATAGATAATAATATTAGAGAGTATTCGACGAATTTGTTCAACTAAACTACATGATCGCTTTGGATTAAACAGCCTTTTATCTAAGGAAACTTATGATTAAAGAACTGTCTTAAGCCACTTTAATGCCAGCTTGGCAGCTAGGCTCAAAGCTTTACGGAACTACTAAATACTTGTTCCGCGGTCATCGGAGCTTGGGGATCACTCCAACATGGCATATAACTACATCGACAGGACTCGCCGCACTCGTTGTTTCAGCCAGAAGGCCAGAGGCACGAGCAACTAAATAATTTCTATAAATCAGCAAGGATCGTTTTTAATTCATGTGGTCGCCTAGATCTTCAAGTCTCCTAGCATGGAGATCTACAGGATTCAATGCTTTTAGCACTAGACAGATCCATTCCATTAATAGGGGTAGTAGTTCAAACGCTGTGCTGGTTTTAAGGATACCAATAAGATTGGCAGCGCCTACTGCCGAGGGTTCTCTAACTGATAGATAAATAGATATACTCTTTATTGCACACTACAAACACGAAAACAAAATAACTAAAACAAAAAATTAAATAAAAAAAACAAACATAATGCGCAAAGGCGGTCTTATCGCTAAAAGCGATCTCCTCCAGACAACCTTTTGTGAAAGGAAAGAGTTAAAAGGAAATGGGGATTTATTTATTTATTAGGAAGCAATCTTAATCTAAGGACACATTCTACAGATCTCTTGCAATGTTGTACACTCCACTTATAGGCTAACTCAGCATGCGTAATAACAGACAAGACATTATTTGTAAAAAAAAAAAACTTAACTAAAAATCGTAAAAAAAAAGAGGTAAAATATTAACACAAAAAATACAAAACAAAACAAAACAAAAATTGACTAACTATCTTGCAATACTGTTAATGTTTTTTAACCTCTTTTTTGAAAGATGCGGCGGAGTTACGAAAGATATACTATGCCAGTACTCTTTATTAAATTATTATAGATCACAACAACTCTGCACAAGGGGGCAGACCTGCCTAGGTTAGTTTTTGTGATGCTAGGTCTAAATGTTACATTATTCTTAATATGCGGCCTAGCATTACTCCTTGGCGCTGCCAAACGCACCCTGCTCAAAAGATTTGACCAATCAATCCCTCCATCCAGAATATTTTTCAGGAAAGATAGATCAATAAAGTCTCTGCGATTAGACAATGACAACGCTTTGTAAATTTTTAGGAGATCAGGGGGTAGTGCAATAGCTACTAACTGACTGGTACGTGGCCCGTTCGCAGGTGCTGTCGGCGGCGACGGTGGTGGCCAAGCACACCAGCGCGCTGTGCAACGCGTGCCGCGGCGCGTCCGGCCGCTGCGCCGAGCCGCAGAGCAAGCGGCACTTCGTGCAGGCCGCCAAGGACGTCGCCAACTGCACCGCCGCGCTCGTCAAGGAGATCAAGGCGCTGGACGCGGACTACTGCGACGTGAGTGATTTATTGTTTAATAAAGCAAAGTAGAAGGACGACGACAAGCGACGACCTCCGTGGCGCATTTCGTGCGCTGTCATATTATAAAATTGGAGTTCCTGGGCTCGAGTCTGATCTGTTGGGAGGCCGTGGCGTTCCAGCACAATGTCGCTTAGAAACCAATTAGGAGTATGGGCTAGGCATACCAAAAAAATGTCCTACCTAACATAACGTAAGGATGATTTTACGGAGAGATACGCATAACGCGAACATCTTCTGATGGCTGCAATATTGCAAGATGGTGAACTTTGGACGTGAAACTCGCAGAACTGGTGCTCGAAATGCAGTGTTATCAAAATAATCAAAACATTTGCGGTTGACTGATACAGTGGTTGCTAATGATCATTAGCAAAATATAACCAATAGTAACCAGTCGAGTCGAAAGTGGCAAACGCTTTAACATGCATCTATACGCAAGATGCGTCCTATTCCCTCCTTAATCTAAGCTAAAAACAAGCGGCAGATTTGGGCAGATAAACAGTAGAAGATTTAGGAGTCTGGACTATGAACGTCAAAGCTATTGTGGTATATTCATTTGTTTATTCCGTTGTATATTATTGTTTTCCCGTCTCTTTAACTTCATCGTTCGTTAGTCAAGTGGTGGTGTTTAGAGGTTGTTCATATTCGACGACGGATCGTGCTTTCTTCGAGTATATCGGGACTGAAAGTAGTTGAGACATTGTACTACAATACATACAATAAGCGGTGATAGCTCAGTGGTTAGGGCGTCAGCCTCCTAAACAGAGGTCGGCGGTTCGAATCCGGGGACGCACCACTAACTTGTCGGAGTTATGTGCGGTTTTAAATAATTAAAATATCACCTGCTTCAACGGCGAAGGAAAACATCGTGAGGAAACCTGCACGCCTGAGAGTTCTCCATAATGTTCTCAAAGGCGTGTGAAGTCTGCCAATCCGCACATGGCCAGCGTGGTGGACTATGGCCAAATCTCATATTGAGAGGAGACCCGTGCTCTGTAGTGAGCCGGCAATGGGTTGATCATGATGATGATGATGATGACTCCAATACTGTTAATTGCTCTTTCCTATGGGAGAGGAAGCCTGTGCCCAGCGGACGTGAAGGCGCAGAAGATGATGCTGACACTATTTTCCCGCAGGCGAACCGCGCCCGTTGCGCCGCCGCCACCGGTCCTTTGCAAGAAGCAGTCCGAAGTTTGCGCCAGTTTGCGGACAGTCCAGAGTTCGCGGCCGTGCCCGCCAAAATATCTCCGCAGGCCAGGGACAACCAGGAGGCGATCTTACATTGCGGCAGGTAAATATCAATATCACAGAGTGGGTGACCTCGCCAAGATAACCCAAATTTCTGTCGAAGGCAGTCTGAACCAATTTACTTCAACTCCACTCAAGAGTCTTTCTTGGGCTCTTCCACTTTTCTGTTTGCTAGCATGACCATTATAGTCATTCTCGATGAATTCTTGGGCCAGTCAATCATCCATAACAAATAAAATGATCACTCTATACCTTTGTTATTTTACAGGAACATAATAACGGAGTCGTGCTCGATGGTGGAAGCTGCGCGTGCGCTGGCGCTGAGCGGCACGGAGCGCGCGCACTGGCACGCGCTGGCGCACCACAGCAAGGCCGTCTCCGACACCATCAAGTCCCTGGTGGCCAATATACGGTACGTTCCATTCCGCGCCACCTGAACGTGTCTGAACGCCGAATTGTGTGCCAGTATCTGTGATTTTTTTTTTTTGTAACCCAATTATGAATGTGAAGTGAAACAAACTTAAAATAAAAAGCGAAACTAATCACACTAATTTTTATTTAATCTGTATATAATTTGGCACAGTTTCGGCTTAGGAACTTTACTGCAGCAAAAAGATCACTAAAATGAGCTCGCAGGCCCTTATATTGGCTTTACTCCCACCGGAGGCTTCCGGTAGGGGAGTGGTGGCTTGGCTAGCGTTGGCTTGGCTCCGATTGGCTAGTTGTGGCGCGGTGCTCTGTGATTGGCGGAGCAGTGTGACGTAACAGAAGTTAACTCCATGGACTAACAATCTCAATCTTAGATAGAGTTTTGTCCCAAAACCTTTTTTGTAAGAAAAAGACGTTTGTGAATAGTTTGGTGCAGAGAAGCCACTCTCTGTGTTATCGCACCTAAACACAAATTGACGCTTATGATGTATCAGTGGTAATCCTCCTTCGCTTCTAGTTTTTTTGAGGTTTTTTTTAAGGTCCATTATTTTGACTTATTTAGGGAGAAAGCCCCAGGCCAACGCGAGTGCGGCGCTGCGCTGGAGACGCTCAACAAACAACTGCGCGAACTGGACCAGGTGGCCTTGCAGGCTGTCGGCCAGGAGTTGCAGCCCAGGCAGGCCAACTCATTGCAAGGTATGCCCTCTCATTTTATCCAGTACAACTAAAACACTTATCTACAAACGTGATGGTAATGGAGTGGCACATGAATGATTTCTGGTAACACTGACTGATCTCCAGGCAGTGCTACAAGAAGACAAAGAAACAACTGGTCTTAGTTACTCGTTTTCAAATGTAAGTGCTGTGTTCTGGTAGAGCTGGTGACGTGACGTGGCAGTGGGCCTTGTTAGTTTTTTTTAAATATATGTTTATATACTCGAGTGTAACGACGATGCCGACATATTGTGCTCAATATGTTGTGATCTCTTTATGGTTTTAATGATAATAATGATAGTGGTATGCGTTCTTTACCAAATTTATTTTCCATGCTTTGTGTGATGTTCAGTCCAGCGGGAATAGGAATACCTGGATTAGGGATTCCTAATAAGAAACGTTGACCTTGCTTTTAAAACTATAATAACCACACGACTGACTTAACTGACATTAGACACCAGACAAAAAATATACAACCTACATACGTCACACTTTTTTTTCTCAATATACAGAATATAATTTCAAGGTTTAACAGGTACCAGACGTCCAGTTATTCCTTAGTTTAGGCAGGTACATATACAGTGATCGCTGTCCAACAGGCTACTCGGAGCAGATGGAGAACAGCGCGGCGGAGATGGTGGAGAGGCTGGAACCGCTGCGCGTGGCCGCCCGCAGCGAGGCGGAGAACCTGGGCCACGCCGTCGTCAACCTGGTGAGTGCCGTGCCTAGTGGATACCGATTCAATTCAATTCAAATAATCTTTATTCAAATAGTCCTTTAAAAGGCACTTTTGACGCGTCAATAATTTACATAGTAGTGATTTCATGGTGATAACTATATTCGTAAACTTAAAACTAAAGCTATGAGGGTTCCAAACGCGCCCCGGTCTAAGAAGAAGCCCACAACAAACTTAGCCAGGTGAATTTTCTTTTTGTAATCACCATCTCACATGCCACTTAAAATTATATTAAGAGCTATCTTATTAGAGCAATATTTCACACCCATTCTTGTTTATCATTTACGTAATCCTTTACACTATAGTAGGAATATATAGGTAGGTAGGAATATATAGGTAGGAATAGGATTGGGTGATTGGATTCAGCCGGCAACTTTGACGAACTCCGTGGCGTAACGCGTGCGTCTTCCCATTATAAAGCTAGAGTTCTTGGGTTCCATTCCCGGCTCGGCGTAGAAACCGATCAGGAGTATGGGCTTACCATACACCTAACAGGTTAGCCCGCGTCCATCTTAGACTGCATCATCATTAACCATCAAATTCAAATTTAAGTGGTACATTCATATAAAGATCTTAAGATTAAAGGGCAGCCTAACACATTCTACCTAAAAGGCGTGCAACAAAAATTTTACAACGAAAAAACAATAATATCAATTTAAAATTAAAATAAGAGTTATGAAACCAATTAATAAAATGAAATTAAATAGTAATAAAGATTTAAACAAAACATGAATGAAAACATGGTGAAGGAAAACATCGTGAGGAAACCTGCACACCTGAGAGTTCTCCATAATGTTCTCAAAGGCGTGTGAAGTCTGCCAATCCGCACACGGCCAGCGTGGTGGACTATGGCCGAACCCTTCTCATATTGAGAGGATACCCGTGCTCTGTAGTGAGCCGGTAATGGGTTGATCATGATGATGATGATGAAAGATTTAAATAATTATTTAGGCTAAAATAAATTGCATACTGTTTTGGAATGTCATAAACAAAATCGCAATCAATACTTTAACAATACCGTTATCCTGCAGAAACTCATTACCTACTTACTTACCGAACACTGAAGGTATTCGGTAATTCCTTAATAGCATTTTTGTATAAGATGCTCTTTTAATCATTCTTTTCATCGGGTGAGATTGCCGTCAATGGCTTCTTCTTCTTCATCAACCGATAGACGTCCACTGCTGGACATAGGTCTTTTGTAGGGAGTTCCAATGGCCACGGTCTTGAGCCGCTTGTATCCAGCAATCCGCCAATCCGTCAATGGCTAACTGGTAGTAAATAAAAAAACAATCTTCGGTGGCTCCTTTAGCGCTGCCGATGTACGTAGGCGACGGTGATCACTTGACATCAGGTGACACGTTTTTTTATTTATTCTTTATTTGTACACCACATATTAATATAAATAATAAGAAAAACAAGAAGAAACAGGATACAAAAGGCGGCCTTATCGCTTAGCAGCGATCTCTGCCAGGCAACCTTAGGATTAGGAAAAAAGAAAGTAGAAGAAAGTAGGTGGCGTAAGTAGTAATATAAGAAAAAACCTGCATACTAATAACTACATACTAATACATACACCGGATTACATAAATAATACAATACATTAATAAATATGAATTAAATATACTAATATATACCTTATAATATTAATAAAAAGAAATAAAATAAACATAAAAGTCGTCATTTTTGTGTGAGGAAATAACATTTCCTCACACAGAATAAAATTTCGTTTGTCTGCGATGTAGCATGATGATAAAATGTTGTCCGCAGATATCGTACGCCGAGCCGCTGACGGCGGGCGCGGCGGGCGCGGCCTCCAACATGACGGAGTCGCAGGCGCAGGCGGCGCTGCTGCAGCACACGCGCACCGTGCTGGAGACGCTCACGCTGCTGCTGCACGCCGCCAAGCAGGCCGCGGGGAACCCCAGGGTGAGAGTTCGCTACCGGCTAGCCCCTGCCCCCACCGACACGGCAGCGGACTGACCAGTCAAAACTTACCTCGAATAATCTTTTACAAGACGCGTCAATAATTTACACAGTAGTTATTTGATGGTGATAACTATATTCGTAAACTTAAAACTAAAGCTATGAGGGTTCCAAACGCGCCCCGGTCTAAGAAGAAGCCCACAACAAACTTAGCGAAATAAATATTCTTCATCTGCGTTGAGTTAGTGTGTGAAAGTGTGTTTGTTTGTCTTCCAATCATGAATCAATGGAGTACTATACCGACGACCTTGAAATAATTACAGGATAATCTGTATAGTATATTCTTTCTATCAAAAAAAAAAGTAAAGTATCTCCTTTCTAACAAAAAAGAATGAGTGTAATCGGAGTACGCGTTAATGATTTACAACTCAATACCCATTTTGACTTTTATCCGCTCTCCCAAGGGAACCGTGATGGATTTTTATACCGGTATAAAATAAACTACCCTATATGTTGAACCGGAGTATCAGCCACTCCTATACCATACCTATATTCATTCGAATCCATCCTGTAATAGACAAAGAAATTAAAAAACATTGTTTTGAGCTCGGTAGTAAAGCATCCCCCAATTAAAACGTTCAAAATATATTTTATGTGTAGAATTCGTGTTGTTACGGTTTTGTTATAATATTATAGATTGGAAGATATTGGGGCTGGCATGTTCGTTTCGGACAAAAGTCCCACAAAAAAGCCAGTGTTGATTGTATTATATGTGTGGGCAGGCGACGGGCGCGCACGGCGAGGTGGACGCGCAGGCGGCGCTGGCGCGCGCGGCGCTGGGCGAGCTGAGCGCGCGCAGCCGCGAGCTGAGCACGCAGCGCGGCGCCACCGGCCCGCTGCTGGACGGCGTGGCGCGCGCCGTGCAGCGCCTCACGGAGCACAGGTCGGCTCGCCTTAACTTATCACCCGGCGTTATACCGCCACATACCGTGATCTCTGCGTTAGTCATTTACATCCAATTAGAACGGCAACATGCCACTTACACTAACTAATGAAATTTTGAGAGCGTTTAATTTAATTCATCATCATCATCATGATCAACCCATTACCGGCTCACTACAGAGCACGGGTCTCCTCTCAATATGAGAAGGGTTTGGCCATAGTCCACCACGCTGGCCATGTGCGGATTGGCAGACTTCACACGTCTTTGACATTGTGGAGAACTCTCAGGCGTCCAGGTTTCCTCACGATGTTTTCCTTCACCGTTGAAGCAAGTTATATTTTAATTACTTAAAACACACATAACCCCGAAAAGTTAGAGGTACGTGCCCGGATTCGAACCGATTCGACCTCTGATTAGGAGGCTGACGCCCTAACTACTAGGCTATCACCGCTTCAATTTTAATTTAATTATTCAATACAAAATATTAATCACTAACCAACACACAACAAAGATTAATCATTGCTCTCGGCGTACTGAAACTCCTACTCCGAAAACAGAACCGTCCACCCGCCATTGAATGGCTCCCATTGAAAATTCATATCCAAGAGCGCGTTGAAAGACGCCAGAGAACGCGGTATGGGCGCCATGGCTCGGGCAACAGTGCGATGACGCGGGACCACGAAAAGTTAATTTTTCCGCGGACGCAGATTATTTATGGGGACACGTATACAACACAGTTGGTCATGGAGATCAGGAACATCGACGTCTCCCCGCAAAATTCGGCACATTATTTTAAGTTGGTCGCTAGTCCGCCTGACCTCCAAGGAGTTGAGTCCTAAGCAACCTAAAAGAAATTTGGTTGGATATAGGAAAGGGATATATGTATATTTGCGAGGAAACAATACATTAACGAGTCTGCTCTGGTGGCAGTTACCACCCTACCGAAAAAGACGGGTCGCCAAGCGATTTAGCGTTCCGGCACGATGTCGCGTACAAACACAGTTCTGGAAGCTATGATAGCCTAGTGGTTAAATCGCGCACCCCTAACTTTTCGGAGTTATGTGCGTTTTTAAACAATTAAAACATCACTTGCTTCAACGGTGAAGGGAAACAACACGCCTGAGAGTTCTCCGTAATGTTCTCAAAGGCGTGTGAAGGCTGCCGATCACCACATGGCCAGCGTGGTGGACTATGGCCGAACCCTTCTCATATTGAGTGGAGACCCGCGCTCTGTAGTGAGCCGGCAATGGGTTGATCATGATAATGATGATGACGTGCCGCAAAGTGGTACAGTGTTCCGATGCGGTGAGCGGTAATATAAGAGCGGTTCCTCACAGTTATTCCGCTATCCACTTAGTATGATCACTCGCCAGATGAGATAGTCTTACTACTTTGGCAGTCAAATTTAATTTAGTCAAGGGCTTTCTTGCAGTTATTATTATTATTTTATTATCAGTCTACTGTCCCAATGTTGGGCAAAGGCCTCCCTTTCTTCCTTCCATTTGTCTCGGTCTAGGGATATTTGGGGCCAAGCCGACATCTAGGCATCGAGTTCGTCACGCCAACGACGCCTCGGTCTGCCTCGACGTGTTTTTGTTTTTTGTGGCACCCAATGTGTAGCGGCCTTTGCCCAAAGTTCGTCGGACATGCTCATAATTCTTGCAGTGTTATAAAAAACAAATTAAAACAAAATTTTGAATTGACGTTATAAAAATTTGAAGGGATGTCACATTTGGTGATGATGATGAACTCAGTTGACTTGTTCTGCGCAGCTCTGAATGAATCGCGATTAGCACTAGGTACAGCGAGATGTCCTTAACCGCCAGTTATGAGGCCGAGGTTATATTTAGCGGGCGGGCTGGTTGCGCGTCTGCCGGTTAAGTGTTGTTTATTTATACGATAATGGTTAAAATACCGACACGCCTCAAGGTATATCCAGCCAGCAATTATAGGGTAACTAAATAAGCTTGTTTCCCTTTATTATAATTATTATTTTTATGCCCGAAAGCTTCACCGCTTGGCGAAAGTCTTTATCGGTAAGGTGGTAAATAGCCACGGCCGAAGAAAATATAGAAATTATTAATTTCGATCGTCTAAATTTTAAATTTTCTGTACAAATTAAGTGTAGATAATAAGTTACTTCATGGGTTGTTCGGATAAAGACATATTTTGTATTAATAGCCACCAAGTAACCCAGACAATATTGAAAAATGAAAATTGACATCAAACAGTATATAAAAGTACTTTTAAACATAAATTATAAATTGTTTTAATTTTTCTGTTTATCATATATATTTGACGGTATCTCGGAAAACAAAAATATAAAAATAGCTTTGATTATTACGTTTTGGAAAGTTATCGCTAAAAAACCATCTCGCTGTAACTGTTCATTGTAGATATTTGTACACATACAACATATTCTTAACACATAATATTAATTATCTAAAATAAACATAAATGATATTGAGCCGTCGCGAGACAAATAGTTTATTAAAGTAGACAAATATGACAATCAAAAACAAACAATAAATAAAAATAACGATACTTTAATTATTTGATAAAAAAACCTTTAAATACAGTTGATAACTGCATTAGAAAATATTGAATTGCAGCGAGTAGACATTAAGTCGGTTGAAAGTGTATGGAAGCGTTATTTGGGTCTTGAAATCAAGAGCTGAGTCTTCGTTACGTTTAAGCTTTCGTTTACATCATGAGCTCTTGGGATGCACCGCTAGTAATCAAATCAAATCATTTATTTGCATAGATATTGTAATTACATGACATTTTAAAAATGTCAAGAAATATTAATAATAAGTATGTCATTTTGTATTCAAAAATTCACTTAAACAATAAAAGCATTTATCTAATAACCATTCTTTTAAAAACTTTTAAAAGTAATTCTTTCAACTCCTTAGGCAATTTGTTATATATTTTAATCGACACGCTGTAACAACTTTTACTAAAAGATACAGTTCTGAAGTTGGGTAATAAGAGTCTGTGAGGATAACGTGTGGTAAAAGTGACCGTATACTTACCGTACTTTGTACCGGCTTCTTTTTTTTTGTAAAGATCAGACATATGTTTCTGAACAAATAGGCTTATCTCATAAATATACAGGCATGGCAGTGAGAGAATTTTTAATTTTTTGAACAACGGGAGACAAGAGTCAAGGGGGCCGGCTCCACATATTGCCCTGATACACTTCTTCTATATTTTAGATTATATATGTATATTTTAAACCCTTCAATAAGCCCATAATTGTATCGGTCAGCCTGAAGCCTGGCACGGCGCCAGCCCGCGGCGTCGCTCAAAGCGATGAGCTAAGCGCTCCGGTCCAATATAGATTTATGAACGCTGATGCACCTCATCAAATGAATGTCAAGTTGATAGTGACGCAGTGACGGCACCGGCCTACGAGTGAAAACCTTACTGCTATAGAATATATACTGTAGAAAACCGTTGTAACATTATCATTTGGAATTCCGTGAAAGCGATACCAAATTAAAGTGAAAACGTAATTGGTTTTAAATTAAAGTGCAATGATACTAAAAGCTGTGATAGGCTAGGACGTCCGCCTTCTAATCAGAGGTCGGGGGTTCGAACCCGGGTGTTTCGAACACCTCTAACTTTTTTCGGAGTTTGTGCGTTTTTAAGCAATTAAAATATCACTTGCTTCAACGGTGAAGGAAAACATCGTGAGGAAACCTGCACGCCTGAGAGTTCTCCATAATGTTCTTAAAGGCGTGTGAAGTCTGTCAAGTGAAGTTTTTTTCCTCTGAACCAATTTCGCAAAGATACTGATAATTTATAGCTGTGATAGCCCAGTGGTTAGGACGTCAGCCTCCTAATCAGAGGTCGGGGGTTCGAATCCGGGCACGCACCTATGACTTTTCGGAGTTATGTGAGTTTTTAAAACAATTAAAATATTACTTGCTTCAACGGCGAAGGAAAACATCGCGAGGAAACCTGCACGCCTGAGAGTTTTCCATAATGCTCTTAAAGGCGTGTGAAGTCTGTCAATCCGCACACGGCCAGCGTGGTGGATTATGGCCGAACCCTTTTCTCATATTGAGAGGAGACCCGTGCTCTGTAGTGAGCCGGCAATGGGTTGATCATGATGATACCAAAAGCCAAAAGTAAATACTTTGCATCCATTAGTGTTTACGGTTTATTTAGCAAAGTTTTTTTAAACTCGCTTAATTATCAATGCGTCGACCAAAGATATTATTTGAGCTTTTCTTACTTGCCCCGAATACGTCGCTTGATAATAATTAAAGCTATACCCTTACAAGATGAGGTGGTGGATGCATGAGGTTGATGCTGTCATCAGAGAAGTGTGACCTCACCGATCCGCGAATTGCTTGAGCAGCGCTGCGTCACAAATTACAAAGTGTTAATTGTAAACAAATCGCGCCTTACTCAATAATCTATTTTTACTTTTCAACAATAGAAATAGGGTCAGCGGTTCCACATTTGTAATTTTTTATATTGAGGTTGTTTCATTGCGCACTTTTGGGTCCAAAATTCTTACAGTAAGCGGCGTTTGCGATGAAAAATAAAATGTTTACTGGACGATTTACAAGAACATTAAGGTTGTTTACGGTAATTTGCGGTGGTGACTCGCGCAGAGAGTCCGAAAAAAGTCTTTCCGCGTCCTCCGTAACTCGAAGATTATTTTGAGCCGTTGGTTCCGGTCATTCCACGTCCCACGTCACCCAAGCCAATACCGGTAGCTGAAAGTCGTAGTTTGTTGTCCAAACTCGCTAAACATGAAACATGAGAACAGCGTGGGAGTTCCAAGGTCTTTCCCGTTCTATAGGTATCCTTGAACCCAGCAGCGTGACATAAATTAAGCTGGAGATTGACTAAACTCATCAGTCATCAGGGAAATTCCTCTAACAAACTTCAATCAGAATATAACTGCGATTGGGCCGTTGACATTCAATACGCGGAATCAAAACTAGATTGATTTATAAATAATTTAAGTGGTGTCTATTTAAGCTTTTTATTCAACGTGTTTATATCCTCGTGTGCAAAATATTAAGCTTTTTATGAATAGACCAGCCTCTGATTACACCTGACCTGACCTGATGAAGTTAGTTGTGGTGGAGCGCTTTAGCCCAGAAGAAGCCTACTAACTAGTCGGAAGACGGAAGCCGAAAAGGCTGTCAAGATCTTTAGGGTTCCTATCCGTTGCTATAATTAGTTGGTATTATTATAAAGATGAACTAAATCGAATAGTTCCTGATTTCACTCCCGCAAAATTGCAGAGAACAGATTGACAGGCGACCTTGGAACGTCGTTAAAAGCTTACATTATTACTGATATGTAGATATAATAAGGTATCCCAATTAGTTCAGTGACCTCATTATATTAGTGTACGCTGGGTGCAGACATCGCGCGCATTTACCGACGCGTGCGCAGTTTGCGTAACCGCGCCAAGCGTGTCAGTGTCAAGATGGACAAACTGTTTGTATTTCATGTTTTTGTTTATCATTCGTATCGAAATATCTTAAAAATAGGAGTTTTTGGATGTGTATCGCTCAGTTAGTTGATTATTGGCGTAACTGCGTATGGACTATACGTTGTATACTCAACGATTTAGTGGAAATTTAAAAAAATACCACAAAAAGATTTTTTAAATTTTTATTTACGTCTATTTCAATATAATATTGAATAAGTTTTCGGAAACATAAACTGTTATAATTACTTACTCCAAATAAATAAGCGATGTAGGCGGGAGGTTTTGCATCTAATTGTAGTAACCGCGGATGCATCAGCGCAAGCATGAATCAGTTCAGGCTAAACAATTTCACCAATAGTTCGCAGTGTGTCTCTGTGTCAGTGAGTAAAATGTTTCCTGTGTTAGAACGGTGCAGGTTCTTAATATGATGTGTTAATTACTCGCACCATAAAACCTTTATTAGGCCATAACAGACGCTTATGAAGCCTCGAGGTGACCTTGATGACTACATTCGTTAACTCAAAACTGAAAGCTACTGGATTTTCCGATCACGCGTTGCAATTAATTCGTAAATAGTTTTTCGTGTGTTTAGTTTTTGCGAGATGTCTTGGCCCATTTGCGTAATTCATTTTTTATTTTCTGCATCAGCTATATATTACCAACGCGAAAATGGGTTTATTGGTTTATCCATATTTCAAGTGGCAATGAAGTGACGTGGTGTTTGGCATACATTAAATGGGCCGTAGAGTGTCGTTAACTACTCCCGGGAGTACCCCTATCCCAAAGGAGCGTGGGCTCCTTATAGGATAGGTAAAAATTTCAGTAATATCGCCAGAATATAAAAAGCCTGAAGGTAGTAGTCCATTAGTATTAATGTTGTTGCCAGCAACGCATTAGCGGTTTCTCTGGCGCTGCAAATGTTCATGGGCGGCGGTAATCACTTACCATCAGGTGACCCGCCTGCTCGTTTGCTCGCTATTTATAGATATTAAAAAAAATGTTAGAAAATTCGCCGTCAAATACAGTGAAATTGAGTGGTTGTTGTCTAGAAAATTTTGTTTGTATTTATATCATTAGTTGCGGCAGATCTAGTGATGAATTGTATGTACTTATGTTGTCCGCCTGTCCGTCAGAATGTCGCTGATCGGCGCCTACGACGAGACGGACTCGTTCGTCGACTACCAGACCAGGATGGTGGGCGCTGCGAAGGAGATCGCGAGACTTGCTACTGATATGGTGAGATTTTGTGTCGATAGAAAAACTAGGGTTCTGGGATATGCGATGGGAGGGTGAATTAATAACCACTTTAGTGCAGTACAAATGGGTGTTGGGGTTTGAAGACACAACTAATGCTACCGACATTGTTTACGAAACGCGATATACTGGCAATCTATTGCGGGTATCTAATGAAAATCGCTGAAATAGACCAGAAGGCGCATTGTTGGTAGCTTTTTTTTTTTTTATCCACTACAAGTTAGCCCTTGACGGCAATCTCACCTGATGGTAAGTGATGATGCAGTCCAGGATGGTAGCGGGCTAACCCGTTAGGGGTAAACCCACACTCCTATTTGGTTTCTACACGACATCGTGCCGGAACGCTAAATCGCTTGGCGACACGTCTTTGTCGGTAGGGTGGTAACTAGCCACGGCCGAAGCCACCCACCAGTCCAGACTCGAGCCGGGAATCGAACCCAGGACCTCCAACTTTAAAATGCAACAGCGTACGCGCTGCGCCACGGAGGTCGAGCTAGTATGAATATAGTCGTAATAGCAACTGCTGAAGTAAACCGGATACGAGAAGCTGCAGTGTCGGTAGCCCCTAGTAAGAAAATAGTCGGTATAGCAGACAGTGATAGTAGACCGCCATGCAGTCACACTCTGACTGCAAAAGATCTCCATCCGGTGACGGTACAGTCCGGGAAGGTCGTCCAATAACATCATCTTCATCCTTAACCTGTCCCTCAATATTGTGAAGGGTAAACTGCATCGTCGTTGACGATATGTTTGCCTTTATTTGTCGTTTTGGGGATGGATATAATATAATACAGCTAGTTCTTAGATTTTGGGGAAAAAATTGATCCTTAGTTAGGGAATACAACAATGAAAAGTTAATTTTTCTCTTACAAAGCTTCATTCGCTCAACTACCCATCTATATGTTTATACATATAAATGGTAGACGGTCCAAAATAAAAAACGGAAATGTTGAACGTGTTGCAGACGGCCAAGGCGGCGACGGAGCCGTCCCGGCTGGTGGAGGTCGGCAGCGACATGTGCAGCAAGTACGAGCGCCTCGCCGCCGACAGCGTGGGCGCGTCCGCCACCACGCCCAACGCTGACATCGCCAACAGGTGAGCGACTGCCAACACACCAACGACCAAGTGCGAAACACGAGCACATCTCAGTATGAAGATAGCCAAAAAGAATACGACATGTTATGTGTTCTTTAATTGTCAACTTTTGTAACACGTATAACGTTCGTTTGCTGCAACAATGTTTTATCTGTAAATGATCTATCTAATGAAATAAAACAGTATAGCAGCAAATGAGCGATAAGATTTCGTTAGATAAATGAGGAGTAAGATGTAAGTGAGATGATTTCCGCCCCCAGGATCCGTTTGGCCGCCGTGGAGCTCGGCGAGGCGGTGTCGGAGCTGGTCCGCGCGGGCGGCCACTGCCGACTGTCCGCCATCGCACAGAACCAAAAGGCAGTTGCCGATTCCGCCAGGAAAGTTAATGAAAAGGTGGGTCGCAAAGCTTCTGCCCACTCGACACTAAGGAAGAATTCCATGGTGTATGCATTTCATGATGTTACATTCGACTTCAGGTGACCTTAAGTTACTCTTAATGGCTTCCAATAATTTCTGACGTTAATTTACGACACTGCAATTTAATTTTGAATATGAGATTCAAGGCCTTTTGGTGTCTCTTCTTTGTATATATTCTATTCTATAGTAAATTACCTATTGATATCTTGGAGATGTCTATCAGTAAGTTCAAAGTTTTTATAAAACGAAAGCTTGTGGAGAAATCATATTACGATATTAAGGATTATATAAACGATAAAAAAGCTTGGGTGTGAATTGCTCTATCTCCATGGGTACTATAGTTTATTATTAATTTTATTATGTGAGATGGTGATAACGAAAAAAAGAAAAACCCCGGCTAAGTTTGTTGTGGGCTTCTTCTTAGACCGGGGCGCGTTTGGAACCCTCATAGCTTTAGTTTTAAGTTTACGAATATAGTTATCACCATCAAATCACTACTATGTAAATTATTGACGCGTCAAAAGTGCCTTTTTAAGGACTATTTGAATAAAGATTATTTTGAATTTGAACATAAATCCTCATTTCTGAAGGTCAATAATCAGTTTTTAAAACATTCCCTTGTCAATAACTAAACAGAATAGTTTAGTCTGTCTGTCTTGATTCTGGTCCACTCTCGTATATCTCGAGGCTAGGATTTCTTTCACCTTCCAACACCTCGATCTCAAACCTCATCATGATAAAGGTTTGTAGAAGTTCAGTACTTGCTGAATTAGAGAAGTCTATATTGTATGGCAATGCTTAGATGTGTCATGTACTATAAAATAATTGGAAATTGGGTTTTTTTCCAATCCAATAAATAGTCCAATAAATACGTTCGATCGTAACATTTCTGTTACTGATATAGGTGGTGAGCGTGCTGAGCGCGCTGCAGGCCGGCTCGCGCGGCACGCAGGCGTGCATCGACGCCGCCGCCACCATCGCCACCATCCTGGGAGACCTCGACACCACCATACTGTTCGCCAGCGCCGGTGAGTACGTCCAGCACGCCGCACGGTCGGGGGAATACTACCATCATGCGTTTGATAGTAACAAATAACTGTAGCATAAAAATGGCGCTAAATTATTACATTTTGAATGACTTTTTTAATTCCTAAAGGTTCCGCATTTCTCCCACAGGCACCCTCCAATCTGACAAGGAAGGCGACACTTTCTCCAATCACCGCGAGAATATCCTCAAGACAGCCAAAACCCTGGTGGAGGACACGAAGACGCTAGTGGGAGGCGCAGCCGGCAGCCAGGAGCAACTGGCGGCCGCGGCGCAAAGTGCCGTGTCGACTATAGGTAAGTGCATGTTTACTAATGTGTGTTTTATTCACCGCGGAAATTAACATGTTTATATAAAATGAAACAAACAGAAGGACGGACGCTTTCATCTCGCCAATGTTTCCATATCCCATTATTGTATTGTTTTATCTAAACCATATTAGATATGACGGCAATCAGAGAGCAGCGCATCGCATCGCCCCCTCACTTTACGCAACACTAAGTGACGTGTGCAGGCGCGGGACGACGCATTGCATTCATTGCATTTGGGCGGTTCGGATCGGTGTTCTTGTCGCGGTAGTGCACAGTCGTACATGGAGCGTATAGTCTGCTCCTTATATATAGAATTACCATACTTATAATTGTAATTCTGTTCTACCAAGAGTATCTGGTCTCTTTGCCCGAAACTACCCACGTCTACCTAAATTACCGACAAAGACACGCACCCGCCCCGTAGTCATCCTATAGATATTATATTCGTTTTGGCTTCAAAATAGTCCATAATTAAAAATGGGTGCAAATGGACGAACTGCCGCTGTGCAAACGCACTATTTCCTCCCGGAAGATGTATTGTAGGGCGACGTTTGGGAGGTTCTAGAGGGTTTGGGAGAGGCCAGTAGCGTTGACTGTACCGAGCGCGCGTTGTCCGCAGTGCAACTGTGCGAGGTGGTGAAGCAGGGCGCCACGTCGCTGAGCGGCGCGGAGCCGCAGGTGCTGGTGCTGCACGCGGCCAGGGACGCGGCCGCCGCGCTGCGCGACCTGGCCGCCGCCACCGCCGCCGCCAGCGGCAAGAGCGTGGCGCACCCCGACATGCACGCGCTCAAGCACGCCGCCAAGGTAGGCCCGCCCCCACACCCGCCGATAGCCCACTTCGCGGATATCAAGCCTATGAAGTGTACATGTCCCATGATACAAATAGAAATTACATAAGAATTCTTAAAAATATTATTTGAAATTCCCGTATAAAATTTTATACAGTAAATTTTTTTTCATAAAAAATTTATCATTAGGTGAGTATGGTAGGGTCCGAACAAAATAAACTTAACATTGGTTTAGCTTCGGATGGTTGGAGCGGATTACAACCGTTGTGGGCTTCTTCTTAGACCGGGGCGCGATTGGCACCCTCATAGCTTTAGTTTTAAGTTTACGAGTGTAGTTATCACCATCGAATCACTAGTATGTAAATTATAGACGCGTCAAGTGCCTTTTAAAGGATTATTTGAATTTGAATTACACGGAAAATAATAAATCCGCGAATGATCCGCAAAAACCAAAACATCTGCTCGCTAGAATATAAAATTTCATTGATTTTCTATATACCTCACTACGCAATACTTCCTGAGAGATAAGAAAGCCAAGTCTAAGCAAACTTTTTAAAGAGTGCCAGCAATGTCAGGCCCCCTACTGAGTATTTTCATCGTATCTTGCTGAAAACACTAATCTGACTTATAGGTAGAGCCAATCATGCTAAAGATTATCCTTGTTAGATGAATGTAAAATCAAGATACGTTCTCAATGAGATCATAATATAATTATTAATGTTCGCAACATATGACAAAGGTGAGTGGGGCTATTAAAGAGAAAGCTGGAGTGTAACTAAATGTTTTTGTCGGGTTGCGCGGGGCTAAAACAATTAACACGTATTTGATATCGTTTTGAGTTATTATTTATTATTGTTGTTAAAAACCTTAGTGATAATCTTTATTTTGCAGCAACTAAGTATTCTTTTATTTTTTTATTTGTCAAATTTGTTGTAATTTAATTTGTTAATATTTGAAACTAGGTTTTGTGTTTGTGTGTCCGTGTTCATGTCAATATTGGACTCTTTGCTGTTTTGTAGCGACTGTCAGACCCGAAGCGATGGAGCCTCCCCATCAAAACTAACACAGTGCCGAGGAGCAAGCGGCGCTCAATGGCCATAAGAGACTACAACTCTTGTGATTCCGAGACAGACATGTTCCAATCCGACCAGGAAGACGAGCTTGTCAAGCTCCTGGACTATTCCAGTCACGATGATGACGTGTCCCCAACAATATTCCACGACAGTTGCGAAGAATTAATCGCTTACATCGAAACTAAATTGATCAGACCTCCGCCTAGATTCACGAATGATGATGTGAACACGAGATACAACATGGCAGCGCGAAACAGTTTATTTGATATGGATTGGCGCGTCGTTAAATATGGAGAAAACATATTTTTGTCCGAACTCAAGAAACTTGTAGACTTATTTATGAGCTGTATCGATAAAGATGAAAATAGAAAAAGGAGACACGTCCAAGAGAAAGATAAAGCTAGTTCAGATCTAGATAGTGAAATGAAAAGATTATCCCAAGTCATGGATGATCTAGATTGGCAAGATGTGCTCAATGAAAACTTTAAAACGACTATAGTCACTACTAGTACAATCGAAACAGTTCCTAAAAGAGCTAAATTTGAAAAACCAAAATTAAAAAGTCCAGAGTTCAAAGTAAAGAAGGTAAAGCCAATAAATTTGGTAGTTAACTTAGACGTTAAAACTGCTGAGCTAAACGAAACTCAAGAATCACCGCCAATAGATCTCAAAAAACGAGAAACACCGCCAATAAAGGATATAACTTTATCTAAAGAGGAAAAAAATACACCAAAAGTAGAAATAAATAAAAAAGAATTTTGGAACATGTTCAAAGACGATACAGTCTGGTGGAAAGCGTTGGCTAAAAGACATTTGGAAAAAATGGAAGAGACGAGACGTGAATTGGAACGTTTTAGTGGTCACGAGCTTGTTTTAGGAGAAATAAGATCTGAAATAAATAAATACGAAAGAGAAAAGGAAACTCTACAAAGCTTCATTGAAGAAGTAGATAAGTCTAAAGCGATTAACAAGGACCTAGAGTATGACAAGAAATATGAAGATATGGTTCTAAAACTTATTGAATTCGCAAAAAAAGATTTCATTTATAAAGGTTTCGATCCGTTGATTGAACAATTGAAACTCCTTTCTAATATTCAAATAGAAGGCAGAAAGAAGAGAGTAGTCAACATTGAAGATATTCTAAACGTTTACACTAAAATTGATATCTCGAGATATACATATGAAGAACTATGTTTACTGGAGAAATATTATAAAGAAGTTATTAGGAAATTTAAAAGTAACACTCGTGAAAAGGAAAACCTACTACGCACTATTGAATGTGTTGATAGAGAAAAGGAAAATAGATCGGCACCACCATCTTACCATAGAAATGTTATTTTAAACGTTAATTCACAAAACAATATGAGTAAAAATATCAATCATTATAGTACAATGAACATAAGTGATAGTCATAGTTTAAGAAGAACTAAACAGAATAACAAAAAATCACAGAATAATCTAGAAATATTCGATATAACAAGAACTTATCCTTCAGAATACTACGCTAATAACTGGTGGTCCATTTACGAAGACATTCTAAAGAATAGAGAACATCAATTCGGCACTATAGATAACTGGTGGAATTTCTACGAAGCAATATTAAATAGGAAAGACATCAGCGATGATGAATTAAGAAGGATAAGAACTGTCGTGGAACACAGAATGAGAAGGTCAAGACCCAACAGTAGAATGGAGGAACAACTGAAAATGTTGGATGAAGTGAAGAGGGCGAGGTTTCAGGAATCGGAGGACGTTGCGACAAGCGGCAGTGAATCGGTCAGAATTGATAGATTTGTAAAATCAGTCCATTAACCGCTGTGAACGCACCGACTACATAATAACCAACGAAGCACGCAGTGGATGGCATGGTGTTGAGAATGCTGGAACCATCGTATCATGTCGTCATAACTTGTGGTGATTATGTCCTAACCGAAATTGGCTGTCGCTGTTTTAGTCCCAAACTCTCTTCACTTTTCTCTTTCTATCATGTTAAATTCATTTATTATCTCGTGGCTGTTTGATGAATTTCTGGACGAGGAATGTTCTTGATGGAAAAGAGCAACTGGTAAGTTTCTTGCCGGCTTGTTCTGGGCAGGATCTGCCTTCCTAACGGAGGTAGAATTTCAATGCATAGACAGACTGCAGAAGCATACAAATAACAATGCATTTTGTATTAAAAAGCTTTTCAATGTGGTCTTTTGAAATTGCTTGTCGTTTTTTAATTTGAATAAATAAACAAAGTTTAAGCTTACAAGATTTAGTTTGGGACTAAAACAGTATCAAAATCATTCCAAACTATGCTTCAGGCACTCTCTCTCTCTTTTTGCAGTCACATCCAGGTTCGATAACGCGTTCGGAAGTGTTTAGCGACCGTAATATGTTTGTCTTTGATTTTGTGTGGTAATACCGTATGCAGCGTCTCTAACCTTCGTTTTTCCTCCTTCCTTTCGTAGACATGAATAATTTTCAATATTCTATTCATTAATATCTATCAACTGCAATATCAAAGAAACTGATTTTAGAATAGAAAAAAATGTCAGTCAATCTTTGAAATAAGGGAGGAATGTTGTGTGGAGAATAGAAATATCTCCGTCGCACATGTCGATCTTTGAAATATGGGGAGATATGTTGTGTGGAGAACGGAAATATCTCCGTCGCACATAATGTCACATTATGTGTTATACTAAAGGTCATATATTAAAACTTACTTTTGAAGAGCTAGGATATAGTATGATTAAAATGATAACATAGGTTGTAAGAACATATTTTATCTTTAAACACCGGATAGATTAAGAAAATCTGATATCAATTAAGACAAAAGAGTATCTAGTCATCATATCTGCGTACGTACATACATACATAACTTCCTATTTCCCCCTACTGAACACATTTGAACTCCATCCATTTCATGTCACCATATCATCATCGATTAGATAACATTCAAAACGCAATCAAAGCAAACAGTATCCCTGCAACTCTACACTCTTCAACTGTCGGGTAATTTAGTGTCAGATAAATAATGGCAATGCATTGATCAGAGGTTTCGGCAAAACCTAAACCTGCTGCTCATTACCACCTCCCTCACAGCACAGCTGATATGCAACAACTCCTTAAACGATTATTAGCGAAAGTTAGCTAAGCTGTACCCCCCTCACTTAACGTTACGTAACATTCAAGTGACCATTAAAGTCACAATTATGTTGAACAAAGTATAATACCTTGAAGCGGTGATAGCCCAGTGGTTAGGGCGTCAGCCTCCTAATCAGAGGTCGGCGGTTCGAATCCGGGCACGCACCTCTAACTTTTCGGAGTTATGTGCGTTTTTGAAACTTAAAATATCACTTGCTTCAACGGTGAAGGAAAACATCGTGAGGAAACCTGCACGCCTGAGAGTTCTCCGTAATGTTCTCAAAGGCGTGTGAAGTCTGTCAATCCGCACATGGCCAGCGTGGTGGACTATGGCCAAATCCTTCTCATATTGAGAGGAGACCCGTGCTCTGTAGTGAGCTGGCAATAGGTTGTTCATGATGAAGTACAATACCTTTGTTAATGTATATATACGTAACGCGTTGTTTAAATACCCCCCTTTCCGTCCTGGTAACAAACCGCAACGTTTGACAAGACCCTTCCACCCTCCAAAATTAAGTAATACTTAAATTGCTCCCTTATAAGAAAACAAAAAGCCATTTTTTTTGTTAACGGATTTCACACGAACTAGTACATATCTTGTTATCTAATAAGAGAGATCTTGTGGTTACGTGGGATTTTTAACCACTAAAACATCCATGCTGGCCATTGATTTAAGAACCCACCCGGTGACCTCATCTGTGCTAATTCTGGTATCGCCTATTTGAACCGGTTGACAGTAAGTTGTCCCAACAGTTAGAGTGTCAGCGGACCGCGGGGCGCCTCTTGCGTTGGTCGCGTCGAGGTGTCTTCGCTCAGGGTCATCCAGAGTTAACAGCAAAAGCCACAAGCTTTCATTTCACGCGATTTGTCAGGGTTGTCACAGCAAAAGCTTCAAAAGTCCAATATTGACGTTTTATTTTTATTATTATTACATACATTGTGCTTTTATGAATATTGTATTTATGTATCTACGTATTCGGGGACCATCCATTAGTTGTCGTGTTCAAATTGTGTTGTTTGAAATTGTGTATTAAACATTTTTGACATATCAATAAAATGTTAGTATTTTAAAGTAAATGATAATTTTAATGAAAAGAAATTGAGTTTAAAAAGGATCTTAAAAATAAAATTAATTAAGGGTTATATAGAGTTAGACTTGATAAAAATTATTCCATAAAAAGATTGTACCAATGATTTGCTAGGATACAAATTTAAAGGTCCAAAATCACATAGTTGCCACTACAAAGCGATTTAGCGTTCCGCCACGATGTCGCGTAGAAACCGATTAGGAGTATGGGTTTACCATACCCCTAACATCTTAGCCCGCTACCATCTTAACTGCATCATCACTTATCATCAGGTGAGATTGCCGTCAAGGGCTAACTTGTAGTGGAAAAAAAAACCTTAAGTATGTGACGACGCTAATGAATGGGCTCTATATGGTTGAAAGCTTCTGGGTTCCCGCTTAGGCATGCTTTTATCGCACTGGGTGTTTTCTTTTTATTTAATTTTTTTTTTTTTTTTTTTTATTATTGTTTGTCGTCGTCAGCCCTAACTTAGTTGGCAACCCAAAGCTTTTTGTTATTCTGATTATATTGTTCTAATATATATTAACTTCGTGTTTTGTTATATTATCATTATCAGCATATATTAAATAATAAAAAGAATAAACAGTAATGTTCTTTTTTAAAGGACTTATTCAAATATCCAAAGCCAAGTAGTTCTTGTTGAAAAATGATATAAAGTTTTCAACTCTATACTAGAGAAGTAAAATCTACACAGAACTATATAAGCTAATGGTTGTTATGTGACAGGTGATGGTGACCAATGTGACGTCACTTCTGAAGACTGTCAAGGCTGTGGAAGACGAACACACGCGCGGCACTCGCGCCCTGGAGTCCACCATTGAAGCCATCTCGCAAGAGATTGAGGTTTGTCAGCGGGGCAATTAAAATGTTCTCTATCTTCATCTTCCCACACTGAACATGTGTCAGAAGTGGGAATGGAATCTAAACAATAAACAGCAAGTATAATTTGCTATACTCCGCCGACAACCGGGAGATTAGTATAATATACCACCACGCAAAATCTTGCTGTTTATTGTTTATCATGGACTTCCCCAAAGTAACGCCTGCTTCTATTTATTATTTGGAATGGAATCTGCCGTTGATGTCATCCAGCTCGAGGGAATCAACGCCCGCATTCGCAATAATACGTTCGAAAATAGTTTGTTTTTGGGAGCGAATAATGAGATTCTTCCGGCATTAGTTGACACAGCCTCGCAGTGTAAATTGGAAAAACAAATACAAGGTGTCTCAAAAGAAAGTTCACATTTAAATCTTTTTTTAAAAGAAAAGTCTTAGCTTTATTGAAAAAATGTTTATTTTATATTGAAGTACACTGTTTGGGAATTTATTTTTTAAAAATAACATCGTCCAAATGTAAACCGTTGCGCTCTCGGCATTCATTTAGTCGGGCACTAAAATTGCCTATGACAGCTCGGCAGGTAGTCTCCGTGATGGCTGCCATTTCATGACGGATATTTTCTTTTAATTGTGCCAGGGAAGTCGGTTTATTAGCGTAAACTTTTGATTTGACATAACCCCACAGGAAAAAATCCATAGGCGTTAAATCGGGACTCCGTGGAGGCCAATTTATGTCACCTCGCCTGGAGATTAATTTGTTCGGAAAAATTTCTCGAACTCGAGGCAGAGATCTGTTGGACGTGTGTGAAGTTGCTCCATCCTGCTGGAACCATGTTCTTTGGTTGTAACCAAGAAAGTTTTGCAGTTGGGGTACGAAAAACTCGTCTAACATCTCCACATAACGCTCTGAATTCACTGTGAGTGTGCGTCCCCTTCCATCTTCAAAAAAGTAAGGGCCGATAATTCCTCGCGCCGACATCGCTGCCCATACGGTGACTTTGGGTGAATGTAGCGGTTTCTGATGTTTTTGTTTTGGGTTGGTTGCACTCCAGTAACGACAATTTTGCTTGTTTACATGCCCATTCAGATGAAAATGGGCTTCATCGGAAAACAAGATGTTGGTGAACGTTGGAAAGCGCTCAATCATCTGATTTACAAAGGCAAGCCTCTGACCAGCATCTTGAGGCTTCAGTTCTTGCACTAACTGAATTTTGTACGGGTGCAGCTTTAAATCTTTGTGTAAAATGCGGCATAATGAAGATCTGTGCACATTTAAAGCAACAGCACGCTTCCGAATCGAGAGGTTTGGATCATCTCGAATAGACTGAGTAACACTGTCCACGTTTTCGGCTGTTCTCGATGTTCTTGGTCGCCCAGATTTTGGTTTCTCCAGAGTTGACCCAGTCTCTTCAAACTTCTCAACCCATTTTGCAATGAGACGAGTGCTAGGCGCATCATTTAAGTGACGAATATGTCGAATACTGCAGAATTTTCTACGCGCTACAGTCGCCGAATTACCGTTTTTGTAAAACTCACGTACGCACAACGCACGGTCCGCACCAGAGAAACGCTCCATAGCGACTAAATTCCCAAGAGCCAGACTACCGACTGACATACCCCCCGCGCCCCTCAGAATAGTTGCTTTCGCGTAATAAGATAAGCAAATGTGAACTTACTTTTGAGACACCTTGTACAATAATAGGTAATTTCTTCTCACAGGTCCTAATGTCGCCGGCGGCCCCCAAATCCACGGCATCGGTGGAAGAGCTGATGCGCGCCACGCGCCTGATGACAGCTGCCACCGCCCGAGCCGTGGCCGCGTCCGGTCAAGACCAGCTCACTGCTGCCGCTAACCTTGGAAGAAGAACGGTCTTGGATATGCTGGCTGCAGCCAAGGTATGCCGATTCTACTCGATTGTTAGGACAAGCTGGTCTGGAAAGGTGCGCTTACAAATTATTATAAATATAGTAAACGAGACATACCCACGCGTATAATTTGAAGAAGTTACATTAATAGTGACACTATTTTTTTTTTTTTTATCCACTACAAGTTAGCCCTTGACGGCAATCTCACCTGATGGTAAGTGATGATGCAGTCTAAGATGGTAGCGGGCTAACCTGTTAGGGGTATGGTAAAGCCATACTCCTAATTGGTTTCTACACGACATCGTGCCGGAACGCTAAATCGCTTGGCGACACGCCTTTGTCGGTAGGGTGGTAACTAACCACGGCCGCAGCCTCCCACCAGAGCAGACTCGAGCCGGGAATCGAACCTAGGACCTCCAACTTTATAATGCAACAGCGCGCGCTCTGCGCCACGGAGGTCGTCAAAACTAATAAAAACCCCCTATGGTGTCCAGGGAGCGGCGCATTCAGCGGAGACCGAAGAACTGAAGGTCCGCACGCTGGAGACGACGCGCGCGGCCGCGGAGGCGTACCGCTCGCTGCTCATATCCCTGCTCAACGCACCAGCTTCTAGGGCACAACTGCCGGAACTGTCCCGGCGGGTCGCACAAGCCGTGGCCGACATGTTAGCTGTGGCTGAATTGCTTAAAGGTAAGATAGGTCGCTCGGAGAACAAATGGGCGTTTGGGTCCCAAAGTGCTAGAATAACGTCTCACGCCAAATCCAATAGAAGATCCGTAGAAGGGAACCAGAATTAAAGACATAACTCTAAGATTCGCAAAGCTAAGTGCGATGGTCGGGGCACATAGCGTGGAGCACATTTGGACAGTGTCTCAAGGTGCTGGAATGGCGACCCTGCCCCGAGACACACAGCGTTGACTTTCATAACAAAACTAGGTGGACAGACGACATTAAAAGCTGTAACTAGTTTCCTTACGCAAACGACCACGACTGGTTCTTAAGACTACTAATCGGGTTACTTCTGATCAATCACGTAAGTCTAGCGGGCTTATAACTCATCACTTCGCTGCCCTACAGGATCGGAGTGGGTCGACCCCGCGGACCCCACAGTGATTGCTGAACAGGAGCTTCTTGGCGCCGCCGCGTCCATCGACGCCGCGGCGCGAAAGTTGGACGCCCTTCGACCTCGCGTGCCGAAGACACAGGTCAGTGGTCCCACTACAATATGACATATCTTTATAAAAGTACTAGCTGTTGCCCGCGACTTCGTCTGCGTAGAATTGCTGATTTTACTTGAGATTGAGGTTACCCGTGCGGCCAATGCCCTGCTTGAGAAAGTAAGCTACAGGCAAATGACATATTGCCGATTTTCGTATCTATAAATTAAAAAACATAGGACTTTCATACAAACTTCAAACCCCTATTTTACCCCCTTCGGGGTAGATTTGGATGAAAAAAAATTATAACCTTATACTTACGCCCTAAAAGAAACCTATTTTCGAAATTTCAAGCTTGTAGACTTCTAGGCTTGTAGGCTTGTTGAAAACTATCATCCCCTTTTTAACCACCCTTAACAGGTATTATTTAAAAAAAGATTGATGTACATGTTTTTTATTTATTATTATTAATCTTTATGCAAATTTTTGTGTCTAAACTCTAAAAACAAAGGATTTTCATACAAACTTCCAACCCGTATTTTACCCCCTTAGGGGTGGAATCTCCAAATATCCTTTCTTAGCTGACATCTCTTAACTATCAACTACCCACTTGCTAAATTATAGCTTTATACGTACAATAGTTTTTGAGATCTCGTGTTTAATCAGTATGTTTGTAAGTATGTAAGTAAGTGACCTTTCGCTTTTATATATATTATAGATTTACCTTAAAAGAAATGGTGTTTAAATAAAGCCGAAATTAACACCTAACTTAATGTTTGCGTAACATGTTAAGAAGTTAGTGGAAGAAGATAGAGAAGGCAAGCAGAATAAAGAAGAAAAAGGTCACGCGTCGGTAAGATATGTTTGATATTCTTGGTTGTTTTCTTCTATCACCCGGGAATCAAACATATTACCTACCGCCCGTGGCGCATTCATCTGAAAAACTAAAGAAGAAAGAAAAACAGAAGAATTGTTGAAGATCTTACTGTGTTATTTATTGAACATACATATTGTATGGTATGTACGTACAAAGATTTGAATCGTTTATATAGCTCACACTGAAGATATAGGTGATTTTTTTTTAAATTATTTAAATATCAATCGGTATAGGATTTCAGCACTATCTTATGGTTGAAGAAAGAGGAGATAAAATCAAGGTTTTAAAAGACAAAGAGAGAGAGAGAGTGGTAAAACAAAATCCGAATACCTCGTGCTTTCTGAGATAGTGTTAACTCAATATGTCAGTCAATTTTTACACGTGTAAACGACAAGTTAATTTCTTGTGATTTGCGTACATAATATTGAGGGTATGTAACGATTTGTAATCTTTGTAGCGGTGATAGCCTAGTGGTTAGGGCGTCAGCCTCCTAATCAGAGGTCGGCGGTTCGAATCCGGGCACGCACTTCTAACTTTTCGGAGTTATGTGCATTTTTGAAAACAATTAAAATATCACTTGCTTCAACGGTGAAGGAAAACATCGTGAGGAAACCTGCACGCCTGAGAGTTCTCCATAATGTTCTCAAAGACGTGTTAAGTCTGCCAATCCGCACGCGGCCAGCGTGGTGGACTATGGCCAAACCCTTCTCATATTGAGAGGAGACCCGTGCTCTGTAGTGAGCCGGTAATGGGTTGATCATGATGATGATGATGAATCTTTGCACGAATGTGTTTTACATCTTGTGGGCAATGTTAATTGTATCTCTTTTCTACTATATTCGGTCTTATTTTTATGATCAACACGCTGCCACTTCTATCTCTATATTTCGGCATCTTTCATTATTCGGCTAATTTAACATATCTATAGACAATATTTAAATTGTTGATTATGTGAGATGGTGAAAACAAAAAAGCTAAGTTTGTTGTGGACTTCCCCTTAGACGTGGGCGCGATTTCAACCCGCTTAGTTTAACTTTAAAGTTGGCTAGTGTAGTTATCACCATCACTTCACAAATAGAATTAATGAAAAATGTAATATATATGAACGCTTCATAGATAGATGCCTGTAATAGGTTTATATGAATAAAGATATTCTGATTTGATTTGATTTGATGGTGTTCAGTTGACTTACATAGTGATAAAAATCAACGTACAAAAGTAGAGATTTGATAACGAATTACAACGCAATGGCAAAGTTCCAAACGTATTTTCAAGAGACTTTGTCCGTTTCTACATTGATGCATTTAGAAAATCATATACACAGTTTAGTTTTAATCTATTCCTGGTGTTTTAGGAAACGGACGAGAACATGAACTTCGACGAGATGATCCTGGAAGCTGCGAAGTCGATCATCGCCGCCACGTCCGCGCTAGTCCGGGCGGCCTCCGCGGCGCAGAGGGAACTCATTGACCAGGTATCAGATCGCTCCCACAGACGTGCACAGGAACAAGCAGTCTGAAATAGAAGCTGAAAGAATTTATACTATATTTAGGCGCAGAAGTGAAAATCAATTAAAAAAGAACAATTTATTTAACCTAAAAATTAATTCAGTTTATAATCAAATATTAATAAAAACAATTGGAACAAAATCAAACCAAAAAATAAAGAAAAAGGAAAGTTCGAACCCAGATCACGTCGATATTTACACCTCGAGAGCTGCCAACCGAATGCGCGCTCAAAGTACGCTCCGCTTTATATAGGCAGTTATTAAAATAGACGAGGGTAGTCTAAGTCTATTATATCTTTGACTAATTGATATTTCAGGGTAAAGTGGCCCGTCGTCCCACATCATCGTCAGACGACGGACAGTGGTCCGAAGGTCTGGTGTCCGCAGCCCGGCTAGTCGCCGCAGCAGCGCACGCGCTGGTGGAGGCTGCCAATGCCCTCGTGCAGGGAGCAGCTTCTGAGGAGAGGCTGATCTCCAGCGCGCGGCAGGTTGCTTCCAGCACCGCTCAGCTTCTGGTGGCTTGCAAGGTACGTTCCTCTTTATCAAATATTACGCTGCGTCTCCGATGGAGAACGCGCAAGAAAAACCTTCCAATGCCATAAAATCCTTGAAACTTCCTTGACACGCTTGTCCCAGCTCAAAAAGCGTGCTCTGAAACATCCTTAATCAGAAATAGTCTCCCCAAAAGATCATATCTGACTGGTGAAGTTACCAATGCGCAGGTCTTTGGCACGCAAATGATTTTGTAAGGTTTACCAAGTAAATCTGGAATAGCAAAACCAGCATTTCAACACGAAATTCCAATAACAGGTGAAAGCTGATCCCAGCTCCGAGTCCACGCGTCGCCTCCAAGCGGCCGGCGCTGAAGTGATCCGCTCCACGGACAACCTGGTGCGTGCGGCGCGCGACGCCATCCACTGCGACGACGAAAGGAGCCTCGTGCTCAATCGCCGGATGGTGGGCGGAATTGCCCAGGAGATTGACGCCAGGTAAGCCATGTTTTTTATCAAATTCAAATAATCTTTATTCAAATAGTCCTTTAAAAGGCGCTTTTGACGCGTCAATAATTTACATAGTAGTGATTTGATGGTGATAATTACATTCGTAGACTTAAAACTAAAGCTATGAGGGTGCCAAACGCGCCCCGGTCTAAGAAGAAGCCCACAACAAACTTAGCCAGGTAAATTTTCTTTTTGTTATCACCATCTCACATGCCACTTAAAATTATATTAAGAGCTATCTTATTAGAGCAATATTTCACACCCATGCTTGTTTATCATTGACATAATCCTTTACACTATAGTAGGACTTTTCTACAAGCTTACGTTTTATATAAACTTTGAACTTATTGAGAGACATCCCAGAAATTTCATTAGGCAATTTGTAATTAAAATTCAGGTTTTTATCTAGACATCAAGCTATATATATAGTCAGATTGGGGATGCTCATAGCTTAGGTGATATTATTATTGGTTGGTGACAATGGTGAAGGTATAAAAACGATGAAGCAATCACCAGGGAGCACATTTTAGTGTGATTTTTATCAGCATAATATTAAAACGTTGATTTTCACTCGACGTAGTTTGGAAGCAAGAGGAAAATAATCGTTTAAGTATACATAGACGTTAAACTCTTGGCGAGTTCTCTCAATAAGTTTAAAGTTTATATAAAATGTGGATTATATAAATGATAAAAAAGCATGGGTGTGAAATATTGCTCTAATAAGATAGCTCTTATACAATTTTAAGTGGCATGTGAGATGGTCATAACAAAAAGAAAATTTACCTGGCTAAGTTTGTTGTGGGCTTCTTCTTAGGTCAGGGCGTGTTTGGAACCCTCATAACATTAATTTTAAGTTTAGTTTAGTAAATATTAGTTTATAGAAGTGATGAAGATGAGTAATAGCAATTAAAAGTGCTGAGCCATTTCGGGACGCTTGCCAAATGTGTTTTTTAGAGAAAATCTATTTCTATCCAAGATATGATATAATTGGATGGTTCACCACCAGGTCGGAAGTCCTCCGCATAGAGAAGGAGCTGGAGGAGGCCCGCGGCAGACTCACGGCCATCCGCCAGGCGAAGTACAAACTGCGGGACACGTCCGGCGCGTCCGGCGACGAGACCGACACCGACCATCCGGGCTATTCCAGCGACGCCTCCCACACCCCCACCCCGCACAGGTGAGGCACGGACTCTCTCAGCGTACGCATCATATAGTTTGAGGGAAGGGTTTAGGTGCGTGGGAAATCCAAAATAAATCATCAGCACGGGTCTCTCAATATGAGAAGGGTTCGGCCATAGTCCACCACGCTGGCCGTGTGCGGATTGGCAGACTTCACACGCCTTTGAGAACATTACGGAGAACTCTCAGGCGTGCAGGTTTCCTAACGACGTTTTCCTTCACCGTTGCAGCAAGTGATATTTTAATTTTTTAAAAACGAAACGGGGAGGTTGAAATGCTCGGCGGATTACAGCAAATGACATGCAATAATTTAAATTTAATTTATAAAATACTTGTGTGTCAGTTCATCATTCTGAACTACCTAAAAGGTTTAACCGATTTTGATTATTTTGAAATATAATATAAAACAGAGCCTACATAGGATCACATCGTTGTTTACACGTCCGTCCGTGTTTTAGATACCTCAAGCCCTTATTAAATGGGTTAAAGTGCGCATAGAACGCGATTAATTCTGTCAAGGTCACACCTGTAACACTGACATGTCCATTTTCAGATTCAAAGCCCCAACGAGCAGTTTCGCAAACACGACCTACAGTCCAAACAGCACCTTCACCACCCAGAACACCACCCAGAATACCACCCAAAACACTACATTCAACACGACACAAAACATGAGCCAGCACGTCTCCAACCTGTCCCAATCCATCCACGGGACGCCGACCTCGCCGGGCTACAACCAAAACGGATACAGCCGGGATGAGAAAATCCAAAGTCCATCTTTCTCAAGCTTCCGGCCTTTGGACGAAACCCCCAAACAGAGCTACGAAGGGTTTACGACGCGGTAAGTTTGATGTCGTTAACCCACACGGTCGATATTTGGTTGGACTTTCATTTTCCAAGATGTTTTGTTTTTTAAGATGTTCAAAGCACGTTTCTCTAACTTCACCGTTTTAGTTAGGAGGTAATTTTTAATGAAAGTTTTCTAATTATTCTGTTACATTCTTTGTGTTATTCATTATCGGTATCACCAGATGATACTGCCGTCAAGAGCAAACTTTCAGCGCAACAAAAAAATTCTTACTAGCCAGTTTTGATCTTTTTTTTTAATACGCCACAAGTTAGCCCTTGAAGGCAAGTGATGATGCAGTCTAAGATTGTAGCGGACTAACCCGTTATGGTACGGTAAACCCATACTCCTAATTGGTTTCTACACGACATCGTGCCGGAACACTAAATCACTTGGCGACACGTCTTTGTCGCCTCCCACCAGACCAGACTCGAGCTGGGAAACGAACCCTCCAACTTTAAAATGTAACAGCGCACGCGCTGCGCCACAGAAGTCGTGAGGATCTCAGGATTTCACATAGTCTACTTGACAAAAATCGTGCAATTACTTGTAAAAGTTCTATATAACATGAAGAAGAATTAAAGTTCAACCAAACATGCTCTCATCTCCTACCACTTCTCTAACAACATTGTCTAATCGATTTCGCTTTTCCTTCCACGCTGCCGGAACTACATCTAGATGATAAACCTCCGGACGCCTGTATAGTGCCTTCGCAAACAACTTATGATAACATGTGCCTTAGATACTAAGATTTATATTAAGATATATTTTTATAGCGTTTTCACATCATCCCATGCGGTATTGGGACATCTCAAATGTATAGAAAAAGAGCTATTTGGATTCGGGTTTTTTTCTGGACCGAAAAGATTTATCCAAGTTCTTATTAAAATCAAACAAAAAGAAACCTTTTGGACTTTTATCAATTGTAACATAAACAAAGACAAAAAACCACGTCCCGTACCCAGTCGATTTTGAGGTTGACGAATAAACAGACCCACAAACTGCCAAACGCTTGTTAGATAGATATTAGTAGTATTTTTGTACATTTTACTTGTCCCAGTATTAGACCCGATGATAACAAAACGCAATTAATTTCTGAAATGTTGAATTTCTCAACGCTGCTTCCACGGTGTGCAGAACTGGAGTTAGCTTTCTGAGATGTTCAACATGTCACAAGTTAACAAGTTGACGGCTTTTCTTTTTATAGAGTTATTCAATATATTAAAACTTTATACAAAAACTCTAGAGAAGATAAGCGATATATTCAAAATTGTTATGCTTAAACTAATTGGATGGTAAAATTGTACTCTAAATAATTTCAAGGCTATCGATTTATCGTTTAAATATAAGCGCATGCTACAGGCTTGAACCATCTGAAAACTGTGCGGACCAGACGAGCGAAGGTTTAATTGAATTGGTTGTATCTATTTTCAAAATTAACTACCATATCTGGATTATTGTTTAACTTGGAACCTTGTGAATGGCGACGTTTTTGTGTAGCAGTCGGACGCGAAATAAAAAACCTTCAGTATTACTCATGATTATATAATTTGTGTACTACAGTGCAACCTTAATATAACGTACCTCAATATAACGACTTCCTCGATTTAACAAATTCTTCGTAATCCCCTTGAATTGTCCATAAGAGTCAATATAAAATATACCTTTACATTGCGAACATTCTTTGCGTACAACCTCTTTATAGCGAATTTTCAACTATCAAGAAAAAGTATTCATACCTCTAAGTAACGAATTTTGCCAACCCAAAACCTTTATATAAAGTTTCCACCAATAATATAACTCTTAATCTTATAATGTGATTCATGTCTCGACATGTTTCGACATGTAATCATTGTTGTTTTGATGGAAAGTAATGTAAACACCTCTGCTCGTCACTATTGTTAAAGATTTAAGTTAAAATGGCTCAGAAACGTAAAAGGTGTTCCTTATCGGTCGCAGAAAAGCGAAACATCATTAATCATCAATAAAACTATTCTTTTACCTCTTTATAACGAATATTAGACCAATCTAACCTCAACATAACAAACCTCAGTTCAACGAATTACTTGATATTACGAATATTTTCTTGTTCCCCTCCGATTTGTTATATCGAGGTTGCACTGTATTACAATTGCGGAGCAAAGATTTGATTCCTACGCGCAAATATAATTGAATTTTCAGCTAAATTAAAGTATACTCACTTAAGTTAGCGTCAATTGTCACATTCCTGTGGAGTTGTCAAAAACGTTTTGGTCCTCCATGTTAGATTACAAATTAACGCTGACTTTTATGTGACGTAACGTTATCTCATTTGTAAACTACAAAGCTCGCTGTGTTGACCGTTTCTCCGCTCTCCCTTCCACACACTGCGTCAACAAGAAGTCGTTATCACAAGGCGCTCAAGTTCACTGTACACTTTGATTTCTTCGTCTGAATTCTAAACTCTCGAAAAATGTGCCACGTACTAAACATTTGAAATAATATTTCCGTTTCCAGAGAAAAAAGAACGAATGACAGAACGATGAAAAATAAGTAAGTCGGCAGTAGAGCGTCCTCGACCCCGATCCGGGTGCTGTTATACGCTGGATATTATTTGATGACCTTTCCAAAACATATTATTAAATTGAATCACTGATCATATATTCATAACGAAGGCAGAATAATAAAGTGACATGACCTTTGCTAAATATATTCATAGATTGAATCACTGATCCAATATTCATTCATAACCAAGGCAGAATAATAAACTGATGTCAGAATTTTACAATTGATTAAACCATGTTCAGGATACTCGCTGAGCAAAATTGCTCAATGGACAAAATATGGCGATATCAATTCTCAAAATATATGATATATTTTGATTTTTTGATTACCATATTACGAGGCTAGAAGTCGAAAGCCTAAAGTTAATCTTACCTCTCAGATGAAACTCGGGAGAAGAGGAAAACTGGTTTACGCCAGACCAGGTTCTCGGTTGAGCAATAGGCGCTTTTTATATCCCTCTTAAATTTTAGCTTCAACTGTAGTTCAAATCGTTTTAACCAACCAGAGAATTTGTCATTTTGGTTAGAAACGCAAAACTGTAGAATTTGAAAATATAACAGCTTGCTTAGATGACAGTAAATTTTAATGTAGACTGAAACAATACGGGAAAAAAATTGTGGATTTCACTTATTTTTAGGTTAATTCACTTTACTCAGTTTATTATAATAATAGGTTACGTTTACGGTAATAATAGGTACGATACGTTTGTTAATTTACTCGGTTTATTATATATGTATGCGGTGATAGCCTAGTGGTTAGGACGTCTCCCTCCTTATCAGAGTTATGTGCGTTTTTAAGCGATTAAAATATCACTCGCTTCAATGGTGAAGGAAAACATCGAGAAAAACCAGCACGCCTGAGAGTTCTTAAAAACGTTCTCAAAGGCGTGTGAAGTCTGCCAATCCGCAAATGGCCAGCGTGGTGCACAATGGTCAAATCCTTCTCATATTGAGAGGTGACCCGTGCTCTGTAGTGAGCCGGCAATGGGTTGATCATGTTTACATATATTACTGTTGATGGTATATCCAGCGTACACAGCAGGTCGGGTCGGGGAGCCCGCCCTGACCTCGTGTTGCCGTTTTGTTAAAACTCAGTATGTGCCGCTTGCCGCCCGCGTTTCGTCCACATCAAAGCATCGTTCTGTACATATTGCGCGTGAATTAATTGTTTTTATGTGTATACTTCTCCGTGACATTTGAATTAAATAGCTGACCAACTTGACGACCCACACCAATACCACTTAATTCAATATCTGGATGATTTAAATCTTAGCACATTGTTGCTGCAAAATCTAACGCCAAACTAGACTTTGCTCTATGTTGAGAGCAATGGCAGTTGTTGTCAGTGGGGAATAGTTGCTGACTTCCATAAATTGTGACACTTCATTTCTTTTCAATGACACAGGAAATCCTGTATCCTCATGACATAGCAACGCAAAATTGAAGCGAGTCTGTAATTTGATGTCAATAACAAATTTCACGTTTATCTTAGTCAGCGATATTGCAAATTTGATAATCTAAGACGTATACACATAAAAAAGGATAATTTATCGCTGTCTACATAATCCTTTGGCCGTTGTACTCCCTTTATTTGTATGCTAAATTATTTCTGACTATATATTTGTATTGAGTGTTCCATGCAAACCTATTAGTAAGTCAACTTTCCTTTACGTATTACTGATCTCCGAAATTGTGGCTTTATCTATATGGATAATATTAATTAATAATTAATATATAAATGCATGTAATTAGACAAGTACTTATTCAAATTTTAACGTATTTAGTTTAACATTATTAATGTTAACGTTCATGTTAATTATACAATAGTTTTCATTCTAAACGCCTACTATTTGAAACAGACAGACAGACAGACAGACAAATTTGAGCCGATTCTATTAACGAGCCGTAAGCTCTGTAAATTGCTCCATCAACAATTTCAAGCAAGTTTCACCTCCATGTGTAATGTCCAGTACTGAAGTCCGTTTCCGAAATGACTGCCCATAAATCCAGATCTTTGACATAAGTTAGATTGTTGGTATACTCTATACAATCCCCTTGTCTGTTTACACGCTCCCCATATAACGCTGTAGCATACTAACTCTTCTAATTGTATTTTTTGTTTTCCCCCCCTCCCCCCCTAACCTGCATGCGGGTGTTAACACTAGGACAAGCATGACGGAGGAGACGGTTGTCGTCAAGTCGTTGCGACTGCCCGAAGTGCGCACAGCGTACTTGGTAACGGAGGAGGGCGGCACGGAGAAGATCTCCTATAGGAGGGAAAAGCCGCCGCCGCCGCCGCCTCGCAGGATTTCGCTACTAAAGTACGAGGACAACGCTAGTTCGTGATTCTATCGGGTTCGTTCTGGAAGTTTCTTTTACGCACCGGGGGTAGATGCACATTCCATTGAGTGAAGCTTGGGGTGTAATGTGAAATGGACATCAGCAATTGTGGTCTTTCCATTGTTCCATCTTCAAATACAGCCTGGGTGTAAACTAGGGCTTTAATGTTTTCCTAGGGAACCCCATTCCTGAGTACCTTTTGATTACCAAAGAGTAGTTAAGCAAGGTGTGTAATGTGAAATGAGTATCAAAACTATTATTTCCATGGTTACCTTTATAACTTTTCAAGTGATCATCATGTTAACCTTTAATGTGTCCCTGACATTAAAGTGTGGGCCTTTCATTGCTCCGTAAGCGCCCGTGTTTACTACCAATGTGATCATCAAGTTAATCTTGTGGTGTAATGTGAATAACCCTGGGATCTCCAACATTTCTAAGGCTACTTTATTTCGAAGTACCTACTAGTATAAGTGATTCTCTTCATGTTCCATTTGGGGTTTACTGTGATAAGCGTCTAACAATTGCGGGGATTTCATTATTCTTTAAGCGGTCCTTATCCTTTTTTCAAATTCAAGGTCATCTAGTCCATCTTAAGGTTATTTAGGGAATTCTAGCAATTCTCAAATTTTAAAATAAGATTTCCATCGCAATTGTAAAATGTAACTTCTCGCATTACAAACAGGGGAATTATTTTAAACCCTCCGTATTGGAATAGCGTGGAGGAACCTGCCTGTTCCCGGTTCAGTTTAGTCTGCCTCTATGAGAGAGGAGGTCTGCATCCTTGTGGGGCCTTAAAACACAAACGTAAATACTGAATCCGAGTGCGAGGAAGTTATTACAGAAACGAGAATTCAGTAAATTATCTGCTGTACCAGGACTTGGACTGCATCATCACCTACCATCAGTGTGATTGCAGCCAAGCGCTTTTCAAAACCTTCAAATGCCAGAGGGATTCCAAGAGTTTCAAAAGCATCCGCCTCCATAATTAGTTATGTATTTCACATTACATTACCATGCATCTGGCTCAAGATTATTTTAGGTCACCATTCTATATTAAAACGAGAAAACATGTTTGGATACAACTAGACGACAATCAGGGACATCAGTAGCTAATAATCTATTATTAACAATTATCATTAATACATTTTGTGGTTAACTTTGAAAGCATGGCATGTGTATTTTTGGGTGTATTTTTTGTGTAAAAAAACTTGTCAAGGCTAACGCGTTACTGTGAGGAGTACATAACACTCCTGCTCTCCACACCAAGTCGATAATTTGTTAATAGCAGCGTGAGATGCTGACAAGCTCTCTTACACTGGTATCTATGCAACACACTTTGGATCGGGTAGCGGTAATGTGTTCTCAATATATAAAAGTACAGTGAGGAGTACATAACACTCCTGGTCCCCACACCAAGTCGATAATTTGTTAATAGCACAGCCGTAGCAGCGTGAGATGCTGACAAACTCTCTTACACTGGTATCTATGCAACACACGATTAGATCCTTTGGATCGGGTATCGATAATGTGTTCTCAATATAAAAAAGATATTGTACCATATTGATACCCTTAGATTAAAATGTACTTGACAAAAATTCCATTGGCACAGGTTTGGTTAAACCAATCTGATGATTTGAGACCTATTTTATTTTTCACTTGATTAATGCTTTTAAAAATGAGTTGAAGAAAATCCCCTTTGTATACCTTAGTATTCTTATCACAATAATATTAATGAAAACAAAACAAATTTATATACTTAATATGAAATTATTAAATAAACTTAAATACTGCCAATATTACAGAACATTATCAAGAGCCTATGTGACCATATCTGATTTAAAGCATCTAGATCGACGTATTGCATATGATCGAGAGTTTATCAGCGTGTTTCTAGGCGGCACGCGTCAAACACGTCAGATGGAGAGTGTGTTGGTATTTCCCTTTTACTAATATTCTGTACATTGATAAAGCTAACGAGCTCTTTCATTTGTCCTCCTGAAGCACAGTTTTTCATTAAATAATGTGCGATATTATGTACGATTATCAGATAATATTGAGATTTCTACTTTCGGTTACGTTAGCCACGAGTTTTTTGACACAAAAATATACACTCGATACTCCGGTGATGGTCTTTTCCGGTTTCGGGATTAACTGTTAAGTTAACTCAACTATATAAAGGACGACAATGAATTTTCAGTTACGAAACCAGACTATATGACACTCCGCGACCAATCAACGAATACTACACCCAATCATCGAAAACTGATGAACAGCGCCATTTCGAGTCATCCTCGACGTATAAAGACCAGAAGTACGGATATGACGCGCCAAAAGTACCACCGATGAGCCCAAAGTTCAACGCCAGAGACTTGAAATTCGATGAGAAACCCGAACCAATATATTCTACGCTCAAGAAACCGTTCGACGGCGTGGGCCAGACGTTCACCGAACACCAGAAATCATCGGAAGCCATCCCCGGGGGCACCAAGCAGTCTGAATTCACCATCAAAAGCGAATCCTACCAGTCGTACCCGAAAACAGAGTTCTTCAAAACTGAAACACGCCAAGAAACTAAGTCGCCCTTCGCGACTTCCACTCCGGCTAAAACTCAAACAGATTTCGTAGATTTTTCCAAAAATATGGACATGGTGAAAGCGGTCACCCCAGAGTACGATAGGATTGCGTCCCCGTATGGAAAAGACGGCCACAGCTTCGGCGGGCCGAACTTCTTCGAGGAGACTACCACTGAAGTGAAAGAAATACCGAACGGCACGCAAAAGATTACCAAGACTACGATATACAGCTCCTCCCCCGTCAACCTGACCACCACGAACACCAAGTACGAGCCGATCAAACTCGAAGGCATAGACGAGTTGTCCAAGTTCGACAACGACTCCCGGTACAGCACATTAGACTCTCGGTTTAACACGCTAGAGTCCAAAATGAGTTCGGACACGAGCAGATCGTTCATGAGACCTTCCGACTTCCAAACATCCGACTACCAAGCGACCACGAGCGTGACCAAAGTTAAAAAGCCGTCTGAACTTATCAAAGAAATCGATTCCATGGACAAGAAGTTCTCGAAGCAATCCATAACGTCTGAGACCATCGAGAAGAAGTCGATCATGACCAGCTCTCACAAATCGGAGACCAGCTCGACGGTCACCAAGAAATTTGGCAACTTTTAAAGGTTTGATTCCTTTTTCATTTCAAATGTATTGTTTTGCTTGATGTTTGTTTGTAGATCTTTTGATTTTAATGGAACGTTTATTGGATTGAGGTGGAAACATACGCGAAACATATGAATCTCCTTTGTGCGTGTCTGATAGCCTACCCTTCCAGCCCGCGTCGTCCTACTGTCGCCCTACCAATATTTGAAATGTTAGTAGTCTATAAATATGTATCTTCCAGATCAATCCGTTGATTCTCCGTTACATTCCTCCCTCCATTTCTGTTGTAGATATATTCATTTCTGCAGCTTCTACGAAGAGCGTATTAAATCCAATAAAATCCAATACAACCCCCTGAAGTTTTGGTTTTTTCACTTTGATTTATAAGCCTGGTCTATTTTCGGCTACACTACTTGCTAGACGAGAGATGGATAACAAACACACTCTCGCGTTAAAACTGGTTTGCCGATTGTTTGTTGGAAGAAAAAAATATATAACTGCATTATTATTATAAAGTTTGTTAAATAATGAATAGAAGCAGGCGTTACTTTGCGGAAGTCCATGATAAACAATAAACAGCAAGTATAATTTGCTATATTCCGCCGACAACCGGGAGATTTGTATAATATAACAAAGAGTCTTTGCTTTTCGCGCTTGTGAAGTCTACATCTCCTGAGGATGATCCGGCGTCGGGTCGAAACGTGCGTAGAGGTTCCAGTGGAAGATTTTGTGTGGTGTTATATTATACTAATCTCCCGGTTGTCGGCGGAATATAGCAAATTATACTTGCTGTTTATTGATTAAAAGTTTGTTCTATGCGGGACAGCGGGGCGACGTAAGCGAGTGTTTTCTCACTCAAACAAGAAACGATAGGTGATTTATACGCCATTTTATTTCGAAGGTCAAACGTATGTTTTCGCCCGTATGGTTTTGGATAATTGAATGAAATCTATGCTTTACTTTATAGTCTAAAACGAGTTCTTTAAATACAACAAGGTTGGTTAGAATTAATAATATAAATTTCAGAGAGATTTTCTTGGTAAGGTATTTTATATATATTTAAACACTACATTATAAGACAAAGAAAGAAAATAAAAAACACTTGTGTCTGCGTTTCGACTTATGATTTTGCAAATTAGCATTAAATGAAATCTTATTAATAAAATAAATTAAACTTAGGATAATCGAAGGTGCTCTTAGTCTAAAACATTTATTGCCTAAAACTGAAAACAGTGTAAAGTATATTTAAAAATTTTTGGACAAAAAATTTTCATATGGCATTCTTTTTAACATTAAAATCGTAGCTATGAATTCAATTACGTCAAACATGATACTGTTTCGTTGTACGTGTCAAGTATGACGTCACAACGTATGAAAATAAAAAAAAAGGGCAACAAATTTAATAAAGTGTGCGTAAATATGAACTCTACAGAGAACTGGGTTTACAAAATTTACAGTAGCTGTAACTCTAATTGTAGACTATATATTTTATTCTGCTTCGTATCCAGTGACTTTTACGACTGCCAATTTATATATATAATTATAAAAAGACACCCTGTTGGTCTGTTACCCTGTTTACGTTAATTTCACTAAACAATGAAAAACACGACAGAAAGGTTTTATGGTATAGGTTTTTTTTTTAATCTCTGCATTAAATATAAACTGTTTTTTGTGTATTATATGAATTGACAGCCCGCGTTCAACTAGTGTGGTTATGATCAAATCCTTTTCTCAGTATATGCCATTATCATGATCATCATGATGAAGAATTGACAGCGCAATTCGTAAGTTCAGTATGGAGCTAACAGGCCACAGGTTAGCCAAAGTTACAGATACGGAGACAGATCTTGAATTCACAAAGTGCTAATCCCCTGAGGAACCTTATTAATAGATGCCTTTATAATAATATATATGTATATATATAAGATTATAACTAATATATAATATAAATTGACGATTTTGATTTTGTAGAGTTTTTATTAAAATACTGGTGCTTATTTTTAATGAAAAAAAAATATATGAATTTTCATTCGAATTGTGCCTAAGAACCGCGCTAGCGGACAGATTATAATAAATAAGACACTCTATTTGTTTAGCAAATTCCAAATATTCATGGTTTTCACATAATTACCTCTATATACGCATGAGAAAATATACACTATTGTTTTTCTATATAACGTCTGAATAAATTAAATGTAATAAGTAAATGCGAGTATGCGTCCAGTTATGCATTAAGTACTGGTTAAATTAAATCAATATACTTGATTCATTATATGAATTCACAATTTTACTGGCTGAATGTTTGAAATAGTGAAAATGGAAAAATATATGAGTTAATGTTGTTTATTCATGTGAAAACGCTCTGTTTACAGGCTTTTTTATACTTTGGAAATTCCTAAATGAATAGAGTTTATGTAAAATATATAATTCAAGTGCCTTTAACTAATGTTGGATAAAATTAAAAATAAATTTAAAAAAAAAAGCTATAGGTTCTATGTCAGTTCCACTACCTCGTATGTATTGTATGAAATACAATATCAATTGCATTTTATCTTTAACATTTGACAGCTGTATACATTATGACACGTTTTTGACAGTTTTATTTTATACAAATTTGACTGTGTATTACCATGTTTTTCTGGTATATTTAAGGTGAAAAATTGTTTATTCTTTCATGTATTACTTTTGTTATTTTATATAGAACCTACGTAACTAGTTTGAGTTACTATTTTACACTAAACTAGAAAAATATTTGTATTAACAGTGCAGCATTTAAATGATTTTTATTTTTTCCACAAATCTGACAGAAGGAAGCCCTAAAGTTCTGCAAAAATTTACAGATTTGGCAACTATCCAATACAAGAACTTGCTAACAGGGAACTCTGTTTTAAATATTATTCTATAGTTTTGTATTATAGATTAAAATTAAAGAAGTGCCATAGACAAGCCTTACGAATAAGTATATAATGTATATAAATTTATTAAAAATAATAAAAAAAAAACATGTAATTCTTATTGCTAGATTGTAGTGATGTTTGGTGCAATTTTATAATTATTTTAACTCTTTAATTAATTATTTTCAACTAAATGAGTTTATTTTTCGACTAATGGACTAAGTATAATAATCATGTGACTACAGAGGTTTCATAAGCATAAAAAATATATAATTGTATTATATATTATATTTTCAAAAAAAGTTTATTTGAAAAAAAAACTTGGTACGTCAAAAAATTGCTTATGCGATCTTAAATTACTAAAATATTAAAGCATGTTTTGAAAATAATATTTATCATAATAATAATAACTTTATAATGTTGTTAGAGTGTTGAGAATATAGCTATTTAACATGGGTACATATAAAATATGTTTATTTTTTGTTCGTAGCTTAGTGACATCGACCGAAATCTCGTCGCCTGTCTCGACATTATATATAAGAAAAAATATTTTTAGTTAACATTTCTTTTTTTATCAGAGCTCTTTTATGCGTTTTATTTATATTCTTATGGTAAATGAAAACTATTTGACAAAAAAAAAAAGAAAAAAGTTATTTTTTATTGTATTCAATATACTTTAAAAAATGTAGTATTCTTTATTTACAAGTAAGCGAGGTGCCTTAAAGAGCAGGTTATTTTGTTTATTTTACAAGAGAAAAAATATATATATATTTCTAATATAGTTGGAGTAGCGATGCCCGCGTAAGCGAAAACGTCCACTGGAGGTACTGAAACACCAATTAAGTAGATTGTATTATACACTAGTATAACGTAATCCGTATATGCCATTATTTAACACTTTGTGGCAGTTTTTAACACGTGTCTTAGATTAGGTTAATTTGTAACGTTCCTTTTTAACATATTCGCCGATTTATGCGAATTTGTTACAAAGAAATTTTTATATACCTATGCCATTATACATTATTTAACATTTTGTGGCAGTTTTTAACACGTGTCTTAGATTAGGTTAACGTGTAGCGTTCCTTTTTAACATATTCGCCGATTTACGCGAATTTGTTACAAAGAAATTGTGAGATAGATGTATACTTGTAAACGTTGAATAAATAACTAGTGAGTTATATTAGCGAAGCTAGCCGTTACTGTACAATATAACGCGCTTTGACTTTGCTTAAATATATAATTGTGTATTGTAGCGTCTATATAGTAATTGTAACAGTGTATGTTTATATATTTATATAAACTATTTTACCTGAGTAGTTGAATGGCTCGGTTTCGCTTAAAAATGCTTATTCATTAAAAATAATAATTAATATTTGACGACCTCCGTTGAACAATGCGTACGCTGTTTGATTAAAAAGTTAGAGGTCCCGGGTTCGGTTCCCGGCTCGAGTCTGGTCTGGTGGAAGGCTTCGGCCGTGACTAGTTACCACCCTAACGACAAAGGCACGATGTCGTGTAGAAACAAATTAGGAGTAGGTACGGGTTTACCATAACCCTAACAGGTTAGCCCGCTACCATGTTAGACCGCATCATCACTTACCATCAGGTGAGATTGCTGTCAAGGGGTAACTTAAAAATTTTATTACAATTTATTGTTACTATTTTTTGTTTTACTCTTTTTACAATAAACGTCAAGTAATAATGACAGATATTCACTTCATTGCTACATATTTTGTTATTAAACTCGAAATCGAGTCATTTTTATATACTGTAAGAGTAGTATTAGAATAATATATAATAACAATATAAACCATTTAATCTCAGTATAAATGTGGAAGCCAAATGACTTTTTTTTTCTTGTGTATTAATTTAATCGGTTTGATATATTTTTTGGACTAAATATTATTATTATATATTGATTTGTTAATATTATTTTGAGATTTTATTGTTGGTGTACGATGTGTCATTTAAACATACGTGCGGGCCGGCAGCTGGTCGCGTCGTGTAACCACATCAATATTAATAAACTGTAACTAATTAAAACCCCTTTTTTATTTCCCCCCCCCCCCCCCCAATGCTCTCTTAATATAAAAAACAGTCGTATCTTGTTGCTTTACTGTGCGCTGTTTTATTATAAAGTTGGAGGTCCTGGGTTCGATCCCCGGCTTCAGTGTGGTCTGGTGGGTGGCTTGTTCCACTCTACCTACAAAGACGTGTCGCCAAGCGATTTAGCGTTGCGGCACGATGCCGCGTATACACCAATTAGGAGTATTGCCTTAACGTACGACGGCTTCCTGAATCAAGACTAGTACCTAAAATGATCTGACAGACACCCCCATTACTGGACAGTGTTGCACCCACCCCGAATGGAACCAATACGACATCCCTGGCGGTCGCATTATAAAGTTGGAGGTCTAGGATTAGATTCACGCCTCGAGTCTGGTCTGGTGGGAGATATCAGCCGTGTCTACCATGGTTACCACCCAACGTCTTTGTCAACCTCTCGACAAGCGGTTCAGCGTTCCGGCACTATGTCGCGTAGGAACCAATAAGGAGTATGGTTTTACCATACCCCTAACAGTTTAGCCCGCTACCATCCTAGACAGCATCATCACTTGCCACCAGGTGAGATACCTGTCAAGGGCCAAATTAACAGATGATAATTGGGTCCTACTTCTAGAAGGCATTTTTTCGATGTCCTACAGGTAACGGGTCAGGAGTCGAACCCGAAGTGTCAACTGAGTGTCAGATTTTAACCTCGTAAAGGGCATTACTAAAAACTAGGTCAAGTGCACACGACATGTGACTTACATAATAGGCTAAAATGAGTAAATCATGCTCCTTCAACACTTCTTTTAATAACGCTACAAGTTCGCCCTTCACGGCAATCTCACCTGATTGTAAGTGATGATACAGTCTAAGATGGTATTCTGTTGCCAGTTGGTATACTCATCGCATTGTGCGAGTAGAAGGTGTGATAGCCCAGTGGTTAGGACGTCCGACTCCTAATCAGAGGTTGGGGGTTCAAACCCGGGCACTATAACTTTTCGGAGTTATGTGCGTTTTTAAGCAATTAAAATATCACTTGCTTCAACGGTGAAGGAAAACATCGTGAGGAAACCTGCACGCCTGAGAGTACTCCATAATGTTCTTAAAGGCGTGTGAAGTCTGCCAATCCGCACATGGCCTGGCCAGCGAGGTGGACTATGACCGAACCCTTCTCATATTGAGAGGAGACCCGTGCTCTGTAGTGAGCTGAGAATGGGTTGATAGAGATGACAGACCGCCACCGGTTACAAACTACTATTAAGATCAGTTAATGTAAGGGGGCTGATTCTGTCACGCGACTCCACTCAGAACGCAAAACACGTCATTTGTATCGGTGCGTGCCGAGCGATTATGACCTAGCCTAGCGTTGTTAACACTCACCGCCCTTATAGCCCTTCCAAGAGCTTTCAGACAACTCTTCAGATCAAGTTCAAGCGGCAGCGGACTGCCCGTGGTTGGCGCGTGACGTAGACCTCCACAGATACATAAATTGTATACTACTGTTTCTGTTATTTGCTGTCTCTTTTTGTTTTATTTTTTCTTTTTCGCGGTGTACGATAAAAGTGTGTAAATAAATAAATACATCAGGACTTCGTTAAGCTTTTCAAGGCTTTTTGGGAGAGCTGCTTGTCACCACAATCACAGCGCCGGTCACGATTTCTGTCCTCATCCGGACGATGGCCTCATTCACGGTCCACTGGGACGCATCGCTGGGTCCCACAGAAGGCCAGGTATCCTGAAGTCGTGAGCCCTGGTGCTCTAATCTCGGCCTGAGAGAAGAGCAACTGAGCAACTCCCCTGCGTGACGTGACAACTAATGCGGCGGGCCCGGCCAGAGAAAATTCATCATCATCATCATTAACAACCGATTTACGTCCACTGCTGGACATAGGTCTTTTGTAGGGAGTTCCAATGCTCACGGTCTTGGGCCGCTTGTATCCAGCGGCTCCCTGCGACTCGTCTGACGTCGTCTCTCCACCTTGTTGGGGGTCGACCAACGCTACGTTTACAGAGAAAATTAAATAAAAGAAAATGGTCGTCTTCATTCAACCTATCCGATTGTATTTTTATCCAGTTCCCTTTGTACTATTTAAAGAAACCGGTTATCTACCGTTTGGTTTTCTAGACTTTATATAGATAACTATAGAGTATAATAAAACTTAACAGGACGAATTCTGTAAATTAAATATATTTTGAAATTTTTTAATTGGAAGATACTTTTTTTTCTTCGTTTTATGGTTTTGCACAGATTAGCCAATGTCAAGTTTATAGCAATGTAGAAGTTAGGAAGAAATGGCGGGGAACTTCGCACTCCGCGGACGCGGCTCCCTTAAACCTTCCCAAATTAATACATTAATTCAAGAAAAGCGTGAAAAAACTGCGCCCGCCGTATACGAAGTCTCTCGCCTTTCTCCGGAAGATACTTTACTATAGATCCTGAGCCCAAACATTTTTTTTGTTTATCTGTATCTTGGCCGCGCAACACGCCGAAACTACTGGATGGATTCGAATGACATTTGCTATAGGAGCAGCTGATAAACAAACAAACACACCTTCAGACTCACTAACTCAACGCAGACTAAGTTGCGGGCATCAGCTAGTTAGTAGAATATAGTTATCTCACTATTACCGAACAGGTATTTTGACGACCTCCGTGGCGCAGTGCGTGCGCTGTCGCATTTTAAAAGTTGGAGGTCCTGGGTTCGATTCCCGGCTCGAGTCTGGCCTGGTGGGAGGCTTCGGCCGTGGCTAGTTACCACCCTACCGACAAAGACGTGTCGCCAAGCGATTTAGCGTTCCGGCACGATGTCGCGTAGAAACCAACTAGGAGCGTGGGTTTTTACCATACTTCTAACAGATTAGCCCGCTACCATCCTAGACAGCATCATCACTTACTATCAGGTGAGATAGCCGTCAAGGGCTGACTTGTAGTGTATAAAAAAAAGGTCAGTTGAAAGGGTGGAGGTAACAAAGTTTTGGCTGTTAGAAAGGAAAACACGTGAATTAATACTGCACTGTTTTTATTGTCAGCAAAATTTGCTTTTTTCGGAATCCAAACCGGCATCTGTGTTGCAATTCTCTATCCTAGTATACAATGTTAGTTATTACAAAATTATTATAATAGTTCGGGGACTAACGACACTTTATCACACTGCACCGCTCCGTCAGGTCGCTCCGGGAGAAATTTCAAAGTATATTTTGCGAAAAGTGTGTTTAGTCTAACAATAAAGATCAGAAATTAATTCCACTTCCGCACTAGAGAGTTTTTCTCACTGCGAGTCAAGTACAGTTTAAATAATAATAGGAAAGATTTTTATTTCAATTTTAAAATTTATTTCCTCACATTAGCTTGTCCCTTTCATACACAAGGCATTGTTTCTCTCCATCTAGTAGCGAAATAACAACATAAATTTACAGGCATTTTTCCACCACACGTGTTCTCGTGATCACGACAATGGCATGAATTACAAATTTTTTATGCAGCTTCACTAGATCTCAAAATCGCTGACGACAGTATTTTGATAATATCTGACATCGACTTATTTAGTTACACAAATAGATTGAACAATTTATTCGTTTAACATTATTTTATGATTCTGTTAAACAATGAAGAGGTTCAATTATTTTTAAAACAGAAATTAGTTGTATATCCTTAAATTCAAATAGTTCTTTGACAGTTTGTTTAAGTCGTCAGCTGTCATTTCGTTGAAAGTTCGGGTGACCTTTAGGATTAGTTGTCAACATGACAATTAAAAGAGTGATGTTTAAAACAAAGCAGATGTCGATAATAAAGTACACTTGATTCAGATTTTCGATTGACAATTTATTTTTTCGTTTTATCCAATGAAAATTTAACTCTGTTGCAAATATTACCTGACTTCCATTACGAAAATTTGCGTACCAAACAAATAGCATAATCAATAACAGATAATTACAGTTTTAACATTTTAACAAACAATTTTATTTAAGAACGACTTAATTATAAAACATACAGATTAATAATCATAAAATAGACAATTAAATAACGCCAGTACTAATCATTTCACATAGTTATATTGTAACGGTGTCAACGTCAACAAAAACATTCGATGGAAATACAGATGACGAATTATATATACTAGATTGACAGATATTCGGAAAAAAAAGTGCTGCCTGTAACCACTAGGGTAGGATATTTTACACATTGCAATCTAGTTTAAACAATGGTGCTAATAAAGTAGTAAACAAATATCATTCAGGTCTTTTTTCACAGGTTTGTGTACTTACGTGTTACAGAATAATATAAAGTCGATCAGAAATATATAAACATATATGATATATGCTAATACATATACAACAGCCACATTAAGCATTTTGTAATTCGTATACATCAAAACATCGACAACAACATAAATGTAATCCATTCATTTATTAAAATAAATGTAATCAAACAAACACCGGTCGTCACGCTTCGATTGAATCAAATAGTTCGGAAGTTTGCCGATCGGCTTTGTTTAACTACCTTTACCTTCACACCCAAATATTTAGAATTATTAATAATTGTCAATCAAATATATTTTATATTAGCTAAATTAGATTTTATTATATACTCGTAACGAAATAACGTTATCAAATAACATACAACAGCGCGATAAAATTATTGCAATTCTGAATATTGGGTGTTGCTTTCATATCGAACCATCGAATCACATGTGAAAAAATCAACAGACAGGTCACAGTGTGTTTTGGTAACGAGTTTCGAAATATGCGTTTTTCCATTAATATTTAACTACAAATTCAATTAACAAACGTTGATGATTGAAAATTTATGTCGAACCATACACCTTTGTTCAAATATCTCGGCAATTTCGAAACTCTAGCGTAGACAACGTCGACTCATCCGGTGGTAAGGAATTATTTAAAGCGGTTATTTTTAGCTTTTAACAGTGAAATAAGTGCAAGGTTAATAATTAATTAGTAACTAATTCAATAACTATAACATGTTATTTGCTCAACTCGCAGAATTAATAACGTTATTAGTGTTATTAATGATTCGTTAGTGTTATTGAACTGTTATTATATAATGATAATAATTTGAAATAGATACATGCTAATAGTTCTCTAGGTCCTTAAGTTTAGGTCATTCGCCGTGTTGCATCGACAGGCGTACGCCCGATGCAAAGATATGTAAGAAATGTTCTACCTATCAAATTTCATAACAGCTAGTTTTTTTTTCTATGCGTGATATGCAATCGTAAAGTGAGAGATTTATTTTTAATATGAAGAAAAATTAGTAGGTATTCAGAAATATATTTTGTCATAAGTTATAATTTAAACACAGTTATAAATAAATGCCAGCTTACTACAATAATCCACAGCGTGGCGACGAGTTGAAGATAAGCTTAATATATGAAGAAGCTTTTACCAGCGCTGGATTCCAATAGACCTTATAAAGACATCATGAATTATTTTTTTCATTGACTCACTAACTCGCAACAGATTATTTCGGTTAGTGGTATTTCAACAGCTTCAAAAGTGAGAAAGTTTAACTATGACAAAAAATATTTCACTTTTAGGTACATAGCATTCTTACTCTATACAGTAGGTAAATTAAAGCGGGAACGTTATTGATCGAGTGGGTAATACGTTGACAGTTTAAGATAAATCTATATAAAATAAGTAATTAAGAACACACCACTTAACTTTCATAGAAAGAGATTTTTTCATGGGTCAGATTACCATTTGACAACAATGGTTATGGTGGTATGGAAAGTTGGTGTGTTTTTATTTGCCTGACTGCGAAAAATAACATTTGAAACAAGGTGCACCATATTCTCATCAGGTTATTTTATTGCGTAATTTTTCGCAGTCAAGTTTAGTTTGAAATCATTAATTATATTATTTACAGTGAAAACTATGTAAATAATTAGAATTTTAATAGATTTTGTACATGTAGGACTGCCAACTATCTTTGGTTAACAAACATAACTATAAATATACAGTTCAATAAAAGTTTCTAGCGATTAAATACACTATGTTCTTTCGATATTAGCAGTCCTTTTACAGCAGGTGCCAAATGAAAGGCAAACTACGTACGGTGCAGCGGTCATGCCAAAATCACCTTTATATACCATTCAGATAAAACTGAACATGCAATGAAAAAAATAATTTAACGATAAAACTATATTTAACGATAATAATAACGTAACAGTAACGTTTTATCAGTAACGAGCTAATAACTTAACCCTATTACTTGTTTAGGAAGATATAGCTTTATTAAATATAATTTTCGACGATATAATATATACACAACACTATATCTATATGATTTTAGAAATACTTAATAAAAAGTGGGATGAAAACGTTTTTGCGTATATTATAGCGCACGTATTTTTGTTGTACGTACATTACAAAGCGTAGGGCGTTCAAGATCTCGATAAAAAACGTCGATAAATATTACAATGTACGCTTACGCCAGCCTAATTCTTTTTAAATATTAATTTGATTTCATCGACCAAACAAACGGCTTACTCTATTATTTATGAAGGGGTATTTTTATTATAAATATATCATATACTTAAATTCTTTACAATGTAATAATATCTCATTCACACTAATTTAATATAAAAACGGAAACTTAACAATTAATATTTCATCTACAATATCATATTTATAACGATTAAAATTATTTGGTGTTTATGTTCCTAAATTAATCACTATCATTATGAGGTATGTTTAGGGCTGCCAACTTTATGAATTAACAATATTTTTATTGCCTTTGATTACTTTTAAAGTAAGGTTTTTACTCAACCACGAGCTGTTTAAATGTTTGTTTGGATTATTGTTTCTCACTCAAATGTTTCCCATCCGTTGGCACGAAGCTTAGTATGCTGTCTCTTTTATAACTTTGATTCTCAGGCCGTCAAAATGTACCGATATAGGCTATATATCTTAGCATCAGAATCTAGTTATCTCGAATTATGAATGTTACAAAGTAACAGTTCAGTCATTATTATAGTTGTTTTAGAGCTTCTAAGTAAACCTTGGGATCCTAACGGGAACAGAAATAATTTAAGACTTATAAAACTGTATATTTTTGTAATTTAGTCCTTGTGAAACATGTAATTATGGCAATTTTTATAATTACCATATTTGCAGTTTTTAAATACATGACAGACACACTAACTTGCATTGAGAGACAAATGTAGTTTGTTTTAAACCTCTAACTAATCCCGTTGACAGCCCTAGTTTATGAGCAGCCCCACTAAATCTAGCATTTTTTTATCTAACCCTATACCTCGTAAACCACTCTTTAAAATATTAATAATTATGTTAATTATATTCCCATTAAAAGATTACAAAAATTATAACGGATATATTTTATTTTTATTGCGTCTAGGAATCGATTATTTCATCGTAAGATTTGTATTTCTGTATTATACGGCATTTTTTATCGTCTTACACCGGCCTTCTGGAATTAATATACCTACGTTATATTTCTGCGAATAACTGTATTTAAATTTTTTTTATATCTTTTTTATTTTAAGTTTTTGAATGATGCTTTTTTTTGCAATGTAGTTGATTATATACATCTTGAAAGCTATTTTTTTAACTGTTTTTCTTTAATTTTTTTATCAAGAGCGACGAACATTGCTTGACACACCTTGTTGATTTTACAGATGAAGAAATTTTATCACTCGCGCTACTATTGTATTTTGATTATAATTGTTAATTTTATATATGTATTGTAGCAAAATTTAGCGTAAAAATGCATGATAGATTGAATGCTTAATAATGCATGGTTATATAAAACCTTCATTGTGTTATATTAAAGAAAATTAATCATTTGATCGGTGCATTAGGAAACACCCACAGCAGAAGCGAGCGCCACGTTTAGCACTTTTCCAGTCATTCACTCACTGAAGCTCACTGGACACGTTAAGAACATTTATCTAGAGATCGTTGTAAGAGGCTGCCGGTGTAGGACGACATAAAAGGCATCGTGATTACGCGGTCACTTAATATTAATATCATAATAATGTCATATTTGTACTATGTTAGGTACAAAGTTGCTGCGATAAATATATTTTATTGATTAATTAAATAATTATTCTGCATCTCACTCAAATTAATACGTTGGAAAACTGGATATTTCATTTAAAGCTAGCTGTCTAATATTTTTGTTATAGTTCTTTTCACAATTTCGGACATATCATGTATGTTGGCCTGGCCTATTTATTTTAAAAGATTTTTTTGAACACGATTCACTTAATATGTAAATATTATGTTAATTTAATGTTCTGTAATAAATAAAGTCTTTTTTTATAAAATAAGTCAATAATAACAAGTTATTTGTGAAATTCAACATATAATAATTTTGCACAGACGATATTTCTTTACAAATATAGTATAGAGAAGCTAAATAACGGTTGTTGGGATATTTGTCAGTTTGAAGATATAATATATAGTAATCTGAGTACACCTATCATAAAGGTGAATGTAGAAACGGACTAGTGACTCATGGTATCTCACTCATACTACCATGTAGGTCGGTAACACAATCTAATATCATGTAACTAAAGAATTTAGAAATCATAACTAAATAAGAAAAAAAAACAATTGAGGGGCTCTCATGAACAATTTAATTAGGAGCAATATTTTAAAGTGAAATTTGTTAAGACGATTTTTTTTCTTCAATCTAATTACTGAGAGCTAATTTGAAGGTAACGTTCAGGCATATTTTGGTATATGAAGGACATAGGGGAACCGATGTTCATTGCTAATCTTAGACAACTTTAACTGTCAGAGGCAAAAGTAAATGGCACAGAATTCCACTGGGATGGAGTATCGTGGAAAAGCATTTGTTTTTCTCTTTTTTTATTCAAGCACTTTTATTCCATGCGAATCATTGGTACATCTCTAGATTGGAAATAATAAAATGAATCTAGAAAATGGACGTATATACTATTAAACTTATTAGCAAAGACGTAACTGGAAGAGGTTCAATTAGAAGTGGAAGGCTCATGGAAGTACCTACATTTATTATAATGAGCAATAAACAACTCACGAATGAAAAAAACAAATTTCTTATTTATCATCTTTTGTTTACCAACCAAAAAGGGTGGCAACTCAATATAAAGAAGACCAGTTTTCTTACACGATACGAATTAAAAACTGAATGCACAAAGTCCCTGGCGGATTATCACTAATAATTATTCTATGGAATCTCTTATACTACCATATCACTTTCACGGTGTCTCCGAAGGCCCTTTATTGGCTCCGGCGTTTAAATATAACAACTAACTTATGACGTCACAGTTAACTAACCTAACCTCACATCAATCCGTACTTATATTATGGAAGCCACGATCGCATCGATATGTCCGTTTGTTCAAACACTACCGACCTTGAAACAATCTGACAGAGATAGATTGGATCTTAAAGACATTACATAGGGGACTTTCAGGGGCGCTTACAAAACCTTAATTGGACCATCATCATATTTTATTATAAGTTTTGTATTGCTTGGCTGCGTTCACACTTCACGGTAAGTGACGCCGCAAAATACTGTTGGAATAAACGTAAAGCAACATCGACTTTGACGTCATAAGACAGTTAGTGGGCGGTTTTTTTTTTGTTTAAATGTGATACCCCACCACCACGAAGAGTTATCAATAGGAGTTAAAGCTCTTCTGCTCTTTTTCTATTCAGCTCCATAAAACCGCATGACCCTATTTGTAGCTCAAATTAATTAGAACATCCTTTCCTATTACTTATATACGTATTTCTTGCAACTAGCGACAGCAAAGCAAACTGTTTTTGTATTTTATTTCCTTTTGTCGGGAATAGTAGCTTGTTCCCCGATTTAGAAAGTTTTAGTATAGATTCCAACATATTGCTGATTCAATAACATTATATTACACAGACCACTGTGTTATGATTGGTTCATTTTGGAGTTCACAATAGTTTTGACTCCTATTTTTAACTCTTCGTGGCAGTTACACGTAAGGGGCGTGAGATTTCACAATATATCTATTGTCTATTTTACACCTATCCAACTACATTAATGCGGCAGTTCTCGCTAGCTCCGTCGTCAATTTAATTCATTTGTCTACCTAACATGTGCTCCACGTCTAAGTTTTAAGTGCATCTATGAGCAAATTCACTTTGGTCTTCAAATTGGACCTTTATGTCAGAAGCGTCGGTGAAGTGCGCCCCCGACCCAACTAGCACAAGAAGTTTGTATAGCTGTACATTATATTAACTTCTTTAAAGTATATTTCATGTTTCAAAATTAATAACTCCTGAACTATTATTACCATAGTAAATTCAACCAATATTTGTTGGGCATTTCTGAGTGATCATGAATATTGAATTCTCAGTCCAAAGTTGCGACACCAACACTGTACTCCAAGAATCTCGCTAAGCAATCAAATCTGGTTATTGACACTATGTTATGGTGTTAATGTTATGGTGTCCAACCTCTACTCTATGCTCCGAAATCCTTGCTTCTTTGAGAAAGGAAGCGTGTGCCCATCTGTGGGTATTACGGTCTGATGATGACGATGGTTAAAGCTGTATAATGGATATAGCTAGCCACAATACAGCTCCGATAAAGTACCATTGTCTATCCATGTGCTAGTTAGGTGACCTTACAGTCAGTTTGACGTTGCTATCTTCGACCACTTTCAACTGCAATTTGTGTCAAACTTGACAGTCGAGTCGATAACATAACACGTCAAATGGAGGCCCTATCGAGACCAATGTTATCGATATCCAGTCCCATCACTATGCGACCGAGCATTTATGTACACGCTAAAATTAATTTTCATTCGAATATTGAAGAGCTAACTATTTAATATCTACCTACGGTTTTATAATTTATCGTTGATTTTCCTTACATGTTAATTTAGCGATTACCTTTTGGTAGAAAACGAAATACTTTTAAAGAAGCATTCAGTTCCATTTTAGATAGCCAAGACGCCAATTTTGCACAATTCACCAAATCTCGAGTGCACTGACCGACCGAAACACTGACATCGATGAAGATAAGAATTTGTTGTAGCTTCAATTTAAGACATTATTTACATTTGTATGTAGAAGTATTACATGTTTAAAGTCAAATAAATTTATTTTGTTGTTGCAACAAATGTAAGCCCAAATATTTTTGTGTATGAATCTAATTCAAGCTACTATACGTAGTTTAGTATCACCCTCGCTTTAATTCCAAATGTATCGACTGAGTATGGGCACTCATTTTAAACTAATACGAATCAAGTACTTATTGTCATGCCGGAAATTTAATTGGTTTTACAGATTTAATGAGCAGGATCTGTTCACAATAAAAAATTATGAATATAAATAACAGAACCTCCTTGAAGATCACTGTGCGTCAGGGTATGTCAAACCTCCAAATAAAATACCATCCATACCATATTATCGATAATATTAATGCACTGCACTACTTCATCCCACAAGTAAGGTGTGCGGTATGGAGAACACAGTTGCGCGCTTGTACTCAGGCGAGTCAGTCTGCGTGAGATTCGGTGAATTGTATAAAAATTATTTACTCACAAGGATAAAATTTAATTAAACTTCGACCGCGCATTTTTTTGTGACCGAAAAAAAGAACTATCAGCTGTTAACGAAATTGGTCATACGCACCCATATTAGTAGCAGCCATTTTGAATCAAGCTAAGCGGATTTTTTATTAAATGCAATTTCGATCATGTGACTGGGTGAATAATACTGGGCCATTTCCCAGTTTTGTTATTCATTTTTGACAGTTAGCAGTTGTAACTTGTTCGCTCACTGACATACACAAAGCTGCCACGTGCACAGTGCGTCGACGACAAATTATCATAGGATCTCGATATTGGCTGAATTTTTGGGTTTCCCGTTCAGATTGCGCCAATTAGCCAATCGGAAAGAATTGTTATAGTCACATTGTCGTTGTCATAAAACGCTGCTATTAGTATGCGCGTTTATATTTCATGTTTACATGTGTAAGATCACTGATCTATAATTTTTAAGGATGACCATCAAACATCACGTATTACATTTCCATACAAATTTGGTATTGACAATTGTGAACTTGAAAACATACGCCGTGCTAGAATTAAGATGCTGGAGACGTTTTAAATTTAAGGACAATTTCATTAAAGCGTAAGATTCCGTATGACATCGGTACGTTAACTCCGCTAAAAATGCATTTTATGACGTCCAATTTTAATCCTTAAATAATATTAAGTTTAATGTCACACTTTCAAGTGATTTGATTATTGGGAGCGATTTTACTAGATAGGTTGCTAGGCAAAGATGGAAAAACGCCTGAACAACCTGTTCCTTAAGATTAATGATCTGTGTCACAATATATACTTCGTGTTTGTATACTCTTTGTTCTCTGTACACGTGGGATATAATTCCAATAAAGATTATATTCTCGAAATGCTCCATTTTGTACAAGAATGCGACCAGCGATCGCGCCTAAGCTGCCAATCTATCACCCTGGTTACGAATAGTGTTTGGCGGTAATGGTGTAACAATGTTGACGCCTGGCTTATCACATAGTATATGTTGTTGTTTCTATAATTGAAAAGTTTATTGCTTTACGGTCAGCGGCGGATATTATTCATCCATGTTAACATACGAAAAAATAATTTTAGAATGGAATGTGAATGAAAATAATGTTAGTTTGATCGTTTTTTTGTCTATTTTTTTTTTATATATATTATTTTAAAATGCGCTGTGAAAACTAAGCACCTTCGAAAACTATGTCTACAGACTACTATTGGACGAAAAATTTAATTAATACTAGAGCTGCGCTGAGTCTGTCGACCGGTTGTATCGATATCGATATTTTGATTCGCGCCCAACACAACATCATGCGAGCATAACGTTAGTAGATAAAAAGAGCGGGCGCGAATCAAAAATATACCGGTATCAACTTTGTACAACAGAATTTTAGGGAAATAGTGTTGTAAGAGCTGTATCGATTGGATTATGTACAACCGATATCAATCGTATATTTCATAATGTCGATATCACTTGGGATCTTGGAACGGAATTTCGTGAGCCAAAGAACGCACGAATGACAAAATATAAACGCAATATTGTTACCGGTGTGATGATATCTATATCGATGTTTTATCCACTATAAAAAAAAACGTATCTGTTCTCTACTCAGTACCGACTTGACACTTTAAACCTACATCTGCTAGAAGTTACATCAAGTATTTTAACACAACACAACTTCAACAGCGACACAGTCAGACACGCAGATAACGCGTAACGCTGTCGCTGCTAATTCTAACTAACCCTTATTAATAAAACAACCAATCGATTCCCTAACCCAATCAACTTACCCAATTTCCAATCCGACATCGCTAACTAATCCATTCGATTTCCCACAAGATACAGCTATTTATACAATATCGATTCACACACCCAACCGAAAACATTACCTATCCAATACCCGTTCAATATTCCAACCGATACCGCTCACTACGACATATCGATATCACCGGATGCTACACAGACATCGATTGGAACTGTACAATCGATAGCACCGATCGACGCCCAGCCCTCACTAGCCGCCTACTTCACCTGCAGCATGCGCATGCCATTAACACTAGTGCTGTGAGCGCCAGCGAGGTGTCGATGGTCGACGCGCCGTTGCACATGTCCTCCTCGCAGAAACACATGTGGCCAGTGCCTGTACTTTCCATCATGCACACGTGGTCGACCATGAACAGGTTTATCTGCAGCTGCGACGTGCACGTGCGCCGGACCACCTCGTACGCTGCAAGCAACACGGCGCGGTCACCACCAGATCACTCGTTAAAATAACGGACGTCGTCCAAATCAGAGGTTGGACTTTCGAACTCGGGCACGCACCTCTAACTTTTCGGAGTTATGTGTGTATATATATAATATCACTTGCTTCAACAGCGAAGGAAAACATCGTGAGGAAACCTGCACGCCTAAGAGTTCTCCGTAATGTTCTCAAAGGCGTGTGAAGTCGCAAACGGCCAGCATGGTGGACTATGGCCGAACCCTTCTCATATTGAGAGGAGACCCGCGCTCTGTAGTGAGCCGGCAATGGGTTGATCATGATGAATGAAGGTATTTGTCACCATCACCTCACAAATTCAATTATGGATAAATATTTTTTGATGAATAAGGCTGTGTATTACGTTTACATGAATTTAATTTGAATTTGTAAATTATTTCATCAAACATTTTTATATATAAATAAGTAATTTATATATTTGAGCTGGTAAGAAAGATATGACGTAGAGAGAAGAAGAAAGAGATATATCATCGTGAGTACACATCTAAGAAGAAATATTATCTCAAACATGTGAAATTTCAGTATCATGATTATTTCAGCCCGGCTGCTCTTTCCAACTAGTCCGGTTTAACACGAATGTTAACTTTAGACTAGTGACACTCACGGCTCTTGGAGTATCGCACCATCTTCACGCAGCAACCGGCGCAGGTCTGCAGCGGGGGCTGGTCTCGCGGCAGCGCGGTGTAGTTGAAGGGGTCCTTGCAGCGCGCGTCCGTCCAGCTGTCACACTCGTAACAGTAAATGGTGCGGGCTGAGGACAGGGGTACGGCGTTTGAGATAAAATAGAACTACATTTTATAACTTTAGATTATAACGGTTAGTTTAGAGTTCAAACTGTCATGATAAAGTGAAATAAAGGATGAGCGAAGTGGATTTAGTTGCGAACCGTTGGGAATTCAAATGATGAGCTTGGCAGTGCGCCTGGCACAGCTCACTTTTTGCATGACTGCCCAAAATGGCCGAGTTGAATTGGTGAAAGCATCTCATTAAGTTTCCAAGAGCATTTCATGTATAAGATGTTGATTTGCAACAACTAACGTCTACAGTTGCTTAATCCAATTGCTTAATCGACAGTGTACTTCGCCTTATCGCTCAGGCTACTTCAGTGCTAAGCGAGGGCGATCTCACTAATATTGTAAGATAATATTTGCGACAAGTGACTTACAACCCTCTATCAAATTATGCAATTAGTAACAAAAAGATTTCCGAGCAAAGTTTTCCGAATAATTACTGAGGTAACTGCACAAATACCCTCGTGTAACGTACCAAGTTAACAAATGTAATTTAAAAGAGTTTTAAGCTGTGATAGCCTAATCGTTAGGAGGTCCATCTCCTACTCCTTTAAGCAACTAATATATCGCTTCAACGGTGAAGGAAAACATCGTGAGGAAACCTGCACGCCCGAGAGTTCTCGAGTCTTCCTATCCGTGGCCTTCTCATAAAGAGAGGAGATCCGTGCTCTGTAGTGAGCCGGCAATGGGTTGATCATCTGTAATACTTTTGCTGGCCATTCAATATTAGATATATCCCTTACTTTTACATAACGTTAGTTTCCATGGAAACAAAAACTAAGATGATAAATAGATTCAGCCACAAACTATGCGCTTAAACGTATGTTTTTTACAATATTATGTTATAAAAAAATCATTTATATGAACTTTTGTTAGTTGATAAATAGATAACAAAGAATGAAAAAGGTGACATTAAAATATTTGACTCTGTATTTTATACGATAAACTGACACAAAAGTAGCCATTGTTCATTTTATCGATAACGTTTATTTGAGCAACAATAACATGACTATTATGAAAAATTACAAAACGATATTTTTAAAACAATTTTTTTACAATAGTGATTTTATTGCTGTGGAAAATTATCGATCTCCAATTATATCGATAGATTAAAAAATACCGATTGAGAATCTTTCATAGTATCTAGGTACAAAGAAAAAATGCTTCACTTACTTTGTTTTTAATATCTAACACAAGTTATAGCCCCGGTGAACATCTTTTTCTCATGCAATGGCGTCACGTTAGTCAAGAGCGTTATCTTGTTATTTTATTCGGAAGCCTACTGTCATTTGGCAAAACTTTAATTTGGATTATTTGACACCTATCTTTTCTGTGTAACTATTTGACTAACGTGACGTTTTTAAGTTGATAATTTTCACTTGGGTTACAGATGTGGACACGTAACATGACAGTCAGTGATGGCATGCATATCCGCAGTAAAAGATAAGGTCACTTACCGTTTGATGAGCAACTAAAAAACATCTAGAACATTCAAATAAGCTTATAGCAGGAATACCTCGACGACACTATACATTCACTTACGATTTCAGCTAAGTTAAATTCATATTCCCCTTTCCCCGACAACTAGGCGTCAAGCGTGCCAGGAGTGGGAGTAATAGTTCAACAGTGGAATAAAAAAAATTGAGAGGTGTCAAGGGACACTCGGATGGAACGAAGTTCCTTTCGATTAATTAGTGAAGGAATTGTAATAAAATTTTATTTTATTTAAGTTATAATATTATATTTTTTCAGCAATATCCGGAACTTGCGCAGAAACACTGTCAGGATTCATTATTATTATTATTTTTTATTATTTATTATTTACAAAAAAACCTGTATACACTCAACAAAAATAATCGTCGCGACACCACACTGTTCAATGCGAAATAGAAATGATAATATCTGGCTTGCTTTCTATAAGAGAGAGAGAGACAGAGAGAGAAACACGCGACGCCACACAGCTTACAATAACAAAAAGTGTCGTGACAACTTTTCGTAAGAATTTTTTCCGTCTAGCCGCCTTTCACAACGTGCGATAAGGAACTTCGTTCCAAAAGTCACTGTCGCATATTCAAAAAATTCTTACGAAAAGTTGTCACGACACTTTTTGTTATTGTAAGCTGTGCGGCGTCGCATGTTTCTCTGTCTGTCTCTCTCTCTCTTATAGAAAGCAAGCCAGATATTTTCATTTCTATTTCGCATTGAACAGTGTGGTGTCGCGACGATTATTTTTGTTGAGTGTATACAAGTTTTTTGTAAATAATAAATAATAATAACAATGAATCCTGCCTGTGTTTCTGCACAAGTTCCGGATATTGCTGATGGAGTACAAAATTGAGCCTACTGATTAAGTTTATATAACATTATATTTGTTAATAATAAAAAAAACATTATTATAACTTAAATAAAATAAAATTTTATTACAATTCCTTCACTAATTAATCGAAAGGAACTTCGTTCCATCCGGGTGTCCCTTGACACCTCTCAAGTTTTTTTTATAAATAAGTTAGCCCTCTACCACAATTTGAAATGGTAGTAATCATCATCATCATCATCATCATCATTAACAACCGATTGACGTCCACTGTTGGACATAGGTCTTTTGTAGGGAGTTCCAATGCTCACGGTCTTGGGCCGCTTGTATCCAGCGGCTCCCTGCGACTCGTTTGATGTCGTCTGTCCACCTTGTTGGGGGTCGACCAACGCTACGTTTACCGGTGCGGGGTCGCCATTCCAGCACCTTGGGACCCCAACGTCCATCGATTCTCCGCGCTATGTGCCCCGCCCATTGTAGTAATAATAATAACAAATTACTAAAGAAAACAATACAAGACAGTCAAATTAGAGTTCAGGTGAAATAGAATAAATAAAATTAATTAATAATTAAAAACAAAAGTCAATAAAAATGTCAACAAAAAACTACCATTGACTGATTTTTGTTACTCAATCACGCAAGGAAGTCTGAACGGATTTGGATCAAATTTGGCATACATATAGGCTTTGAGATGAAAAAGATTATAGGCTACCTTTTATCCCGATTCCTTAAGTACTTCCCGGGGAAAAATTGAAAATTGTTTACGAGCTAAGCCGTGGGCAGACAGCTTTGAAATTTGGTATGCATGTCACCTATGCTATGGAAAAGGACGTGTACTTTCAATACCGATCTCTCAAATAGTTCCCGCGGGAAGATTAAAAATTGGTAACGAGCGAAGCTTGAGACCCAATTCTGAAAACCACCCAGACGAAGTCGCGGGCAGAAGCTAGTGTCATAGATAATTTTAAAATGAACAATTTCAAACAAAGCTAAGTTATAAGATATAAAATATCATCATCATCATGAACAACCCATTACCCTCACTGCAGAGCACGGGTCTCCTCTGAATATGAGAAGGGTTTGGCCATAGTCCACCACGCTGGCCATGTGCGGATTGGCAGACTTCACACGCCTTTGAGAACATTATGGAGAACTCTCAGGCGTGCAGGTTTCCTCACGATTATTTCCTTCACCGTTGAAGCAAGTGATATTTTAAACGCACATAACTCCGAAAAGTTAGAGGTGCGTGCCCGGATTCGAACCGCCAACCTCTGATTAGGAGGCTGACGCCCTAACCACTAGGCTATCACCGCTACAAAAAATACAGAATCACATTTAAATCACAATCTGAGTGATGATGCAGTTAAGACGACAGTTATAACTACCCTCATTACGATTCTCTAATAAAAACTAATTTTGCTGGAATTTGGAATTGCGTATATAAGTAAAGGTATTTAAAGATTTCTAAGTAAATACAATTGACGATATTGTTTAGTGTAGAAAAGTGTAATCGGTCACTTAAAACACCAATGAAATGTAAGCCTTGTTGATTTAAATGATCTCAGAAATATCTGCGACATCTTCAGTTCTGTGGCCTCCTTTAAAAAGCAAGTTAGACCGTCTATTACTGTATTATAAGTATAAATTGAATTATTTAGATGTAAGGTTAATTTTAAGTTTGATAGTGTCATTTCTAGAAAGTCACTATCTCGTTTGTTCTTCTGATTTGTTTTTATTTAGATTGTGACTAGTTTAATGATCCAATACAAAATGTCACTTAAACAACAAGTGATTCATGCTATCTCGCTCAGAGCAGCTAATACTAACGAATCAACCAATAGCAAGATAGCACCGAAAATATTCCAACTGCCAATCAAAAGGTACTTGCAAATAATGGCTGTATAGGCCCAGATCCTTGCCTTTCCCATGAGGGATAAATAAAAAAAAAGTACTTGCAAATAATGGCTGTATGGGCCCAGATCTCCTTGCTTTTCCCATGAGGGATAAATAAAAAAATAGTACTTGCAAATAAGTATGGATATGATAGATAATAGTCTAGAATCGCTGCACTAAAAATATGCGATTAAAATCTTAAATAATAATTTTCAGCCGTGAGCGGGGGCTAATTGGTTTAGGCTCGAGTCTAGATGCTAATATAGCGGGCCGCCCGTGATACATCTCTAAGCCAATTATCGACTGCATATGTATTTATCGCTTTATACTTAATATAATAAACGGCTTAGCTGGCCCGAGAGAAATGTATCTGTTATAATAGATATTGATTTTTTTTTTCTTTTTTAATTATCTGTACCTGTGCGTCAAAACTTACGAGTCAATTTGAATAAAGACAGTTTTGACTGTTATTTCGAATGAGGAATACGAATGGTAATTAAAATTTCGTAAAACTTTATTTGTGTGACAGATGTGCGAGGGTTTAACTTTTTTTTCTTGTTTTTTTTTCCACTGAAAGTTAGCCCTTGACGGAAGTGTATCTGAACACCTATATAATTATAATCCAATTAACAAGATGGTTGAGTTAAAGGACTTTATGTCCTGCCTCGAAATCTATTCATCTCCCTGCCAAATCCAAAAAAATATGGTGTGTTTTGAGCGTGAAAGGTTACAAATCAATTTGGATGACTTTTTTACTCTTTTTATAGCTTTACACAGATTAGCCAATGTCAGGTTGGATGTCTTTAAAACAAGTTAAAGTAATCCAGATTTGATTGATGATTTGAAGCGGTGATAGCCTAGTGGTTAGGGCGTCAGCCTCCTAATCAGAGGTCGGCGGTTCGAATCCAGGCACGCACCTCTAACATTTCGGGGTTATGTGCGTTTTTAAAAAATTAAAATATCACTTGCTTCAACGGTGAAGGAAAACATCGTGAGGAAACCTGCACGCCTGAGAGTTCTCCATAATGTTCTCAAAGGCGTGTGAAGTCTGCCAATCCGCAAATGGCCAGCGTGGTGGACTATGGCCAAACCCTTCTCATATTGAGAGGAGACCCGTGCTCTGTAGTGAGCCGGTAATGGGTTGATCATGATGATGATGAATCCAGATTTTATCTGTGATAAGCAGAGGAAAGAAATCCATTGAACTGAATAAGGCACTGTACACTACGGTAACAGTTTCCGATTATCTAATCGATTAGTGGAGACTTGGCGTCGGCGTTCATCATCTAATCAAACCCAACGACCTAACCTAATCCCAGCAAGCGTCGGAGAGCAAATTGACAATTAACAACGGAGTTAATCTCGGCGATGTCAACCGATTCTTACTGTAGCGTGATCTAAACTAACCAATATGAATTATGACAACCAGTAACGTGTCTTTGCATATTATTTAATAACTGCATCTTTTCGTACAATTTTGCCAATATTAAATGAACACATCTGAATAGAAAGTTTATTTGTATGCAGGTTTTTGCTTATGTATTACGCCACCTATTTTCTTCTTGTTAGAGATCATATTATAGTACAATTAATTTAATATTTGTATTACGAATATAAACTGTCAATTTCAAATGTCAAATGACGTAGAAGTGCTTATTTTAAAGAAGGGACAACTTCGGTTTTCGAACGTAAGTGGAGAAGAAAAAGAGCGGGAACTAGCGGCGGCGGTTTTTTGGGAGGACGCGGTACAAGCGCGATTGATTTATGACAAATTCATTATTATTTAAGTTAAATTCAAAAATACATAGTTGTTTATTGTCAAGATAATAAAGTTATAAAAAATGAAGACTAATTTGTTATAATTTCACACAATCGTTAACATTCTAATTTCTGTTTTCCTAATCCTAAGGTTGCCTGGCAGAGATCGCTACTAAGCGATAAGGCCGCTTTTTGCATCCTGTTTCTTTTTGTTTTTCTTATTATTTCTATCTATATGTGTGTACAAATAAAGAATAACTAATAAATAATAAAGTTCTAAAAAAAGCTCTGAAACATTGTTACTACTCTTAAACCTGTCAAGTTTAGTTGAGAGTTTTGTGTACAAAAGGTTCGACATGAATATGGCGTCAAAAACCATATGTACAGAAGCGGCCAATCACGAGACACGCTTATTAAAGCAAGTGTTTTGATTGGTCGTACTAAGCCGCTAGACGCCGTGCCTCGGGACATCCTGGTCGCGTTCCCTGTTAGGGATGTCGGCATTGCACTGGGTATCGATAATTTTTATCGAATGTAGACTTAAATATATTCATGTATAATTAATAACAAAAATGCATCTAATCAGACACAAGACTCTAAAGCAATTTGAAAAGGGCTAAATAAGCTACAACGGCTAAGTTTTACGTTCTAATATTCTAATACAAGTCCAAAACATACTTCGGATTGCTACCGCTTTGTTGCTTGTAAGCTATATTACCTCTTTTGACGTGTCTATGTTTTATCAAAATATAGTTAATCGATTACATCCTAAGCTTATTCACGACATTGCACACGTCTCCTCTCATAAGAGATAAGGTTTAAAGCACAGACATAACGAGATTAACAGAGATTAATCACTAAATAGTGACAATCACGTAAACCTACATTGTTTCACACTTGCGGTACTAAACCATACCTACAGCAGTGCTAACATACTAAAATGATATAAAGATGATAGATTTGTTTAATTCCCAGGGTTTTGTTCACGATTCGTCCACGTGATAAATAATATTGTCACATCTGTCAATGATAGCCGACAATTCTGTCTAGACTAGAGAATCGGCTAAAGAACTGTGCTTTAAATAATGTAGCAGCGGGTACCCGCGCATTTGTACATTCCACGCCCGTTACAAATATGTGCGTAATCTAGCTTATATAGTGAGGCTCGCATAATAAGGCCGATTAATTTGAAGCTGCTAAAATTAAAGGCTTGCGGCTGGATTTTGTACCTGTAGCACAAAGTATAAGTTGCACATCGTCGTTATAGTAACCAACAGACGTTTTGTTTAATTCCACTATAAGTGAACCCTTGATTGCAATCTCAGCTGGTGGTAAGTGATACAGTTTAAGATGGTGGCGGGCTACCTGTTAGAAGTATAGTAGTTTTTATCAAACCCGTACTTCTTATAGGTTACTACGGGACATCACAACGGTAAATGGCTTAGCGACACTTTTTCGTTGATAGGGTGGTTAATAGCCACGGCCAAGCCTCCCACCAGACCAGACTCAAGCCGGGATTGAACCCACGACTTCCCACTATATAACAAAATGAACGCGCTGCGACAAAAAGGTCGTCAGAAGTTTATAGTATTAAATCGTTATCAATCTACTTCAGACTTATAATGATATCGATAGTTCGACATACATGCATAGCCTAAAGGTTCCTTATGGTGGAATGGTCCATGTATTCTGATCACTCATCTGGTGAAGGCAGGCGGCTATAAATACAAACATGCAAAGCCAAAATCTGTGTAGTGAATAACATGTTTTAAATATATCTATTATCTAATGAACTGTACATCTCTCTAGAATGCCGGTTACACTTCCAATATCATAAGGGTAAACCCCTAAACATGGGAAGTTCTTTGTAATCATGACTTTATTAACTCTAATTGCATATGCGATCGTGCTATAAATACATACCTACTTATTATGTTGTATGTTCAGTCAAGCGGTGTGATAGGTCAGGCAAAAGAGGGGCTGATAAAAATAGTGTATTGAAAAAAAAACAAAAAACATTTTTAATAACTAAATGACAGTTAAATTAGATTAAAGATCCCAGTCTACGGTATGTAATAATTATTGTGTTTGCGAATTGTATAGTTAATAAACGATAATTATTAATAGTTAATACATAAATATGAGTTTATATTTAATTTTGACTTTTATTCATATAACTAATAGTAACTTGCGAAGACTAGATGCTTGTCATGATTTAGCTTAGATATTTTTAGCTTAAAGTACTTTCCTAGGCTGCCTTCCTCCGAGGGTACAAAGCGAATGCCTATAGAAATCACTAATAGGATCACATCAAAAGCAATGTTTATTTCTTAAAAACTAGCAATTTGACATGTACACTTCAGTTTTGGGGTCTGGAATGAACATATAGCCTAGCCTAGCTTTTGCGTTACGAAATGATGGAAGACAACGCAGCAGTCGAGTTATAAACGCCAAATATTAATTAAAATTTAATGTAAATAAATAAGCATTTATTAATGTTTATACATATAATATTAATCCATTCGATTTGTATGTTTTTGTATTTTCAATATGTACAATCATTAATTTCAATTGTATCGGCGCATCGATGACTGGGTTGATTGACCGCTCACGCTCTAAATTACGGGCACGTTCGTGTGGGTATTTCTAAGTTACATTAACCTCGTGCACACGTGCCAGAAACCATTTAAAGAGCGGTTTAGTGTAGCGTTCCTAAATTTACAGTTAAACCTAGAGAAATTTATGAATTCAAGCCCCGATAAAAATAAATCGATCCTATTGGTGGATTTCTCGCATCCCTTAGCATCATCGGCGGAAAGGCAGGCTCTAGCTCAGGCTTTTAACATAACGTGATTATAAAGTCAATACTTACTTTGGCATTCCGCCTGTACAATGGGAGTGAGACTCAGAGCCCACAACGCTGAAAATCCATGCTTTAATTAGTAAAAAAGAAAAAAAAATACAGAAAGAAAAACACAACTACACAAATACATATATCAACGGAGGTCGTTTTCCAGGAGAGTGTAGTCTATCCAACATCAAAATGTCCTGTAAATAACTGAGTGGGGATAACCGTAGACTGGGTTTGTTAGTTAAGAAAATAAAATATAACACAAGACAGAATTTTGACTAACGCTAAAGAAAAATTTGGAAGAAAAAAAGATTTTGACACACGCAATTCAATGTTTTCTAATGATTAATTCGCTAATGTTGCTAAACGGTTTGTTCACAAATGTCTAAGCTAACATAAATTGACAAGTCAATATATTTGAAGAACCTTGATGAAATTTGTTTGCCACTTAATAATATAGTTAAGATTACCAAGGGGCGCCATTTTTTTTAATAGCAACAAACTCTCATGACATTTTTAGCACGTAATATGACAATTCTTACGCATTGTCATCGCGTCCGTCGCCGCGCTCGGACGTTGGCTGCCTTGAACACTGTTTTACTTACAGTAGCATCCTGATGAATCCTTAACAGTTTATGAGATTTAGTTAAATCACCGATAACACATAGTTCTGGCCTTCTACACAATACTCCATGTGAAAGAGGACTTTACTTGTTGTGGACCTGTCAGTATTATGCATTTTAGACAATTGTGTACAACAGAATTAGCAGGAATACCAAAAAAAATAGCCAATTTACTTAAAACACATCGTTGGCATTGAAAGTGAGGGGTGAAATTAAAATATTTCACTCATGTTCTTACCATTCCAATGTCATCTGTCTTACAATGGTGTTAGTTTAGTTCTACGCCAAACTCTAAACTGTTGTCAACTGACAGAACTAGGAGCAGTGCATTGTTCTCCATGGATACATCACTACTCCTAGATCTGTCACTCTAGTTAAATCTAGAGTTTCGCGTACAGCCGACCTAGCACCATTGTATTAAAAATGTAACTGTCTAAACAACTGTAAAAAAAGCAAATATCAGTTATTCACAGGAAATAAGTGTTACAATATACATATAGTATAACAGAGACATTTCGTGTTTTATATATTTCAGTGTCTGGAAGTTTGGAAGAAAAACAAGGTCACATGCATTTTGCTCATTCCTTTCAAAAACATTTAAACACACATTCCTATAAACCGGAACACAAATACAAACTTTCGCTGCGACATCGATATCGATAAAAACTCTACTCTAATCGTGAATGAAACACACAAAAAAATATTATTAATATCGATGTTAGCAGCGACGCACAACACTTCTAAACACTCTGACAGCTAACGTCATACGTCTGACAGTTGGTCACAGACTAAACACATCGAGAGTATGCCACAGACTAAACACATCGTATTACCAGTCCGGATGCACGAGTTCGCTTTTACTTGCTCCACTCCGAACCAGGACATGAGGAGAACTGGAAAAAGGGAATATTAATATGAACATACTTTTCTCTACTGTTAATACAGCCGAAAAGTTTGGAATTAATTTTTTTACCCATGACTTTGTATATTGTATACAAAGTCATGGGGAAAATGTTTGTATCACAAGTTATATACAGATGTAGTTGCGGGGATATTTATGGGACATTCGAAATTCAAGTTTCAAAGGTTCTAAAGACTTCAAGTTTTAATGATTATTTTCAAGGTTACGAAATCTGCAGTTAGATTAACCGTTTACAATATAAAACATCTATGTTTTGCACCACCAGTACCACTAATATATAATTGAGTCGTATAATATATAATCTATAATGGATTATATTTTCGAATGCTTTATAAAATTTTGTCTCATACAATTCTCGTTTGTATTGATTCATACGTGTTTATGCGTGACGGCAAATGTAAATGGCGTTTCACCACTACAAACCTTTTGTTGCTCTGTATAGCTTTTTTTTTAAAAATCACATGACCTTAATCAGACAGGCAGACAATTTTTTCGTTATTCAACTGAAGTAAATCTATTTTTAACAAACTAATTTGAGAATCACTATAAAGTATAAAAGAGTTTGTGGTTTTATAATAATTGGAAAATATTAGCCGCAATGTTAATAATTGAACAATTGGATTGTTCACCTCCGTACCTCGCAGAGTAGGTACAGTAACTTTCTGTTGGAGTTATTTTATCACTAACCCACGGTTACTGGAGTAGCATGGAGATGCTAACCTCCAATCCCCACTGCTAAAAAGAGCCTATATCCCACAGTAGCACAGTGGGACAGGAACAAGTGATCCAATATGCTGATATAAAATAGACTGTGGTGTGCTATAAAAAAAATATCACACGAAAAAATAAAGCATTAATCTCGCGGGTAATAATAGTGCGGTTGTATTTATAAATAAAATTATTTCGAAACATATTCGCGGTTCGGAGCATCGCGTCGAAGCCCACGTCTTTATTCCAAAGCGGCGCCATTAATATAGTGACGGTATTTTACAAATGGCGGCCGAGTGGGGGCCCAGTGTTGCGACCGTTGGCAGCTCCTGATGTCGATAAATCTTGTTGCCATTATATGTCCACGCTGACAGTTATTATTCTTTTTACATCCACGTACGAGTAAGTATGGTTCAGACGATATATATTATGGCCTCATTAAAATAGATATACGGGTTTTTTTTTTACTTTCTGGCACGTGCATATCTTAATATATCTCGGATTCTAGTGGACGGATTGCTAAAAGCATGGATAGCCAAGAGATTATGACTTTGGCCTGCCGTTCAGGTTACAGGAGTTCGATCCCCGGCTTCGCTAACTATGAACGGAGTTATGTGCATTTTCAGCAATAAAATATGGCTCGAACGAAATCGAACGACGACGGAAGAATGCATGTTATATAATTCTCGAATAATTTCTTAAAGCTGTGTGAAGTCAACCGATCCATAACTGGTTAGAAGTCGAGCAGACATGACTTATGAAGACTCGAGATATTTCTTTTATTCGTAAAGAAGTTTCATTTTCGTCATAAGTGTCGACTTAAACTTAAACTTTTTGCTTCGTTAATGTCGTTCTGTTTAGACATTTTAAATCCATTTTTCAAATACTTGCTCTTAACCAGTTGAAAGTTTGTTACCCTATGTAGATTCTGTTAGAATAAAATCCACGGTAGCTTGAGCTAGCTCTAAATAGTCTCATTATTGAGTAAGAGGTTACCCATGGGATTTCCGCTGTAGATCTAGACTCAACGAACAGAGTCTGGACCAGTCATTGTAATAATAGGATCCATAATAAAAGCTTATTTTAATAGCACAAGATGAATGCAAGTCCTTGAAGCTGCCTGGTTTGATGACCTTGCGCAGAAGTGAGCGACCAGACGTCTTGAAGTAATTGCGTCAGTAATCGTCAGTTTTTAATCATCTGAACGTGGATGAAGTTGTCGTCAGTTTGGCCTGGGTATTCACCAGAGAAAATGACTCCCAAATGATATCAGATAGTCTAGTATTGACAACAAGACAAATCATCATCATCATCATCACTTCAACCGATAGACGTCCACCGCTGGACATAGGTCTTTTGTAAGGAGTTCCAACGGCCACGGTCTTGGGCCGCTTGTATCCAGCGGCTCCCTGCGACTCGTTTGATGTCGTCTGTCCACCTTGTTGGGGGTCGACCAACGCTACGTTTACCGGTGCGGGGTCGCCATTCCAGCACCTTGGGACCCCAACGTCCATCGGTTCTCCGAGCTATGTGCCCCGCCCATTGCCACTTCAACTTCGCAACTCGCTGAGCTATGTCGGTAACTCTGGTCCTTCTACGGATCTCTTCATTTCTGATTCGATCACGTAGAGATACTGCTAGCATAGCTCTCTCCATGACAAATGATACTGATTATATGGGTTTGTCTTTTCAATATAGCAACGAGGGCTTAGTGTGACATAGGCTTTCTAGCCGAGAAAAGCCAAGTCACGGGCTAAGATTAGGAGAACATAAAAACTAGAGACGACTATCAACAGCTGAACTTAATGAAGGAAAATAGAACAGCCGAGCCGTCATAAAAACAGATTTATTTGTATTTTACATAGGCTCTAAATGTTCACTTTTACCATCATCGTAAAACGTTTCAGTTTAACGTGTATAACGTAATGCTACATTCTTCAATTCTTGTTTTAAACCACGAACAGTTGGTGTAAAACGCGATTTCTGTTGAAGATTTTTTTTTTCGGACTGTCTATTGGCTGTACAAACCCTATTGGTTGCCACAGCGTAACCGGGCTGTTTGGCGAACTTTGGAAAGAAGCTCTGCCAGAAGAAATTTTGAGCCCTAGGGCCCGAAGAAACTAAGGGAACGACTGCCTAAGGGCGGCTCCTTTGAGGCCGAACCTCGGCTTAGGCGACGTTTGGGATAGCGGGGGGTCGGACGGTGTGCCTGTTGAGGAGTTAGTGAGAGTATGTACAACAGAAGAAGTTGTGGTCTACGAACAGTTTTTAATAAAATATCTTTATAAACGTTTTTAACCTTACAACCTTATTTAAAATAGAGATTATATAAAAAATAATTAATAATATTTATTAGAACAGTTTTTTTTCGATACGAGAAACGTGCGTAGACAGTTGCTTTTGGGGGCATGTGTATAAAAAGATTTATCAAATAATACATCGCCCCATATCTGGTTTCGCAGATATAGTAAATTCATTGTATATCCGGTATTTCCGCAAAGCTACGCGTCTTTCTATCTAACCATTATTAAAGTTCAAGAGCGATAAAGTTGTAATAGCAGACTCAGATATTCGTAAACTGTAAATAACTTATCTGTACGACCGGAGTCGTATTTTACAATTGTTTAGACTAAGGAAATTCCGCGATCAAAGACTCCCGTTAATTACTGACACATTAATCTTTTACGATGAAGATTTACGAGTACATTTATATGCTCTTATGTTTTTGCGAGGGTGATGCAGCTAGATTCGATGGTGGCAACCAATTATTTATTATTTACCTTCATATATGAGCATTTAAGGGAGGGCAAAAACACACACAGAATTCTCCACATTTTTCGTGGGATCCCTTATCAGATACTGATTTGACAATAATGGGAGCACCTTGAAAATATATTTCTTAAAGCAATAAAATAATTTTGAAATTGGTTGTCAATTAAAGACAAAATCGGTGAATAAACATTAAAAAAAATACTTACAAAGAGACAATGAAACTTTTTTGTATCTGCTAAATAAATTTAATTACTCTAGTGTTAATTTCTCAAAGTTTACTATGCTACCGAAAAGCTAGATATCTAAGGAGGTCAATTTAGGGAAGTGCAGCAAGTTACGATTTGAGTGCCGTAGTGGGCCCACTGATGCAGCATATTTCCTGAACCCCACTTGGCATCCGTCCAAGTAGTTGAGCGTGTGCCATCTGACATCTCTGACGTACGTATTGCTCGAATGCGAAAGGGGTTGGACGATGACGCAAGCAGGTATTATTACTATAATATACTTTGATTACGTCTGTATGAATATTAACTGTCAGTATATATATGTCGGCGCGAAGAAGTTATTAACTCTATTAAGCGGCGCCAAAAACCTCAAGAATTCAATAATTACCCACATTTCAACTATTGATGATTTTGCTAACACAATTTAGCTAGTAACAATCAATTTTGTACAAGCATGCTTTGTGCTATAAATACGGGCGGTCGATGCCTTTCGCGGATTCTCTCGCTCGAGACGTCGGACTGTTCGGACCTCGTAGTTATTATCGCAATAAAAGTGTAAACCGGCAGGTTGTGGTTTTAATTACTATGAGCGAAAGTAAACAAAGTCGTGACGTCAGCAATGCTGATGTCACCCTTACAAAAAACAACTCGGACGCCGCAAATTTATATAATATACATAATATGGTGTGGTCAAACAATCGACCGCCTGTCCACTAATGAACATGATTTTTTCCGAGCGCATGCTACCACACATGATCATCTGAGTTGTTAATCTAGTCCAGACTCAAAGTCCAGTCAAAAACACTGCGCTTGTGGGTACACGGTCTCCACTCAAAAATACTTATAACCCAATGGAGCTCTGGTCAGCGACAGACATGTACAGCCACAGTCAGCTTGCTAATGTTTTGTGCTTTGACGGTGACATTGGAGATTACGGAATTCCTGATTGCAGCTTTTGTCCTTAACAGATACACCCAATATAGCCGTTGAGGAAGTGAGAGGGGTGTTTAGGCTTGGGTTCAACTATCTAAGTTTATATGTTATTTGATTGTTCGTTGTCTGACAAAGGTCGAGTGTTTGTTTATTCATATTGTTATTTATTTCTTGGATTGCAATAAAGTAGTGCTTCCACAATTTCTTTGAAATCTTAAATTATATTTTTTGTTTTCAGTGAATTTCACATTTCGCTCTCCACTGAATGACCTAATTTGAAGATTGTTGGAAAATATTCAATTATATATCGCTCACATAAGCATGTGCCAATTGGCACAGTTTTGAATTTATATAGTCTGGAGATAACAGTAACTGAAATGCCATAACTCCTTATATTTACATGAGTAATGAGGAGTCGAATTTGGTGATTAACAATGGGAAATGTTTATTTGCCTGGGTAAAGGTTTTTTTTTAATATTAACCTAACCTTTCTCGGTGTATTTCGAACTGCCTCATAATACTTTCATATTAGCGTCGACTTAGTTATTAGGCATGCTGTAGTTACCTCTAAATTGATTTATATGTATATCCTAGCACTTAAGGTTTTTAAAATGTTTATTTTTTTACATATAAATCTGTTGGTGCCGCTCTGGATAAATAAATAAATAAATATTAATTTCAATGATAGATATTCCAGACATTCGGCATTTTCTGCTGAGCAAAGTTCTTAATGCTTGCATCCTGAAAACTGTCACAGCAGGTTGTTTACCTCTTATTAAGCCTGGAAAATGAACGCTTGCCTCGGATATCCCAATAATGAATGTTAATGAAGTCTCAGGTGACCGCTGTAAAATACAAACAATAGTTACCTGGAACGGGAAAAATCCAGCGCATTTTGCATCAATTCCGATGGCTCCGATGTCAACTGAGTCCCGGCTTCAGCTGCACTGCTCCATCGCGTCGCGAGGGTTCACATATATTAACGTTAGACACACATGCCCGTTACGACCTTAGCGCCTGCAGATAAACCGAGTGTCAGCCTAGGGACACATCGACGTTTTCAACCGCACCGGAGCCAATTTAAACACCGCAAAACCACCTTGAACACGTGACTGCATATGGCGTCGTCTTATGACCAATTTGTAGCCGTTCTCGTTTCGGAATGATTATCTTGATTTCAGGTACGTTAAAGTATAGAAAAGTGATGTTTCAAAATTATACCGCTTTATGATACTATGCTCCCTGTTCCCAGAATGGAGGACTTAGTAGATACATCATCAACTAGGAAGATTAAAAAGGAAATTCACTAATCAACTTTATCTTCGATCTTATTTTATGTATTAGTCACTCGTACCTAGGTATAGAAATCATGAGATTAGAACATGTTTTATGATGGATGTATATACATACATACTTACTAGTCATACACATATATGTGTGTGACTAGTAAGGAAACTTTGACATTTGGGATTTAACAATATTATTGAAATACTAGAAAACTAAAGATAATATTGGAAGTTTAATAGTAAATATTAGGTAATCTACTCCAATTATATACGGAAGAAACGAGATTATTTAAAGGTTTCCAATTAAATATCTTTTTAATGATTGAAGATTATCCCTCAAAAGGATAGAAGTGGAGATAAAAAAATTTAGTTTTAATATAAATTTTCAGTACAAATGCAAAGTCGCAGGCGACTGCTGGTTTGAAAAACTAAATTATAATTTATCTGACTTAGTTTCTTAGTTTTGATATTTAGTTGGTACTGCGTGGACCCCGGTGCGGTTAAAAACGCGGATGCGTTATGATAGTTAGTGCAATGATAGACTTATCTGAACGCCCTAATCATCTGTGACATTGATAAGTTTACAAAGTTCTAACAACAATTTCTGACGTCTCCTGTATAAATGCAACCTTAACACTCTAAGGTTAAATACAAATGGATAACCCAAGATAATATGGCCGCACGTGAAACAGCAATATTTTCCCCAAATTAAGTTATATAACAATATATACTGAACGCTTGAAAAACACAAAAATAGTGAAAGAAATAATGTTCTTAGTAGCAGTGGTTAAATGTAAGGAATTAAAGTTTCCGATGCTTATTCCTCACTGCTTCATGGCTTCTACTTTATCTGAGATAACACTATACTCTGATTATAAATTCGTAAATAGCTCACTTTGTCTGACACCTACGGTATGATGCTCTACCGCTAAATCATTTATGATTAAAAAATACAAGGACTGTATGTTCAAGCCAATCATCGGATATTTTCCCACAAAATTAAAGAAGGTAATTTTACGGAAATTAATTATGATGATCCCATTCTATAAAATATTGTGTTATGACAAGGAGAATTTAAAGTTCGTAATACAATTCCAAAAGTATCCTAGATTTATCATGAAAGGGATGAAATTCTATCCCCAAAGGGATGGATGTCATTATTATATAATATTTCAAAATCTGTATCTACAAGAAATTCTATAAAGACGAAGTCATTATCATACCATTAATCTAGTGGAAGACTTTGGCTGTGGCTTATTACCACCCGACAAAGACAGCAAGAAAAAGTTTTTAATATAAATGTCAAACCCCGAAACAGTTTATATACCATCTTAGACTGCATCGTCATTTACCATCAGCCGAGATTGCCGTCAAGGATAAACTTTTTAATAAATCTAATTCATATAAAATAATGTCATATTAACGTTACAGGAGATATTACTTACAAACTTTGTTGCAATATCAATGTCATAGAGATTTAGGACTTTAATACGAACAAAAAAAAGTATAAATAAAACTATAGGTAAATATGTATCTATATAAATGACTAGTTAATTAATTTGTAATATTCACTTTCACTAAATAAATAAAAAACAATTAAAAATTAACAACTCAGATTAGGTAATGAACGTGTAACAAAAAACTATCATAACCTTTTCATGTAAGCATTTGCCCATTGCAAATTGGAATACATTACATAATACCTACTTCAGACTTATGCTTTATTTCTAGACATTTTGGAAATTTTGTTTTAAAATACTGGAAGCAAAAAAAAAGTCTCGATGAAAAAGTCACATCCCTAACCATTTATTTAGCGCGCAGTAAAAAAAAATATCATATGTTCGTGACAGGCGAAATGGCGGGAAGCGCCATAATTCGTATTTCTAAATACTTACGTTCGAATTTAATAATAGTTCAAAGTCTATTCATGTAACATAAAAATAATATGTAGGTGTATTTTAGTAATGTTTGGAAAATCTATATTTACTATAATTTTTTCGTTTATTGCTGAATGGGACCTTATAGTTGCATTGTTTTTTAATTTAGCAAGGTTATTTACAATGCATGGTGCATTAGTAAAAAATGTATATAAAGTGAAAAATTAAGGTAAAGTTTTTTTTTTCTTTATAATGACTATTAAAACGTGAAAAGCAAAGGCCAGGTTAGGTTTCGTGACTTTATAGCGTGAACGGCATCGCTATGCGCAGACATTTATTGATTTTAAGCGAAACACGTCGGAAACAACCTTTGTTTACTACAATGTGACATAAAAATAACCCGTATCCCTATTAATTACTATTCATTAATTATGTAACACAAGTTTCATTCAGGATTTTGATTTAACACTGATTCGGAATTCAATTTTTTAATCATCGCACTCTAAACTTCTTTGTGGTTATAAAAAAAATATATAAATGAAAATTAAAAAAAAAAACTACATGATTTAAATAAAATATAGTTTTTTTTTTGCACTAAATACGAGCAAAGTCTTACCGACATACATTTTAGGGCATACGTCGAGACAAATCACTAACTAAAAACTAATACTACGTACGCACCGACTGTTATAACGCCACTAACATAGTTTTTAGTTAATAATCTAATAGTTAAGTCAACGTTTCATAATAGTTTTTGGTGGATATTTTGGTTGTAGCCCATTTTAAGGGACGATTTCACCCGATTCCACTGCCGCGTTGGAGACGCACTGAGCTAGCGTAGTGTTGCCGCACGTGAACTGCAATTACCCCGTTCCAAATAGGGTGTTTAACACTATTTTACTAAACTGCCTCGATGTAGTGGTTCACTCGCCAAGCGGATCTGGGCTTGACTCATACAGCAGACCAAATACTTAAATAGTATTCGTTCAATCTGAATCGGTGAACATTCCTTAATAGTTACTTGACATACGTATCGCCTAAGCCGAGGTTCAGCCTCACAGGAGGCGCCCTTATGCAGACGTTAGTTTCTTAACTTAGTTTCTTCAAGGCCTAGGGCTCAAAATTTCTTCTGGCAGAGCTTCTTTCTGAAGCTCACCAAACAGCCCGGTTACGCTGTCGTAACCAATAGTGTTAGCACAGCTAACCCATATATACATGTCAAGTCAACTTAATTAGAATATACACTGGTATATAATTGTGTGTATGCTTTAATTTAGGACAAATTGTATCTTAAAAGTTCCTTATATAAATGAATAAATAAATACCAGAATACAATTCAATTGCATACAAAAAAATTCGGTATTAGCGGGGAATTTATTTATTCATTTTAAAATCATACCTATATATATCTCCCCGAGTGTAGCTAAGTACTAATGAAGTATAAAATTCGAGTGCATTATAATTAACTCGATAAGTTTTATTTAAATTCTCCCCAGAAACAGGTAACGCGTGTACGCTAGCAACACGGCAATGCCGGCAGACTGCGCCATGCCGCTATGCGGACAACCGTGCTCAAATAATAAATGCCCTTCTCGTCCATTGTTTTTACTAATATGAATTATATCGTGACCTAAATACGCTAATAATATTAAAGATATTACTATCACGATAACAGACAACAATCGAAGCCTGCCATTCTGTTTCAATAGGCCGTAGCGTTCTAAATTACGCGCTTAGCAAAAAAAAAAAAAATTTAAAATTCAACTGAAAATCTATTTAAAACTTTTTAACTCGAACTTTCGTATTAAAACATATGAAATACGTTGTATTTTGTTATTTATTTATAAGGCTGTTTATGTTATAAGTTTGTTATATTTAATTAGGAGTAGTCCAAAAAAGTCGAAAAAAGTCGATTTAAAAAGAACATGGAAGTATATCACAGAATACAATTACTCTGAGGAGGAATAAAGGAGTACACCTATTTTTTTTTTAATACATATTACAAATAGACAATACAAATGAGGTGTAATGTGAAAAAGTTTAGAAACCGTGAGTCCATAGATGACGTTTTCATTGTAATTTTATTCGTGATAATGTAAATTAGCAAGCTGTGATAGCTTAGTGGTTAGGGCGTCAGCCTCCTAATCAGAGGTCGGCGGTTCGAATCCGGGCACGCACCTCTAACTTTTCAGAGTTATGTGCGTTTTTAAACAATTATATTATCACATGCTTCAACGGTGACGGAAAACATCGTGAGGAAACCTGCACGCCTGAGAGTTCTCCGTAATGTTCTCAAAGGCGTGTGAAGTCTGCCAATCCGCACATGGCCAGCGTGGTGGACTATGGCCAAACCCTTCTCATATTGAGAAGAGACCCGTGCTCTGTAGTGAGCCGGTAATAACCATCTTTTTAATATTAGTTAGTAGTAAGGCAGTAACTAGCCTTCCTATAGGCCAACTACCAGGGAATCGAACGCAGGATCTCCCACTAATTTTATTCGGCAATATCGTCTTCGCGCGTTGCTTAGAAAATACATACACATAATTTACATTCATCATCATCATCATCACGATCAACCCACTGCCGGCTCACTACAGAGCCTTCGGCATTGGCTAGTGACCACCCCCACCATTACATACCACCTTAGATTGTATTATAATTTACCATCAGACAGTTGCAGTCAACAGTGAAATAAAGGAATAATATATTATTCCTTTATTTCACTGTTGACTGTAAAAATAAAGCTCGATCTATAGATCGAGCTTTATTTTTACCGATGTATAATCTTGAACAGATCGACCGACAGATCTATTGGATACTAGCTGTTGCCCGCGACTTCGTCTGCGTAGAATTGTTGATTTCTCGTGAGATTGAGGTTACGCGTGTGGCTGTTTGCTTCAGAAAGTAAGCTACAGGCAAATGTCAAATTGCCGATTTTCGTGTCTCTAAATTAAAAAACATAGGACTTTCATACAAACTTTAAACCCCTATTTTACCCCCTTCGGGGTAGATTTGGATGAAAAAAAAATCTAGTCTTATACTTACGCCCTAAAAGAAATCTATTTTCAAAATTCCAAGCTTGTAGACTTCATAATAAAAAATAAGCATTAACTATCATCCCCTATTTTACCACCCTTAACAGGTAATATTTAAGTTTTTTATTTATTATTATTAATCTTAATGCAATTTTTTGTGTCTCTAACTCTAAAAACAAAGAAAATTCATACAAACTTCCAACCCCCCTTTTACCCTCTTAGGGGTTGAATTTCCAAATATCCTTCGTTAGCTGACATCTCTTAACTATCAACTACCTACTTGCTAAATTATAGCTTTATGTACGTTTGTTTACGTACAATAGATTTTGAGATCTCGTGTTTAATCAGTATGTAAATACCTATGTAAGTGACCTTTCGCTTTTATATATATAGATAAGTCAAGTTTTGTAGGTCTTTGGGGCTTCCAGAACTCATCTGGTTCGTCTACGGATGTCCTCATTATTTTTTTTGGAACGAAGTTCCTTACGGCAGGCTTGGAGGAGATAGGGATTTTGCTGCGCGACCGAACTGAAAAAATGGTTTAACGGGACTCCAGAAGACTTAGTTTGTGCGATTGGATTTTTTGGTTTATACGTAAATATCGGAAAGCGGTTGTAAAAGTATTGTTCTTTGTTGAAACGGTTTTTTCGTTAAACTAACGATTTAATAACGTTAAATAAACCTAAGTAACTCGGTGTATGCTAACATTTTAAAGTAAACATAGTTCGTGATATAATTGGAAACCATCGGAGGTTTACATTTCTACACTTGGCTTTCATCATCATCATCATGATCAACCCATTGCCGCCTCACTACAGAGCACGAGTCTCCTCTCAGTATGAGAAGGGTTTGTTCATAGCATAGTCCACCACGCTGGCCATGTGCGGATTGGCAGACTTCACACACCTTTGAGAACATTACGGAGAACTCTCAGGCGTGCAGGTTTCCTCACGACGTTTTCCTTCACCGTTGAAGCGAGTGATATTTTAATCGCTTAAAAACGCACATAACTTCGAAAAGTTAGAGGTGCGTGTCCTGTTCGAACCCCCGACCTCCTATTAGAAGGCGGACGCCCTAACCACTGAGCTATCACTGCTGTAATTGGCTTTCACACTTTGCTAATTTCTTTGAATACTAAAAAGAGCCATAAGATTTCGACTTTGATATTAACTTTGGCTAATATAAATGTTTATGTGCGATATTATGCAAAATCACTCTAGAAACGTTTTCTCAATTTGACCGTTTAAATAAACGAAATCGTAACCAAACCTAAATGTTTCAGACAGATTTTTTTGAAAAAACTATGTTGGCCACAATCTGATACTTACCAAGAATATATGGACACAAAATCGCGATACATAATATAATTTTCCCGATATTAAAAATATGTATATAGGACCTCGTGATGGTACATACTAACAACTGGATAAATGAAACACTTTAGTAAAATAAATAATTAATTTTATTAATCACGCATGCCAACTAATCATATAATTACCTATACTCCATTTTTTTTAAACATATTCAAATTCAAAATAATCTTTATTCAAATAGTCCTTAAAAAGGCACTATTGACGCGTCAATAATTTACATAGTAGTTATTTGATGGTGATAATTATATTCGTAAACTTAAAACTAAAGCTATGAGGGTTCCAAACGCGCCCCGGTCGTAACGTAACTTAGGTATAAATTACCTACTCTCACGTCGTAGAATTCGTAAACTTAAAAAGGGAGATCATATTCAAAACTAAACACTTGGAATCAAATTGTGAGACTTTCTCAAATAAACTAAAAGATGTGGTGTCGTGGGACACCAGGTAGGAACGAAGTTCCTTCGGCTAGTGTAGAATCGACACAATTTGCAAAAAAAAAATCGTGCTCAATTTTATATAGGATATCTTGATTTTTCTCTTAAATTTTGCTGATTAGTTTTTATTTAAGTGCAGGAAAGTATATAAGAAATTCAGTATTTTAGGAAATAATAAATTACGTAAAATAAAAAAAAAATCGTAATTCAAGTTATCAACTAAAATAACAAAATATTATGTCTCTTTGTTTTTGTAGACAACATAAAATGACATAGAAATAGAAATAATTAAAGCGGGAGAAAGAGATAGGTATTATACACTACTCGCTTGTGTATACGACTGTCGCGCCTGCGCACGTCTCATTTAACGGTTTTATTCCACGGACTTTTTCTTACGGTTTTACTATCACATTTTTTCAGTTCGGTCGCGCAGAAAAATCCCTATCTCCAAGCCTGCCGTAAGGAACTTCGTTCCAATATTTTATTTGATTTTTTTATTTTTGAATTTAATATTTTTTATTCAAATTGGTCTTTAAAAGATATTTTAGGTACATACATTTCTTCAAATTGTAGGGAGATGATGATAACTACATTCATCGTTGGTAAATAAAAAGAAATCTGCATTTTATGTTTCTATTTATAATTATAACTGATATGTATTGTTCAGCAAATAAACAGTGAATAAGTGACAAAGGTTAATGAATGAATTCAAAAGAGTGACTGCTATTTTTTTTTTAATTTATTTTACGGCCCTGGATTCAAGTGATAAGTGTAACAGATAGTGTTTTTTTTTTAATTTGTTTTACGGCCCTGGATTAGTAGGATAAGTGCAAAATAATTATTCCAATTTACATTTCCCGTTTTTACAATGAAATGACTGTTTGTAAGGTAGCTAACATAGTCACATACTACTGACAACTATAGGTCATCACAAAGCATAGACTATTATTATTTTTGCTATTCCATTCCAACATTCTTAAAACTTAACTAAAGCCAAGCCTGGGCCAGGTATCCAGGTACCTTACCAAGGTAACCACCAAGGTAGTCTTAGGCACTTAGCCTGGTATTCTTTTTGTTATCACCATCTCACATTATCACTTAAAACAATTTAAAAGCACATAGAGCTACAATTCATACCAAAGTTTTTTATTATTATCAACACAATCCTTTACACTATAATAGGACTTTTCTATAAGATTACATTTAATATGAACTTATTGAGGGACAACTTCACGTTTGCAGGTTTACTTCATTCCCATCATCATCAGCATGGTTGAGCCACAGCCGGACAGAGGCCCAGGGATGTTTTTAGAGCATACACCCACCATGCCCCAATTTTGGTATTTAATGATTGTTTATTGGACTAATTTAGTGAATGGAAATATTTTTTGCCGTTCACTAGTTTAACCTCAGTTAATGTCATGTAACAAATTCTGGAATTTCTCTTGTAAAGTACCTGCAATGAGAAATAAATAATTTAATCACAGTGTAATCTGTTCTTACAATAAAAAAGAAGTACCTATAGGATTCTCAAACGGCTGGACCATGGCAAGGCAAGTCACGTGGGGAAGTGATTCAAAATAATGTCTTTGTCATAATAATCAAGTGATATTTTTTTGGGAAGCGGTGATAGCCTAGTGGTTAGGGCGTCAGCCTTCTAATCAGAGGTCGGCGGTTCCTCCTCTAACTTTTCGGAGTTATGTGCGTTTTAAAAAAAAATTAAATATCACTTGCTTCAACGGTGAAGGAAAACATCGTGAGGAAACCTGCACGCCTGAGTTCTCCATAATGTTCTCAAAGGCGTGTGAAGTCAGCCAATCCGCACATGGCCAGCGTGGTGGACTATGGCCGAACCGTTCTCATATTGAGAGGAGACCCGTGCTCTGTAGTGAGCCAATAATGGGTTCATGATGATAATGATTTTTTTGAATTTATTTCAGTACTAGTTGGTTATAAGGCAGCCAAATTGTAGACACTATGTTGTGTCTCTCTTCCTCTTTTTACTTTTGTGTGTTGTAAATTAAAAGTGTGTTCATTCATTCAAGATGGCACTGTACTGTATTCTCACCTGGTGGTAAGTTATGATGCCTAATTTGTAAGCGGGCTAAGCTGGTAGAGGTACAGCAGTTAAATTAAACCCATTTAACGGGTAATGAAAATAAGGGTTCCTCAGGGATCTATATTAGGACCTTTTCTGTTCCTCATTTACATAAATGACCTTCCTTATCTTACTAAGGACTATAGCGGGATAGTATTGTTTGCTGATGATACATCACTCGTTTTTAAAATTGAACGACGTGAAACAAATGTAAACCACTCTCTCACTAAAGTAGTACAATGGTATGAGGCTAATAACTTAGCACTTTATGGGAAGAAAACAAAGTGTATTAAATTCACGTTGCCCAATGTTGAACAGGTGAAAACCAGTGTTCTACTTGATAATGAGGAATTGGATCTGGTAAATACGGCTACATTCCTAGGCATATATAGATCAAGAAAAAGCACCTAAAAACTAGTTTTTTGTATGCAGGATTTAATTTTTTAACTGCAATTGGAAATTCACATACAGTGAAAGTTAACTTATTTAGGTAACTTTGCACCCTTCAAGTAGGGAAGGCTGAAAATCAACCTTTTAAAAAAATATTATGTGTTATAACTTACGACTGAGATCGTCCCCGTTGGGGCACTGTTTGAGATGCTGCGTGATTATCATCTGTAGAACCGCTTTCTCTTCCGCCAGTCTCCGGTTTATCTCTCGCAAATGTTTATTTTCCTCGCTTTGGTTTTGCATTGTTTGTTTTAATCTTACACTGAAAAGAAAAAAAATAAGTATCTCACTTCTGAGATTATGATATACCTCTTTTTTTTATACACTACAAGTTAGCTCTTGACGGCAATATCACCTGGTGGTAAGTGATGACGCAGTTTAGGATGGTAGCGGGCTAACCTGTAAGGGGTATATTAAACCCATACTCGTAATTGGTCTCTACGTCTTTGTGGGTAGGGTGGTAACTTGCCCCGGCCGAAGCCTCCCACAAGACCAGACTCCAGCCGGGAATCGATCCCAGCAACTCCAACTTTATAATGCTACAGCGGACGCATTACACGCGTCAAATATTACAGTTAGAAGTAATCGAAATCTATGTCATTTTCCCTCAACTTCGTTTTAGAGATGCTTGGTCCAAGGCCTGTTTCAAGTCAACATCAAATCAAGTATTTTATTTTTCAAATTTAGATTATCAATATTTTATATGTATGAAAAAAAAAACTCACCGATATCGTCTAGATGCCTCACAACGACTGTCCAGATTTGTTCTTGAATTGAATTTATTATCACTAGTTTCATGTCTTTCTGTCGTAGAACCATCTGTTTTGTTAACATTTTGTTCTGTATTTTTATATTTACTACTGTCAATTTTATCTATGTATTTCAAGTTTTTCCTCTTCACAGTTTTAAAATTTGTCTTCACCGTTGTGTGGAGAGGTTGTATCGGTATTTTGGGAATTATATTTTGCATGATCGGGAATGTCTGGTTCATTGTCATATTTGTGTTCATTAATGTCACAGGTATGAGAGTTCCAGCCGATATAGGTAGCACATTTTGAACTATTGGGTTGACGTGCGCTTTTTGCATGGGTTTTTGTATTTTATTCTTTATTGTATTATTTAGCTTCTCTTTTGCACTCACTGGTTTATCTATCTCATCTACTGCTTTCATTCTAACGCGTTTACCGTTCGGAAGTTTAATAATGACTTCATAATGACCATCTTCAACTATCTTTGGGTTTGTTTTATCATTTTCATTTGAGTTATCATAATTACGTTTAGAATTGTTTTTTTCGTGTATTTTATCATATTTATCAATATTGCGTTTTAAGTTTTTAGCTATTATATCATCGCGATTGATACTATCACTTGTAAGACTGTCTACAACAAAATCTAGTGATTTTTGGGACATGATTGGCGGAACTTTGTCTTTGTTCTTATTACTGTCTGATAATTTCACTAAGTCATCTATACTTATAGTGTCTTTGATCACTGAATCTGTATTATTAGACACCTTTTTCGTGTCTATGTTTATATCTTGTCTAATCTCAACATTGTTGTGTATTATGACATTATTTGTATAGGATACAGATGTTTCGTTGAAACTATCTCTATTTGTAGTTGTTTCTGCATGTTTAACTATTGATACATCATCTTTGCCTACAATTCTACTAATAGTTGTAATTTCATTAGTTAGTTTAGATATTTTAGTTGTCTCATATTCTTTAACCGCACCAGATTCATCACTTGATGATCTGAAACAATAATTATTAGTATTAATTATATTTTAGAAAACTGGTAATTCTTGACTTGAACATCCCAAAAATTTTAATTTGGTGTAGTGTATTGTAATTTGGTTTAAGAGGTGGATAAACAAATTCCATTTAAAAACAACACATAAGTAACATGTGGTGCTGGAGATGGTTCATGGGCAGAATCACTTAAAATCTTACATGCATACTCATTCTCCTGCTAGTAATATTAAAGAAATACCTGCTGATGGTAATATTCCGTTGGAAATCACCTGATTCCAGTGGAAAAACTAAATTTGGTGTGTGTAATGCATCTTCATTGGACGATGGGCCTTCTAGGTTCAGCATGCCATGCCTAGAAAGAGTGTAAAACAATAAATTTTGGCAAGGAGATAAATTGTAGAATACAATATTATAACAAATAATAATAATATAAAGCTATGATAGCCTAGTGGTTAGGATGTTTAAATCCTAATCAGAGGTTGGGGGTTCAATACCGGGCATGCACCTCTAACTTATTGCAGTTTTGCATTTTAAGCAATTAAAATATCACTTGTTTCAACGGTGAAGGAAAACATCGTGAGGAAACCTGCACGCCTGAGAGTTCTCCATAATGTTCTCAAAGGCGTGTGAAGTCTGCCAATCCGCACATGCCCAGCGTGGTGGACTATGGCCAAACCCTTCTCATATTGAGAGGAGACCCGTGCTCTGTAATGAGCCAGCAATGGGTTGATCATAATGATGATGAATAATTTAGAGTAGCCAGATTTTGCTTGTTAACAAGTTAAAGTGTTTTCATTGGTTGCTGTCAATTTTGAAATGCAAGGCAAAGTTTTAACCGTGCTTTTAAATGCTCTATTTAGTTTCTTACAGCATAACTTACTTAGTCTCCATAGCTCGTTTGAACCCTTCATCAAAGGGGTTGACTGTAACATTCTGGAGGTCTTGAAACAGTCCTACCTCTTCACAGTTCCTTATGAACCTGGTAGGTGTAGGAGTTTGGTCAGCTGTAAACATTAAATATTTTATGATCCAGCTAGAATTTAGAAAGTTGTATGAATTGTGTTCAAAAATAAATGTCCAATGAATTATTGAAATTAAGGTGTTTCAACTTAATTTGGAGTCCTTTTATTTTAAATGAGCACAGGATGCATGAAGCACAAGACTGTCGGTATATGACGACCTCCGTGGTGCAGAGGGCTCACTGTCGCATTATAAACTTGGGGGTCCTGGGTTTGATTCCCGGCTCGAGTCTGGTCTGGTGGGAGGCCTCGGCCATGGCTAGTTTACTCCACCCTACCAACAAAGACAGGTCGCCAAGCGATTTAGTGTTCTGGCATGATGTCGTGTAGAAAACAATTAGGAGTATTTACCATACCCCTAACAGGTTAGCCCACTAACATCTTAGACTACATCATCACTTACCATCAGGTGGGATTGCTGTCAAGGGCTAACTTGTAGTGGATAATATATATATATATATAAAACAGTGTTTGCTTGCAATCATACCTGATGGCAACATATATTTCTGTCCAAGGTGGAGGGATAGTGACTGACAAGAATATGCCTTTATCACTCTTGGTATAAAGGTATGTGGTGGTGGAAAAAAAAACCAGAAAGATCTCCCATTTCAGATCTTTCCCGTGCAATTATCAAAGTGCTTAATTCATGTAATATTAACTTTATATCAGAGCACATTCTTACTACCTTACAGTTCTATGTGCTAAAATGTGTGGGTGGATCAAGATTTTGAGTACAATCCATATAAATCTATATCAATAATGATTGATGAATTTGAACATACATACCTACAAAAGCGGCTTTCTGCTCCATACCCAATTGCAGTACCATGTCATGCTTCTTTGTATGAACATGCAGATGGTCCTCATTGGTAAAGGTCATCCCGCAATCGGGCATAGTACACGCAAATGGCTTTTCAGGCTCCATTACTAAAAACTTGTAGTATACAAGTTTTTATTTTATATTATTTAACCATTTCTTAAAAGCCTAAAGCCGAGCGGAGAACGTTAAATATTTATAAAGGATAGGATCCAAATTGCAGGTGATTACATTCCTATACAGTAGGATCATTCATACGTGAACTTAAAATTATTGTTAGGTTTCCATTAAATGTATATAGCGTTTAATTACATTAAAATTTCGTTTATTTATTTTGGAATCTAAATAGTTTAATACACAAAATTGACATTGGAAAATGGAAACCCATTTTTTTTATAAAGTATGTTTTGAGCTCTGGATTCTAGCTTTTTAAACGAATGAAGATAATTTCCACAAACAAGCACAACGATGGCTAAATGATTTAAAACCTACCTGATAATAACCATTGGTCTTAGCTCAGATTATATAGATGAAGACATTAAACAATAAGGAACGTGGAAGTGTTTAGCGTATATACGGAATGGGTAATAAAATTAAGGCAGAGCATGCATTGTTGGCTTTTGGCGAACTGGAAAAATTCACAAAACTAATTATAATAAAATTACTATTATCACTGTTACTATATAAGATTTCTATAATTTTTTTTTTGGTTTAGCATTCTCATTTTCCATATTATTTGTTTTCAAATTTTCAAGAAAAAAAAAGAAAATTTCTATAGTCATTTACATTGGAAATTTAACAATTAATGTTTCCAAAATTTGTACATTGCTAGGAAGCGTCTTGGCAGTTGGTGTCTTCTCATAATAACAGAGTGCGTGGGTATAATATGGATATAAATAAAATAAATAATAGTTTAAAAAACTAAAAAAACACGCTACTGCACGCATGCGTAGTTCGCGCACTAGCTCTGTCTCTCTTACTCGCATGCAAAGGATGCGGAAAGAAATTAATTAATCCTGGCGAATCTAATTAGGATAATCGGATATTTTGATCGGATTATTGCATTGTCATCGACCTTTGACAGGTGTGCAAAGTTTGAATCAAATCTGATCGTTCAAAGTAGGGCAAAATCGAGCTCAAAGGAGTCGGTTACAAACAAACAAACAAACAAACAAACAAACAAACAAACAAACATACATACATACAGGTGAAGCTAATAAAAGCGTGTTAAATAGGTACTAACTCAGAAATTTGGGAACGCCGCGTCGGAAGCATCGTTTTAAAGAAGAGTCTCATTTTGAATTTACAATAGATTACAGTTTCAATAATTTTCACTAATTACTATACATTTAGTACTTTAGAACAATTTCTCACTAAAATGACCAAACAATTTCATTAAAAATTATTTATTACACCAATTAAATAAACAAACAATACATAAAAGCTATAAACAAACAATAAATAAAAACTATATAAAAAGTACAGGCCTCACAGACGAAAGGAAAAGATAGACGAAAATTTCTTCATCAAACGTCATTACTTAACTAGCTCTTTCTTTAAAATTATTTGACAGTTCCTCCTACTGTACTCGTTCGATCGCTAGTAGATGCATCATAGTGCCAATATTTAAATGATTCGCACAAAAAACACAAAGATAATTAATATCATGATCTTTGCCAAAAGAAAAATAATCATTGCAAAAAAATTTTATGTCCGATCGATAACACATTTATATAGATAGCAGTCTGAAGTGTTTACATATATATTTATATTGCTTATGATACGATGGAAATGTAAACCTTCAAGATTAATTACAATCTAACACAATGGGATTTCAAATGTCACATGGGCTAACTTTTCTGTGTCACATCACATTGATGTTTCGTTCTCTGTTTATCATTTTCCTTTAACCTGTGTTAAACCTAGCTGTGTATGTGCCCTTAGGACATGTTGATATGCAATTTAGTGTTGGACAGAGCTTTCACAGTGTATGGAAAATACGAAGTATATCTCTCAGGTGTATAACCATTGACTTTGGCCTGCGGGTAAGTGCGCCCCTCACGTGCTGTCCCCTGTTCGAACAGGGGGTAGATTGTAGATCGCTTCTTCCGGGGTGAGTCTTGCATCTGGTTGGGGTAGGGGTCCACGTAGCGCCGCCCGCTAATATCGCTGCCATCCGCTGTCGGGAATATCGTTCGCTATATTATAGAATTGATGGTTTATTTAAGCTGATTGATGGCTGATCTCTACTCTAAATATTAACGTAATCCTATCCTTTTCTACAGCAACTATCATAGATTGAATATTAGAATTTTAGAACAGTGCAAATTCTGTAAGAACTCAAATTGCCGTTAGTCAAGACATCGCCTTTCCCTTTAGGTTCTCACACTTCTTTTTTTTATTGTCAATTGGTATCAAACTACCGATAAAATGCAACAATAACCTTTTCATATACGTCAGTGTTGGCTAACAAATGGACACGTTCATACGACGATGTCTTATGTTGCATCCAAACGCTTACCGAATCCAATAATATGTGTCTAGTCACATCCTTAACTCCCAAACATGGTGGACCGTGGATCCGCAAGTGTGGGTGATCAAGGCTCGATGCTTGGCAAGTGTGTGGGTGTACCAGAGGATTGTCAAGTTCGACCTTTTTTTTTAACGTGGGTAATCCTCATGGATACCCCGCGTCCGAGGAGACGCGGTGGTTATGTCAGACTCTTACTAACTAAACCCCCACGGTGCATATCCTTTCCCGCCGCCTGGGGGCCGGGTCACGGGTTACGCTCGAGCACACAACCGCAACCAGACCGGCGTCAAGGTCGACCTACCCTACCAACATCTAATAATTACTTGGCTTGCCTGCGCCTCTGCTGTTGAATATGCCGGGCGCCGACTGCGTTTGTGGTTCACCGCTCACCGTGTTCTGTATCCCTTGCCCCATGCCCACTACAGCAGGGCTAGGTTCGTTCTGTTGGCCCTTCCAGGGTCTAGAATAAAAACAGAGATGAAATTAATCATCAGAGATTAGATTAAATTAATCAGAATTATAGCTTAAAAATCAATTAACAAAACTTTTTGGCTAGATTTCGGCTCTGAAATTGTGGTTTGTGGAATGAGCTGTCATTTCCTAATCTGGTTTGAACAACTCTTGAAAACAAAAGTGTTGGTATTTGTGGCTTTTTGAGCTTTCCTATTGTGGAGATCTTCGAAATAATTTCTATCACGACAATGAACATTGAGCGTTGTTTCTAGTGGAAGTCATAAAATTATACAGTGTTATGCTTACTTGTCGGGAAACAATTCCCCAGGCTGCCCCCTTGTTTGGACGATTCTTTCGCCGTTTACTTCTACCACGCATCTAAGACGAGCGCAACACGTTGGAAATTCTGAAATGTTTGAGAATTAATCATACTTAACATAGGCACATCTCGATATTAAAGGTTCAGTGCATTCAAACTACTTACGAAGAGTGTGAGAAAGCGGTGTGTGAATTTATCACTGGTCTGATCAATCCAATAAAAATTTTATTGACTATCATGTCAATTAATAATTCATATATATAAAATGATAAGCGATACATACCAACGTTCTCATCTTCGATATACTCGTGGCATTCTAAAGCGTTTTCAGGAATTTTCGGTTTTCGACAACTGTAAATATGGAAAAAGTTAAAGAGATTTTTAACATTAGAGAACATGTGCAGTCGAATAGCATTTTCAACAGATGCTTATTGATGACGATGTGCAAATAATTAACCACCAATACGAAGACTAGGCTCGTTCTCCTTAGCCAGATAAAATGCATTGTCCTTAACCAAGAACTACTGAAGAAGAGTATCAAGACAAGGAATTTATACCACGTTATGGAAAGCCAATGAAGCTTAGTTTTTAAATTTATCTCTCTCGGATATCTCTCTTTCGGATGCCGAAATCCCGAAACCTTTAAATTTAATCCTTCCCATAAACGTAAAGTTTCTGGGGAGGATTAAATTTAAAGGTTCTCTTAGCTTTACAATTAAAATGTATTTTAAATTATATTTGAACAATAAAAAAAAAAAAAGAAACGGAGAAAGTAGACATTGTTTTGAAACCTGCATGCCTGAGAGTTCCGAATGTTCTCAGAAGCGTGTGAAACTTACTTATATTTATACAAACTTGGGCAGCGCGGTGGAATACGCCCTTAACCCTACTAATTTTGGTAGAATACTGTAATAGATTTATATTGATAATAACTTTAACCATCCAAAACTCGAAAGCAGGGTATATAAGAATGTATCCAGATTGTTATCGACATCGATATATCTTTGAGATTTTTCCATGGTTGTCAACGACACATTGGAGAACAAACCAAGATGTTTGAATATCAACTAAGTTTAAAATAAGCCACCAGCCCTGTGTTCAAGGTGGCTCGAAGGACTCGGAAAGTAACGCAAACTTCTTCGAGTTAAACCTTTTTGTAACAAGTATTTTTCTTAAGTATTATGTCGTAAGGTAACGCTTATTTAATTACAAGTGTTACTTGACGGTTCTCTAGCAAAATTAACATTGAATTGGAGAATTTGTAAATAAAGCTGTGATACATATTTACCCAACAGCGGCGATGAAATATTTTCCGTCGCGTATTTCACATCTGTAACGATGGCAGGTATAATGGTCGGACCATTCTTGCCACGGCTGGTAGCCTTTCCTAGAGTACTTATCCACGCAAGCTTGATCTGTGAAATGTTAAACTTACGTACACCCAAGCACAACTATTCACTAAAAATATAAAACATAGCAAAGCTTTACCAATAATAATATCGCATTTTTCAGTACTTTAACTCGTCTAGCTTTTATGCTACTCCTTTTTTTTTAATAGTTCTTTTTATATTTTTACCATTTTAAATGAAATTAATTATTACTAACATGATTTTTAAGTACTATTAACGAGGTAATTCTAAATTGTATTCAATGTTGTTTATATAAATAAATAAATCTTTATTAAGTATTATTATATCCACATTTGTGTAATAATGGATGTTTGCGTGTGCTATGCAAATTATCTATGATTTTAAAATCGATTAACTGGACCGAAATTTTTAGGTAATTTTCAAATGTGTCAAGTTTGAAAAGTCAATAAAAAAAAAAAGACCAAATGATACACTGGGGAACAACTAGTCGATTAACAAAGCTTTTTTTCTTCGATTGTTTCGGAAATATAAGATACATTTTTAATGCAGACGACTTTTATAGTTTGAAAGAATTTTTAGTTTGTGTTAGTTTATGTATATTTAGACAAAGAGGATGATTACTATTGATTCCAGTCAATGATTAAAAGAAAATTACACACTAGAAATAACAAAAAATAATACTTAAAAATACTTACAGCTGACATCTTCCGCGAATGTTGAAGCGAGGGTCAGGAGAAATGAAAATAAAATATAACAAAGCATATTGGTTAATTTTTTTTTCCCACTTACAGCCTACTGTAACAGAAATCAATGGCCAACTGTAATGTGTCCGCTTATTCCTGCCTAGAAATACACCTGATTATTATGAAAACATCGTGCGCTAAAATACAAATCGTTCGGTAAAAACTAAAATATTATGTCTCTTTTAAGGATTTCCTCAATTTGTTTTAATAACAACTGTCTTCAATACGTTCACACTTTTTGCTGAAGGGGACACCTAAATTTTAGGTTTAGTTAGAAAATATAGGTGACGGATTAGGGGCTAGCTCGTCCGATATACATACGTAGAGGCTGTAAGTAAACCAGTTCGTGTCCAGTGACTCCTTGCAGCCTACGTCACATTTGATATCTGCTCTTCTAGTGGCAAGAGGAAACTGTCAACAATGTATTTTATGGTGTATTTTTTTTTTCGGACTGTCTATTAGCTGTACAAACCCTATTGGTTGCCACAGCGTAACCGGGCTGTTTGGCGAGCTTTGGAAAGAAGCTCTGCCAGAAGAAATTTTGAGCTATAGGGCTCGAAGAAACTAAGGGAACGACTGCCTAAGGGCGCGTCCTTTGAGGCCGAACCTCGGCTTAGACGACGTTTGGGATAACGGGGGGGTCGGACGGTGACGGGGGGTCGGACGGTCGGGGGGGTCGGACGGTAGTTATGGTGTAAGGTCACTACTCCAGCTCCTTGGAACTCCAATATCCTTCTCTGAGCTATATACATTGCCTACTGTTATATATGCTTCAGAACTAATTATGCGGTGTTGGTAAGAAATTAATAAAAAACGCAATGAATTAAGAAACATCATGAGGAAACCTGCACGCCTGAGAGTTCTCCATAATGTTCTCAAAGGCGTGTGAAGTCTGCCAATCCGCAGATGGCCAGCGTGGTGGACTATGGCCAAACCTTTCTCATATTGAGAGGAGACCCGTGCTCTGTAGTGAGCCGGTAATGGGTTGATTATGATGATGATGCATGGCAGACGGCTTGTACGTAAGAATTTATTTATTTTTATAAGTTTATATTAATACGAAAAGAATTAACGCAAAACATATAAACTTTAACAAAATATCCATAGAAATAAAACGTGGTAATTAGATCGAACCAATAAGAAGTCCAGATTTCCAGAATTATAATAAAAATACGCGATCTTTTCTATTTAAGCAAATTACTAAGATACCAAGTTGGAGTACAAAGGGCTATAGGGGCAAAATAAAAAATGCTTCTAGTTCTATGGCTGAGAGCTGTCTCGAATGCAAGCACAGCACGATTAAGCTTTTCAACTTAATTTGCTTGGTACATTTTTAGCTGTAGCTTAATTATTATTGAATTAATAAACAATTTGGAAAGACGTGATGGTATTTTATTATTATTTTTGAGTTAACTGCTTTTAAGATAATGCTCTCATAAAACTAGAAACTAGAAAAGAATATTTAGGTACTTACATTGAAGTGATAATAATCCAATTGAATAATAAACTGCGTAATGGAACGTACCATAGAAAAGTTCAGTAAAGAATGCAGGCTAAGATTAGTGATTTGTAGTGTTTGAATCAAATGTAAATTCTTAGAACATGACCATTGTAATGTCTACCGTATTGATTGAATTGAAATTTCTCAGAAATCTCATTACCGGCGTCTATTAGTATTAAGAAAAAGCTGTGTGTTTTGAATTATTATCGAAGCTGAAAATTTTATACTATGGCTGTTTAATTTTTCATGTATACTTCAAATTAATGTCTTCCAAATGTCATAAGCTAGTAGAAACTAACAATGATTTCGTGAGATTAAAAAAATATAATGTGGACTCTTTTCTATAGGGTATTTATGTTGGCCTGTATGAATATCAGTAAAACACACAAAAATGGATCCGTAGACGTTCCATCGTAAAGCCGAAGTTTATGTGAAATTCATAACTCCAAAAAATCACATAATGTTACTAATATATTACATACAATAATTTTTAATCATATTTTCTTCTATAATGCTCTGTAGACAGAGTTTTACGTATCTACGTGCTGTTCATAATATCACAAATAGGTAGATATTAATAGGAGTTTTGAAAATGTACGCTATATTTACAGATTATGTAAAAATTGAGACAAAGAATCATATTATCTCGTATTTTCTGTATTGTAAATGATGCCACGTTTTCACTTGCGAAGTTGTTTATTTGAATTTAGTCGAAATCTTATACGTTCTATCTGCCATTTCTAAACTTTGTTATATTTTTATTTTATTTATTTCATAAAATGGTATAAAACAGTGGTTTTAGCAGTAAAAATATTACAATATAATGATTTTTTAAACCGAGTACAGTTATCATTGCAGGTATATACAGCATACTAATTTCTCCGGTTAAAAAGTTACACAATTTAAGAAATTTTACAGACTTAATAATCTTATTCTTTATCGACACGGTATAAAAAATAGGCTTATATTAATATTGAACGCAGCCGTAACCGTGTTTTCTGAAATATATCGTTTGACGTATAGCATTCCATAGGTACTTATATACTCTATGTAGTTTGAAGCATTCCATTTCCGCAGTTCGTCCTGTCACACGTCTGTCAAAAATCAAACATCGAAAAGGGAGTGAAAATCGACTTGTGTATTGTTGTGTGTGACCAAATACGAAATAGCTCGTAATATGAACAATATTTTATGTTCATTTTGTTTGGTGCTAGATTCTTGTGCTAAGTGAATAAGTGTAAATCGTATGATTCTAGATTAGCGAACACAAATGAAGTAAGTTTGTACACGGAATTTGTTTACATTTTTTTGCTAATATTTTAATATTCAATAGTCAGCAGTATCGTGAAAAATTGCCGTTTTCAAGGTTTGCAGTAATATTGCGTCGTGTATGCATTATAAAAGTTCAAAGTTCACACTGGATTGGTTCATAAATACGATGCAAATTTTTTGTTTTATATTTGTTATCCCACCCTCTTTTTTTGACTTATTCTCGTTTATTCGTTTGTTGTAATGGGCGTTCTTTAAATTTAGTAGTTTCATTATATTTATGGTTGTAATATTGCGCTGAATGAGATATTAAATGCATACTGAACTAAATTTGAAATTAATATCTCAACTTCTCTCTCTTTATTTTGTAATAGGCTTGAAACTAAAGTATCGTAAATATACATCAAAATATTTGGTTAGAAACTTAACATTAACTTGCTCTGTTTAGGTAATTAAACAATTACAACTTCATTAACATGGCTTACTCAATAATAAAATAAGAGAAAAATTATCAGTAAAAGTTAAAAGTATATATGTTTTGTCTATACAGCTTCCAAACACCACGACTTGCGATAAGCGAGGAAGATCTTCTCAGCTCCCCATCCTCAGATGAGAAGATGGATACCGGTTCAGAATCATTACATTCAACGCAAAACACCCCTAACTCAACACTCTCTGATTCTGAAGATCGGGAAACTGAAGTTTTAAGATTGCAGAACCCCAATGTCTTACGGCTATCAGAACCAGAAAAAATAGACAATAATATCAAATCAGAGCTTAACGAAAGTTTAATATCAAGAATGTCAATGTTAACTCTAGATTCGCCGAATAACAGACCTAAAAATCTAGGCATTTCACCACCTAGACTCAGTTCTACTTTAACATCTACTACAGACCATCCCTTGATGGGCATAGGTAGTCCAGATGGTAATTTCCCAGATGTAGTACCCAAAAAGATACCAAAAATTGACGAAGATAAAGACTTGAGTCTGTCAAGTATAGAAGACGAGCGAGGTACAACTAATGGTTACGAATTTTATTCACCGCAACGGAACACTTCCAAAAATAACTTGTATTTCACGGAAAATTTCGTGACAGCCGACAGTCAGATTTTAAGCGACTCGTTAAATATTCCTCCAGATGTAGCAAGGGTACGAAGGAAGATAGTGGCCAAGTTGTCACTGTTAGAAACACCTCCTAAAATGTCTTCACCCAAAGTGAACTTGAACCTAACCCCTGATATTAACAAAGGTGGAAGTGCCATAAAGTTTGAGGATAGAAATAAGAGGGTGTCTAGTCAAACATTAAGTTTAGATGTTTCCGAGCAGGAAGAATTCCATTCTGTAAGTATTTGTAATAGTAATTTGTATTGCAATGGGTTTCTGTTTTCCGAGACACAGTCTCAACTGGTTCGGAATAATTATCAACCCATTACTGGCTCACCACAGAGCACAGGTCTCCTCTCAATATGAGAAGGATTTGACCATCGTCCACAACACTAGCCATGTGCGGATAGGCAGACTTCACACACCTATGAGAACATTATGGACAACTCTCAGGCGTGCAGGTTTCCTCACTATGTTTTCCTTCACTGTTGAAGCAAGTGATATATATATTTTTTAAACGCAACATAACTCCGAAAAGTTAGAGGTGCGTACCCGGATACGAACCGCCAACCTATGATTAGGAGACTGACACCCTAACCACTAGGCTATCACCGCTTTTTACTTGGCTATCACCATCACAGGTGCATAATGCTGGTGTACAAATAGACAATTTTATTTTTACTACTTCTATTCTATATATGTATGAAAGTTGTTGAAATAAAGTTTTTACAACTATTAAAAAACATTTAAATCTATCTGTTCTCTCACTTCCATTCACTATCATGTTAAAAAATCAAAACCAATTACTTTGTTTTTAACAAGTAACCAATCTTTAAAAGTATAGTTAATTGTAAAACAAGAAATTAGGTTGTTTAGGAGCATTATGATTAACTTGCTATAATCGGTGCTAGTTCGCACAGATTTGCATTTCTTCATTATTTTTATTCAACACCATTGATAAGAAATATTAATAACACAGAGCCTTCAAAGTATGGTCTCTACTCATGGCTCAAATAGCAAAGCATCTGAATAGTAAAGTCAATATGAAGATAAAAAACTTGAGAGGTGTCAAGGGACACCCGGATGGAACAAAGTTCCTTTCGATTGATTAGTGAAGGAATTGTAATAAAATTTTATTTTATTTAAGTTATAATATTTTTTTTTTTATTATTAACAAATATAATGTTATATAAACTTAATCAGTAGGCTCAATTTTGTACTCCATCAGCAATATCCGGAACTTGTGCAGAAACACTGTCAGGATTCATTATTATTATTATTTTTTATTATTTACAAAAAACCTGTATACACTCAACAAAAATAATCGTCGCGACACCACACTGTTCAATGCGAAATAGAAATGAAAATATCTGGCTTGCTTTCTATAAGAGAGAGAGAGAGACAGACAGAGAAACATGCGACGCCGCACAGCTTACAATGACAAAAAGTGTCGTGACAACTTTTCGTAAGAATTTTTTCCGTCTAGCCCCCTTTCACAACGCGCGATAAGGAACTTTGTTCCAAAAATATTTTTATTCAACCGAAAACCCTCCTGGAAAACCTCCTGGGATCTGAAAACCCATATATCAGTTAGCAACCAAACTAGGTAATCCTGTAATGTGGGTGCTGTATTATAATATAATATTTAAAATTGTCGTTCGGTATATTAACAATAAAAAGTGGTAATAGCCTAGCAGCTTAGGGCGTCAGCTGCCTAATCAGAGGTCGGCGGTTCGAATCCGTGCGTCCGTTATGTGCGTTTTTAAACAATTAAGATATTACTTGCTTCAAACAAGGTGAAGGAAAACGTTAGGAAACCTGCATGCCTGAGAGTTCTCCATAATGTTCTCAAAGGCGTGTGAAGTCGGCCAATCCGCACATGGCCAGCGTGGTGGACTATGGCCGAACCCTTCTCATATTGAGACCCGTGCTCTGATTGATCATGATGATGATGATATTAAAACTATACAAATTGAATTCAATTCTTTACGATTCATTTAAGTAGTATGTTGATAAAACATAATTTTCAGTTTTCAAAGATCTTGATATTTAAAATACGGCACGTTTTTGTCTGTCTTGTCGACTGTAATAATGTCTATCAAATTTTGTAGTTATGTGTTATTGTAATAATGTCTTTCAATTGTTGTACTTATGTGTTATTTATGTGTGTGTGTGCAGGCGATAGAGTGGTGCGAGTCCCCACCTAAGGTCCGTGCTGCGCCTAACTTCGAACTGCCCATAGAAATGTCTAGCAATATAGTTATGAATAATGTGAGTATACCATTTAAAGTATTTATTTACCATATTTTTCGGAAAATAAACCTATAAAACTTATCCGGGTGTTTATCTATATATATAAAAGCGAAAGGTCACTTACATACTTACTGGTTAAACACGAGATCTCAAAAACTATTGTACGTATAAAGCTATAATTTAGCAAGTAGGTAGTTGATAGCTGTTAAGAAAGGATATTTGGAAATTCCATCCCTAAGGGGATAAAATAGGGGTTGGAAGTTTGTATGAAAGTCGTATGTTTTTTAATTTAGGGACACGAAAATTGGCAATTTGACAATTGCTTGTAGCTTAAAACCTCAATCTCACGGGAAATCAGCAATTCTACGCAGACGAAGTCGCGGGCAACAGCTAGTATATTATATTTTCGTAATTGTACACCCTAAGCCTGCTTTATATATATATATTATATCCTGGTCTCTAGGTCGCCTGGCAGAGATCGCTGTTTAGCGATAAGGCCGCCTATTGTACCTTGTATTCTTTGTGTTTTTTCTTTACTGTCTTGTATTTCTTCTGTTTGTGTGGTGTCATTTCATTAATTTTGTGATCACCATCTCACAGTCTTGCATCGTGTTCACATGACCAGTAACTATAACTCATACAGCCAAATTAATGGAAACTGATTTGGAGAGTATTTAATATTAGATAACCAATGAAATTTTTCAAGAAAGTTTTAATCAATAACTTAAATATTCTTAGTATATATGCACTTTTTGATATACTTTATTTATAGTTTCCATATAAACATAAAAACTTTTTGGTTGGACGTACAATTTGGATCAATCATCGTCATAATTTCAACCGATAGACGTCCACTGCTGGACATAGGTCTTTTGTACGGAGTTCCAATGTCCACGGCCTTGGGCCGCTTGTATCCAGCGGCTCACTGCGACTCGTTTGATGTCGTCTGTCCACCTTGTTGGGGGTCGACCAACGCTACGTTTACCGGCACGGGGTCGCCATTCCAGCACCTTGGGACCCCAACGTCCAATATTTGGATCAAATGTGAATATAAAAGAAATTGGAAAGTAAAACGCACTATGGAGAAAAAGCCAGCTTTCCGCACGATATACGACAGCAAAAAGTACCACATTTAGTGGATTTTATTAAATAATATTTTTGTGCCTGCAGGATCCCGGCTCCCCGGACGTGATATCCACTTCGACGCAAGAAGACAAGTCACTTTACCAGGCGTTGCTCGACCCGTACACGGGCTCCGTGGCGCTGCGTCACACGCCCCACAGAAACACCACCCTCAGGCGGAAGGTGCAGCCCGTGAGTACTAGTGAATAGAAGCAGGCGTTACTTTGCGGAAGTCCATGATAAATGTGATGTTTAGTCCCGCGGGAATACCAGGATTAGGGATTGTTTAATAAGAGACGTTGGCTTCATTGCAAAACTATATTAACCACCGGACTGACATAACTGACATTACAAAAACAAGAGATATATAAAATATATAAAACCTACATACGTCACACCCCTACACTTAATCAAAAACATAACGTCCACGTCACCCCTCCACACTTAATTAAAACATATCAATATATATAACAAAATAAAATAACAACTTAATTCTTCTTCTTCTTCTTGCCCTTATCCCACATTATGTGGGGTCGGCACAACACGTCTTCTTCTTCCACTCACTTCTATCAGCCGTCACCTCACTACCCACACCTTTTACCCGCATATCCTCTTTTACACAATCCATCCATCTCTTCTTTGGTCTTCCTTTACTCTTTTGCCCTTAATAACAACTTAATTACTAGTCTATATCTAAGGGAAATTTAACTACTGGTTTAACTATCCGTCCAGAGCGAGTTACGCATAGTGGTGTTGCATTAGGTGCAGCGTCAGCCGACTCGTGCTCATGCGCCCCCTCTACGTTCGCTGTATTACTAAAACCAACATACGTCACAATAAACAGCAAGTATAATTTGCTATATTCCGCCGACAACCGGGAGATTTGTTGAAAAATAAAGTGTCTACTTTTCTCGCTTGTGAAGTCAACATCTCCTGAGGATGATCCGGTGTCGGGTCGAAACGTGCGTAGAGGTTCTAGTGGAGGATTTAGTGTGGTGTTATATTATACTAATCTCCCGGTTGTCGGCGGAGTATAGCAAATTATACTTGCGGTTTATTGCCCGTGAGTACATTTTATATATCACAGACAGACACTAATATAAAATGTTGTCTGTCTCGATGTTTTCAACATATACTATAGGTTATGATCTCCAAGATACAGGTCACTTAGTGTGGAGGTCACTGGAAATTGTTATAATAAACTGTTTGAAAATTTTAATTTAGCTATATTTATAAAGCATTGACTTAAAATTCAATTTTTCACTAATCCCTTGGGATTTTTTTCTTTTCTTTTCATTTCATCCGTCCGACCCCCCCGTTATCCCAAACGTCGCCTAAGCCGAGGATCGGCCTCACAGGAGGCGCCCTTAGGCAGACGTTCCCTTAATTACTTCGAGCCCTAGGGCTCAATTTTTTTTTCTGGCAGAGCTTCTTTCCGATGCTCGCCAAACGCTGTGGCAACCAATAGGGTTAGCACAGCTAATAGACAGTCCGCAAAACAAAATTCAACCGAATTGATTCGGTAGTTCCGGCTTTAGTTAGTAACAAACATACACATATATATTCGTACATATACACGAATACAAACTATCGCATATATAATATTCACCGAATATACAAGGTCTAATTTTAATATCGTTTCCGTTGAAACCCTGTTTTGTATTAAAACTGAAATCTGCCGTGAAGTCATTATATTATGCATTATGTCTTTTTTTTTTGTTCTCACCACAAGTTAGTCTTTGACGGCAATCTCACCTGATGGTAAGTGATGATGCAGTCTAAAATGGGCTAACCTGTTTGGGGTATGGTACCACCATACTCCTAATTGGTTTCAACGCGATATCGTGCCGGAACGCTAAATCGCTCGTCTTTGTCGGTAGGGTGGTAACTAGCCACGGCCGGAGTCTCCCACCAGACCAGACTCGAGCCGGGAATCGAATCCAGGACCTCCAACTTTATAATGCGAGGTCGTCGTTTTCAACATATACTATAGCTATATTTATAGAGCATGGACTTAAAGTTAAATTTTTCACTAATCCCTTGGGAAATATGATTTTTTTCTAACTAGCTATCTTCATTGAAATTTCAACCGAATTGAATCGGTAGTTCCGGCGTTAGTTAGTAACAAACATACAAACATCGCATATATAATATTCACCTTAAAGTCTATACTATCTTAATTAATATGAAAAGTCAAATTTTAAAATAATTTTCGTTGAAAAATTTGTTTTATATTAGAACTGAAATCTGCCGTGATGTCATTATATTATGCATTCATCATGACCAACCCATTACCGGCTCACTACAGAGCACGGGTCGCCCTCAATGTGAGAAGGGTTCGGCCATAGTCCACCACGCTGGCCATGTGCGGATTGGCAGACTTCACACGCCTTTGAGAACATTATGGAGAACTCTCAGGCGTGCAGGTTTCTTCACGATGTTTTCCTTCACCGTTGAAGCAAGTGATATTTTAATTGCTTAAAAACGCACATAACTCCGAAAAGTTAGAGGTGTGTACCCGGGATCGAACCGCCGACCTCTGATTAGGAGGCTGACGCCCTAACCACTAGGCTATCACCGCCTCAAAGATGTCTTATTATTTTCGTTGTACAATTTTTCCTTAAACATTACCCACCTTTTGGTGCAGTTTGTGCGAGTACGCGTGAACTGGTGTAAAAAACTGTGCAATGGTTTCCCATGGTTTGTGTAATTGTTTATGTGAGCGCGTGGGACTTACCGTCTGACGTCACTGAGTTACACAATCAATGTACCACTAAGTAATGGGTTTTTCATTTGATAATACAATTTGTCGGTTTCATTATTCCGTTAACATTTTCCATAATCGAGCAAAATACGTTTAGATAGTTATTTAGCTTCACATTTTGACGACCTCCGTGGTGCAGCGCGCGTGCTGTCACAGCCTAAAGTTAGAGATCCTGGGTTCGGTTCCCGGCTCGAGTCTGTTCTGGTGGGAGGCTTCGGCCGTGGATAGTTATCCCCGACTGACAAAGACGTGTCGCCAAGCGATTTAGCGTTCGGGCACGATGTCGTGTAGAAACCGATTAAGAGTTATGGGTTTACCATACTACTAACAGGTTAGCCCGCTACCATTTTAGACTGCATCATCACTTACCATCAGGTGAGATTGCCGTCAAGGGTTAATTAGTAGTGGATAAAAAAAAACATTTCGTAAGGAACGGCTTCGTAAGGAACAGAAAAATTGTGATATGAGTTAAGTAACAAAATAGTTTATTGTAAAGTAATATAACTGTTACATTTTATGATTGGGTTTTAAGTTAAGTTTGAATTGTAAAATAATGTTGAACATTAATGTCAATCAAGAAACGTGTTCTTTATTATTTTTCTGCTTTTTAGTTCTGGGGCGTTTTGTGAAGACGATTTTTTAAAATTTAAAATCAATTTTCTTATGCCTTAAAGAATCTATTTGATGTCTCCACGATAAATATAGGCTAAGTAGGTTGTTTTGAAGACCTTCATGGCGCAGCGCGCGCGCTGTTGCACTTTAAAAGTTGGAGGTCCTGGGTTCGATTCCCGGCTCGAGTCTGGTCTGGTGGGAGGCTGCGGCCGTGGCTAGTTACCACCCTACCGACAAAGGCGTGTCGCCAAGCATAGCGAGACAAAAAAGTCGTCTAATAAATATACTGATAAACTAAAAATGAAGGTAAAAATTTAAATTTAAAGAGTCTAATATTGACAAATGACAATAAATAGCCTAAAATAACAACATTTGATGACCTCCATTATAAATTAGAGGTCCTGGATTCGATTCCCGGCTCGAGTCTGGTCTGGTAAGAGGCATCGGCCGTGTCTAGTTACCACACTACCGACAAAAACGTGTCGCCGAGCGTTTTAGCGTTCCGGCACGATGTCGTGTAGAAACCAATTAGGAGTATCGGTTTACCATACCCCTAACAGGTTAGACCATTACCATCACTTACCACCTTGGGAAGTGCCGTCAAGGGCTAACTTGTGGTGTAAAAAAAAAGTGTTGATGTTTGTTTTTCTCAACAAATTTTATACATTTACAGCTAATTTGGGTGAAAAAAAACAAAGATTCTGTCAGAAACTCTCTCTCTCTTTTTTCTCTCTCTGCAGTTTTGTTGTGCGCTCGTTTGCCCCGATGTTATTATAAAATGAATTACTAAACGTGAGCGAAGTTGGGGTAACAGCTAGTTAGTCATATATTTGTCCCCAGCCTCCCGAAGACGATGACTGCTGTAGCTTGGAGAGCTTGAGCGGCTGTTCCATGGAGTCTGAGGATGAACCGCCCCCGCTGCTGTCCGCACCCGAACCGCCCAGCGAAGAAGATAATACTAAACGGTAAAAAAAGTGAAATTCATATTAAACACCACGCGCAAAGTTTGTCGCGAGCTAGGTTATGAATAAGGATCCCGAATGGTTTCGAAATTACCATACGTAGTGTGCCCCGACGAAAATTCACGTGAATCCAACCCTACACCCTACCCGGCTAAGTTTGTTGCGGGCTTCTTCTTAGACGGGGGCACGTTTGGAACCCTCATAGCTTTAATTTAAGTTTACGAATATAGTTATCACCATGAAATCACTACTATGTAAATTATTGACCCGTCAAAAGTGCCTTTTAAAGGACTATTTGAATAAAGATTATTTGAATTTGAAAATACATAATTCGGGATATCAGCGATCATTTTTACGATATGATTATAAAAATTATCCTTTGCATGACTCACTATCATCATCATCATCATCATCATCATCATCATCACGAGTCTTTTATACGAGACCAGATCCAAGATAAGACCACATTATCTTATCACTAGTCTTCAAATTTTGGATTGTTTATGATTTATTTGTTTGGACAAGAATATCCTATATCCATGCCAGTTATATCAATTTTTGCCGAATGTATGGAGTATCATAGCCTAGTGGTTAAGAGGGTCCGCCTCTTAATCAGAGGTCAAGGGTTCGATCCCGGGCACGCATCTCTAACTTTTCAGTTATGTGCGTTTTTATTCTGCCGAATGTATGTAGTATGATAGCCTAGTTTAAGAAGTCCGCCTCTTACTCAGAGGTCAGGGGTTCGATCCCGGGCACGCACCTCTAACTTTTCAGTTATGTGCGTTTTTAAGCGAATAAAATATCACTCGCTTCAACGGGGAAGGAAAACGTGAGGAAACCTGCACGCCTGAGAGTTCTCCGTAACGTTCTCAAAGGCGTGTGAAGTCTGCCAATCCGCACACGGTCAGCGTGGTGGACTATGGCCGAACCCTTCTCATATTGAGAGGAGACCCGTGCTGTGTAGTGAGCCGATAATGGGTTGATCATGATGATGATGATATTAACAATATACGAATTGAATTGAATTCTTTAGGATTCATTTAAAATTATCAAAACTTAAGTAATAATTAAATGTAGTATTGTAATTGATATTTGAAATACGGCTCGTTTTTGTCTGTCTTGTCGACTGTAATAATGTCTATCAAATGTTGTAGTTATGTGTTATGTATGTGCGGAAACCTGCAACGCCTGAGAGTTCTTCGTAACGTTCTCAAAGGCGTGTGAAGTCTGCCAATCCGCACATGGCCAGCGTGGTGGACTATGGCCGAACCCTTCTCATATTGAGAGGAGACCGTGCTCTGTAGTTGAGCATGATTGATTGATGTTATGTAGCAAACACACAAACACATTCTTCAGTTGCTCGTAATTCGTCCCAGGTCGAAGTCAACGAACACCGCGAGCGAGTGCAGCGACCCCATCCCGGAGTACTCCGCGGCGGACGAGTTCCGGGACGAGCGCTCGTGGCTGTCCGTGCCCGTGCAGCACGGCGGGGGGCGGCTCACGTGCGACATGAAGGTACGTGTCAAATTCAAATTCAAATTCGTTTATTGCATGCAAGTGGTACATTCATATCAAGATCTTAAGATTAAAGGGCAGCCTAACACATTCTGCCTAAAAGGCGTGCAACGAAAATCTTACAACGAAAAAAACAATAATGTAAATTTAAAATAAGATTTATGAAATGAATTAATAAAATGAAATGAAATAGAAATAAAGATTTAAATATTAATTTAGGCTAAAATAAATTGTATTCTGATTTGATTGTGTCGTGGTGCCACGGCTTAAACTGAACGCTAGATTAGTTCTAGAATAATCATTTATTCTATGAGCACTTGAACTGTTTCTGACATTATACTATACATAAAATAGCATTTAATAGTTTCTACACAAGAAAAAATATTGGTTTCTAAATATGAGAGCAATGATTAGTTTCTACAAATTAGAGCAATGACTGGTTTCTACACATTAGAGCAATGATTAGTTTCTACAAATTAGAGCAATGACTGGTTTCTACACATTAGAGCAATGATTAGTTTCTACAAATTAGAGCAATGACTGGTTTCTACACAGTAGAGCTATGACTGGTTTCCACACATTAGAGCAATGACTGGTTTCTACACATTAGGGCAATGACTGGTTTCTACACAGAGCAATTACTAGTTTCTACATATTAGAGCAATGACTGGTTTCTACATATTAGAGCAATTACTGGTTTCCACGCATTAGAGCAATGACTGGTTTTTACATTTAATAGCACAGAATGGTTTTTACATAAAATAGCATTGATTGGTGGACATGTAATAGTGATCTTGTCTCTTAGATATAGGCACTGGTTTGTTTCTAAATACACGATCGTTCGTTCCTCCATTGAAGAGAACATCTTGTTCCAACTGGTATTTGCTCAAGCATCAGAGATACGTGCGTGTCGCAGGTGATCGAGCCGTTCAAGCGCGTGGTGTCGCACGGGGGCTACTCGCCGGACGGCGCCGCGCTCATCGTGTTCAGCGCCTGCCACCTGCCGGACAACGCGCGCCCGGACTACAAATACGTCATGGACAACTTGTTCCTGTGAGTAGCTGACCGTGACCGGGGGAGGGGGCGTCCGCGTACTCCATCGGGGAAGGGAGGACGGACGAGTTGACACCAGAGAAGAAATGCGATAGGGGAAGTAGGGGAAGCTATACGCAGGCTTTGGGGATGTGACACTCGTGTAGTGTGGCTGTGGAGGTTTAAGGGTTGACTAGAATCGAACTAGGGGTGGGGGGAGAAAGGGGAGCTAGTTGCCTTGCCTATCATGGAAAATAATAGTCACTGGGTAAAGAAAAAAGTTGCAAAGCTGGCGGAACGGTCGCATAGACTATTTTGGAAGGGCTTTGAAGGGGTTACTGATACATTGACCATCGAAGAGGGGACGGTGACATTGCTTGTATCGAAATAACTTGGTACTGCAGCAGACGTGATATGTATATGTAGAAATAGGAATGTTCCAGAAGGCGGTTCTATTGTTTTTCATCCACTACAAGTTAGCTCTTGACGGCAAGTACGGAAGGTAGCGGGCTAACCTGTTATGGTGAACTCATACTCCTAATCGGTTTCTACGCAACGTAATGCCGGAACGATAAATCGTTTGGCGACACGTCTTTGTCGGTAGTGTGGTAAAAAGCTACGGCCAAAGCCTCCCACTAGACCAGACCCGAGCCGGGAATCGAACCCAGGATCTCCAACTTTATAACTGCGCCACGGAGGTGTTCAATGTTCACGGAGGTCGTCACTGGCCTGTGCCGCCAGGTACGTGATGTGGAGCCTGGAGCGCCTGGTGACGGACGACTACGTGCTGGTGTACCTGCACGGCAGCGCGGGCCGGCGCCGCATGCCCTCGTTCGCCTGGCTGCACGAGTGCTACAAGCTAGTCGATAGGAGGTAAACACACTCAGACACGCTGAACCAGTCCCCTTGCCTTCCCGAGTACCATTTCTTACACACTCAGACACGCTGAACCGCGCCCCTTGCCTTCCCGGTTACCATTTCTTACACACTCAGACACGCTGAACCGCGCCCCTTGCCTTCCCGATTACCATTTCTTACACACTCAGACACGCTGAACCACGCCCCTTGCCTTCCCGATTACCATTTCTTACACACTCAGACACGCTGAACCACGCCCCTTGCCTTCCCGGTTACCATTTCTTACACACTCAGACACGCTGAACCGCGCCCCTTGCCTTCCCGATTATCATTTCTTACACACTCAGACACGCTGAACCGCGCCCCTTGCCTTCCCGATTACCATTTCTTACACACTCAGACACGCTGAACCACGCCCCTTGCCTTCCCGGTTACCATTTCTTACACACTCAGACACGCTGAACCACGCCCCTTGCCTTCCCGGTTACCATTTCTTACACACTCAGACACGCTGAACCGCGCCCCTTGCCTTCCCGATTACCATTTCTTACACACTCAGACACGCTGAACCACGCCCCTTGCCTTCCCGGTTACCATTTCTTACACACTCAGACACGCTGAACCGCGCCCCTTGCCTTCCCGATTATCATTTCTTACACACTCAGACACGCTGAACCACGCCCCTTGCCTTCCCGATTATCATTTCTTACACACTCAGACACGCTGAACCACGCCCCTTGCCTTCCCGATTATCATTTCTTACACACTCAGACACGCTGAACCAGTCCCCTTGCCTTCCCGATTATCATTTCTTACACACTCAGACACGCTGAACCACGCCCCTTGCCTTCCCGGTTACCATTTCTTACACACTCAGACACGCTGAACCACGCCCCTTGCCTTCCCGGTTACCATTTCTTACACACTCAGACACGCTGAACCGCGCCCCTTGCCTTCCCGATTATCATTTCTTACACACTCAGACACGCTGAACCACGCCCCTTGCCTTCCCGGTTACCATTTCTTACACACTCAGACACGCTGAACCGCGCCCCTTGCCTTCCCGGTTACCATTTCTTACACACTCAGACACGCTGAACCACGCCCCTTGCCTTCCCGGTTACCATTTCTTACACACTCAGACACGCTGAACCGCGCCCCTTGCCTTCCCGATTATCATTTCTTACACACTCAGACACGCTGAACCACACCCCTTGCCTTCCCGAGTACCATTTCTTACACACTCAGACACGCTGAACCACGCCCCTTGCCTTCCCGATTATCATTTCTTACACACTCAGACACGCTGAACCACGCCCCTTGCCTTCCCGGTTACCATTTCTTACACACTCAGACACGCTGAACCACGCCCCTTGCCTTCCCGGTTACCATTTCTTACACACTCAGACACGCTGAACCACGCCCCTTGCCTTCCCGATTACCATTTCTTACACACTCAGACACGCTGAACCGCGCCCCTTGCCTTCCCGGTTACCATTTCTTACACACTCATACACGCTGAACCACCCCCCTTGCCTTCCCGGTTATCATTTCTTACACACTCAGACACGCTGAACCACGCCCCTTGCCTTCCTGATTTTTGTACGATACACTCTGATACCACTCAATTTTGTTTCTAATGAATAAGCCACAATAACGCGTTGTATGTCGCAAATAATTTAAAATAAAAAAATACATATATATATATATTATATATATGTATATAGGATGAACACGGCGTATCTTCGTCATTAATTTGAAAGAGAGGGGGCGATCCCACTCTCTTGTCTGTCGTACATAATTCTAAAAGTAGATGGCGCTGTTCTCTGACTGCCGTCATATCTATATATATATGACCTTTTTGATTATAATACAGTACTTTGTTAGACATATTGCAATCTGTACCAGACCAAAGTTTACTGTCAGTAATCAGAGCTGATGATAACTGTGATGAGTCATTCTCAGGGTAGATGTCTATTTAACTCCGACACCGAACAAGATAATTCTGTTTGCAGGTTAAGAAAAAGTCTGAAACATTTGTACCTGGTCCATCCCACGTTCTGGTTGAAATCCTTCGTCATCATCACCAAGCCGTTCGTTAGGTGAGAACTGTTATATACGTGGTACCAACACGGCTTGTGAAGCGGCTGAAAAAGCTAAAGCGTGCAAATACATAAGGAGAAAAATTGAATATCTGGGCCACATAATGCGAAACTTTAAATATAGCTTACTCCAACTCATAATACAAGGCAAAATAAAGGGCAAACGAAGACCTGGCCAAAGAAGAACATCCTGGCTTAAGAACCTTCGCCAGTGGTTTAATATGAGCTCGAGATCATTGTTTAGGGTGATAGTGAACAAGATCCAATTAGCCTTAATGATTGCCAACGTCCGGTAGGAGATGGCACTAAAAGAAGAAGATGCAAATACAGGGGTCCGAATATGATTTTGTCTCGGAGTCGAGACCCTTGGTCCGTGGGGTCCTAGCACTATAAGGCTTTTTAGGGAAATAGCAAAAAGGTCAGTCGACATCACAGGAGACCGAAGAGCTGCCAGCTACCTCGGACAACGAATTAGTCTTGCTATTCAAAGGGAAGACGCTGGCAGTATCTTCGGAACCTTGCCTAACTCCGAAAAAACTCCGAAAGTTGGGAAGGGACTCCGTGGTGGACTGTGGCCAAACCCTTCTCATATTGAGAGGAGACCCGCGCTCTGTAGTGAGCCGGTAATGGGTTGATCATGATATATATTTTTATGTCAAATTGTATGCCACGTCGAAGCAGTTTTGCGTCATAATTTTGGGTCATAGCTTTGACTCTATCTCACTGACGTCTATGACGTCACTTATCACAGTAAAGCATAAAGGATTGTGGACTAAAAACTTTTTTTTTTATATATTAGTTTTTTTTCCAGCTCAAAATTTTTCCGCAAGCTGACCTACGTTAAAAGCCTGGACGAGTTGTTGGAGAAGGTGCCGGTCGAGCCGAATGCTATACCGGACTCCGTGAAACAGTTCGACGCGCACAGGCGATAGAAATGATAAGCGCGTCGCTCCAGTTGAGAAAGCAGGTAACTGACATTCTGCGGAAGAATTAAAAAAAAAAAACTTGAGAGGTGTCAAAGGACACCCGGATGGAACGATTCATTATTATTATTATTATTTATTATTTACAAAAAACCTGTATACACTCGACAAAAATAATCGTCGCGACACCACACTGTTCAATGCGAAATAGAAATGAAAATATCTGGCTTGCTTTCTATAAGAGAGAGAGAGACAGACAGAGAAACATGCGACGCCGCACAGCTTACAATAACAAAAAGGGTCGTGACAACTTTTCGTAAGATTTTTTTCTGTCTTCCCCCTTTCACAACGCTTTCGTTCCAAAAAACATTTTTTTTAACACATTAAATCGTGATTTTTTTACAATAATAATAGATGTAACTAAATAGATAAATTAATATTTAATTGTGCTCAATTACGTGATTAAGTTTCTCCTACACCTTTTTGTCACTGAACTTCCAGGCGTCATAAGTAACTTCACCTTTACGTAAAACCTTGATTCCTCGTTAAATTAAAAACAAAAAAGGGGCTGTACTTTCTACTTTATTATGTCCACTTTATTAGGTTATATTATCACTGGTCATTAATTTTCTACTTTATTAGGTTATATTATCATTCGTCATTAAGACAGCGTAGATAAAAGACTACTCCAAATCCGACACAAGATGGTCTTTTTTTTTACCGACTACAAGTCAGCCCTTGACGGCAATGTCACCTGTTGGTGATGATGCAGTCTAAGATGGTAGCGGGCTAACCTGTTAGGGGTATGGTAAACCCATACTCCTAATCGGTTTCTACGCGACATCGTGCCGGAACGCTAAATCGCTTGGCGACACGTCTTTGTCGGTAACCTTTAGGGTTTAAAGTGGACTTTAAGGGTAGCTAATTGAAAAACAAGAAAGGAGCTGTGTTTTCTACGTTCTTGTGTCCAGCTTAGATTACATTATAATCTGTAAAACAAGGTAAATAATAGACCACTCCTAATTTAAATATCCCTTTCGCCAGAAGATGGTCTTTAAAATGGGTCTTTAGGCCGATGAATTAAAAAATCATTTCGTAAAGACTTATTTTGCAATTCGACGAAAACACAGCGTAACGAATGAGAAATAATTCTTATAAACAAAAACAAATGTTTACTTTCTATAAAAAACGTAAAAAGGCCTGTAAAGTCAGTCCACTTTGATATGTAAAAGTTAATTTGCTAAACTATACTCTATTTATTACGGGTGAAACCGCGAGGGCACAAGCTAGTGGTTAATAGATGCGTAAAAATAAACATACCACATTTTTTTTTTTTTTTTTTTAAATATTTGTAATGCAATAGTTTTAAGGAATAATGTCAGTTACCGACTTCCTCAACGGGGCTGACCATACAATACGTACCTAAATTTTACTATTATTTATACACGTAGAGTAAAATAATGTAATTTCACACAAATGTAAGGCATCGTACGATATAAGCTACAAAGTACCACACGCACAGATACTCTAGAGAATTTGGAAAACTTTTGTTTTGTACTCTCACCGCGAGATGGCGCGGCCGTCATAGCTTTAAATTTAAGATATTTTTTGTTGTAATAATTAGGTGACCTTTGGCCGAACATATTCTTTGAAATATCGACAGTCTTCATCATCATCACCACCACCACCACCACCACCACCACCACCACCACCACCACCACCACCACCACCACCACCACTACCACCACCACTACCACCACCACCACCACAACCACCACCACCACCACAACCACCACCACCGCCGAGAGAATCGAGTATCGATCTATGTCTTGTGATTGAGAACATCATGCAGCATGCTCCTTCAATCTCTTTACGTTTTCTCACAATCGTACACTCGCTTTCAACTAAACAAACATTGTCGCGTCAGATTAAAATGGTCCTTATGCTCATCGCTTTAAGGTTGAAAATTTACCTTACACTTCTATTGCCAGTACAAATTTTATAAGCACAGAATTTGCTACCTAATTTCGAGCAACATTAAGTCCATTTTACTTTGACGTTCGAAAATGAGTACAAAAATTTCGTACACACAACGTCATGTATTGAAGCTGTGATAGTCTAGTGGTTAGGGCGTCAGTCTCCTAATCAGAGGTCGGCGGTTCGAATCCGGGCACCACTAACTTTTCGGAGTTATGTGCGTTTTTAAACAATTAAAATATCACTCGCTTCAACGGTGAAGGAAAACATCGTAAGGAAACCTGCACGCCTGAGAGTTCTCCGTAAAGTTCTCAAAGGCGTGTGAAGTCTGCCAATCCGCACATGGCTAGCGTGGTGGACTATGGCCGAACCCTTCTCATATTGAGAGGAGACCCGTGCTCTGTAGTGAGCCGGTAATGGGTTGATCATGATGAAGTCATGTATTCTACTGATGGTTTTTTAAGATAACCGTGGTGTTGATTTGATTATTATTTGGGTAAATGTCGAAAACACCTAAACGCTACAAGCTTATACATCCATACAACCATACAACAGGTTTCCATACAACCTTAATTCATTTAAAGAATTTAGTTTGGTCAATGGTTTTTAAATCAATAAAAAATGCAATAATAACTATTTTGTAAGCAGATCTAGGTAAAATAATATGCTACTAATTGTTCATTAAAATATTAATACATAAATGAATTTTCCTAATTACGCTGACATTGCAAAACATTGGTTTATATAAACGTAAAGTATATTAATCAAAGTTTACAAAGTTAGGTATATAATAAAAAAAAATTGGATTCGGGACGTCTCAATATTATATTCTATCGATATATAAACTCGAGTATAACATTTCCGTATGTTTGTTTTCATCCAAATCTACCCCGAGGGGGGTAAAATAGGGGTTTGAAGTTTGTATGAAAGTCCTATGTTTTTTAATTTTGCACACGAAAATCGGCAATTTGACATTTGCCTGTAGCTTACTTTCTGAATGGCGCATTGGCCGAACCTAAATCTCAATCTCAAGGGAAATCAGCAATTCTACGCAGACGAAGTCGCGGGCAACAGCTAGTATACATATAAATTCAAATTTCAAATTGAAAATAATATTTATTCAAATAGTCCTTTTAAAAGGCGCTTTTGACGCGTCTATAATTTACATAGTAGTTATTTCATGGTGATAACTACATTCGTAAACTAAAAACTAAAGCTATGAGGGTTCCAAACGCGCCCCGGTCTAAGAAGAAGCCCACAACAAACTTAGCCGGGTTTTTTGTTTCGTTATCACCATCTCACATAATCAATAATAAATTATAGTAAGTACTATGGAAATAGAGCAATTCACAGCCAAGCTTTTTTATCGTTTATATAATCCTTAGTATCGTAATATGATTTTTCTACAAGCTTTCATTTATATATATTTAAATAGCACCGCATTATTATCGGGTCGAATTTACATATAAACTGTATATTAATTGGTGAAATTATACAATTAGTAGCATATTATTGTATAGCTTGAGTGATTAGAATTAACGATTTTGTAATAGCTTTTATAAGTTTTTTGCACATTTTGAAAGAAAAAAAAAATTACGACGAAATAGCTTTGTAAATTAAAATAAGGGTAAGAAAGTAGAAAAGTAGATTATTTTAATGTTAGTTTAAAAAAAAACGAAAATGGTACATTCCTAGGGCATTTAAATTAATTTGATACTATTTTTCTCTCTCTTAAATTACGAATAAAATCCTAGAATCTCTATTTTTTCAACCTAAAAGATCTCTTCTATACAAATCTCTATTTTTATTATCGCCTAAGTTAATTTTCAATTTATCGTATAGTATTATTTATATAAGTGTTGCCATATCATAACAAATAAAATTATATAAGTACAGTATTATTACTTTTATGAGTTACTGTCTCGAGTAATTTAAAGTAATTTATGAAACTTACTGTTTTCTAACCATTGTAATATAGGCCTTGTTGCTTTGCGTTTAGGTCTATAATACGACGGCGCAAATAAAAGTAAACGCGATAAATAACTATTTGCAAAAATATATTGAGTAGTTGTAACTCATAAAAGTACATCGTTTATTTTTAGTGAAAAAAGTATTTTTGTTTAAAAAAAAGTAAGATATACAAACAAATTGGAAATATAATTAATTGGATTTAATTAATCTGTAATCTAAATTTTATTATGATGTTTAAATTTAATTAAAATAGTAAAAGAGCTTGTTATAAAAGCAAATGTATTTTTCCCTTTAACAAGTTTTTTTTACATAATTTTAATGCAACTCATTGGAATTAATTATCTACATATCTCAGATTATAGATAATCTCATGATACATTGAAACAAATATAGTATGTTGAAAAATTATTTACTATTTGTATTCTATTCATTATTGAGAAAAATTTCGATATACAACACAAAAAAAAAAAAATTAAATTGAAAAAATATTTTTTAATATTACTAATCGAAAGTTTTAAAGTTATTTGCATACTAGTTGAAACTGTGAAGAGTGGGTGAATATTAGTATGTATATACGTTTTAGAAGTCTGACTTCTAAATTAATGAAAAATATATAAATCATTTTTTGTTATAACCCTTTTTGTTGAAGAATTGTGGATGAAAGTACAATATAGACAAGAATTCTTCAATAATTAATGTTTCTTATTAAATTATTCATATTTACGTGTAACACTAAATGAACCTAAATGACCTTGTTCTGAAATCGCCCACTTCAACGTTTGTGACGTAAACAACTTTATAAACCTGCCATATACAATATTATTTTTGTGAATACTGTTTTAAACATTACTAATTTCCCCCTTCCCCCTCCAACTGTCCATGCCAGCAGTGGGTAGATTTAAGAAATTATAGTGATAAGTATAATTTTGCCATAACTTTGCCGATATTTAATTGTAATTAATTTAAGAATTTCTGTGCATATTTTTTTGGAATATTTTCTAAGATATCTCGCTGTTTTTGATAGCTGGATTTAATTTTAATTGAAATCTTTACTGTCCACGAAATACAGTGACGTGTGTTTTAACACCCCTTCAACTGTAAGAAGGTGATTTTCTGTTTCGGATTGCTGGGTTTCCACAAACGACGGCTCTACGTCAAATCCGAGGCTCGGTACACCTCCGAACTCTACAAATTCTACACAAATATCCAGTACCTTAAAATTCTTGACCCGACCTAGGAGGCTGGGAATTGAACTCTGGACCTCGTAACATTGTAAGAGGCAACTGCCTTACGTCACTAAATATAGTAAAGAGACATATAACGATATGGAATGATAAAGAGTTGTTGAGTTGTAAGGATACGGTTCAAGAATATATATATATTTATATATTATATATATCATCTTAAAAAGGAATCTTATGAAATCTTTACGCATGGCGACATTCAAAGAACTTACGTGGACAAAGCGTACAAACGTCGCCGCGTGTAAAGGCTATTATATTTCCTATTATTTCTACAAATCAAGAGAGATGTCAACTATTGTAAGACGATATTTTGAAGTGTTCATATGTTTTTGTATACTTTTTCAATATGCATAGAGTTATTAATAATGTTTAATTTTTTCTAAATACATATCAAATATTGTCCGAATCAACCACGCGACAGTACGCCATGTTGAATTCGCAGTGACGTCATATCACCTATGGCGGAACACAGTAAAAATCAATCTAATTGCTATATTATATGTATCCATAGTATAATTTTTTTAATATTGTTTCTTAACTCTGCATAAAACTATACTACACGAAGTATTTATGTTTAAAAACGAATATTAATATAAAAGATGTGTGCGTAAAAGTGTATGTGTGTAGTTACGAGTATATGTGATTGCAATAAAGTGAATAAATAAAGCAGTTTTGTTATATAGGAAAGTTTTTCATTTTACATAAACCCAGCTCCCAACGCGGACTGCGCACGAACCATGCATCATCATCATCATGTTTTCATGATCAACCCATTGCCGGCTCACTACAAATATCATACTACGATATAAACGATAAAAAAGCTTGTGTGTTTTTTTTTCGGACTGTCTATTGTTTACTAGCTGTACAAACCCTATTGGTTGCCACAGCGTAATCGGGCTGTTTGGCGAGCTTCGGAAAGAAGCTGCCAGAAGAAATTTTGAGCCCTTAAGAAACTAAGGGAGCGTCTGCCTAAGGGCGCCTCCTGTGAGGCCGAACCTCGGCTTAGGCGACGTTTGGGATAACGGGGGGGTCGGACGGTAGGATAACGGGGGTTCGGACGGCGCTTGGGTGTGAATTGCTCTATCTTCATAGGTACTTTAACGTTTTATTGATTATGTGAGATGGTGAAAGCAAAAAAAAAATAAAAGCCCGGCTAAGTTTGTTGTTTGCTTCTTCTCAGACCAGGGCGCGGTTGGAACCCTCTTAGCTTAAGTTTTAAGTTGGCGAGTGTAGTTACCACGATCACTTCACGAATAAAAATAATGGAAATAGTGTTATATATGAACTATTCATAGATGTCGGTAATAGTTTGAAATCAAAAATGAAGGTATAGGAAATTCATGTCCTTTTCCATAGCATAGGTGACGTGCACACCAAATTTCAAAGCTGCCTGCCCGCGGCTTAGCTCGTACATAATTTTATTTTCCTCGGGAAGTACTCAAGGAATCAGGATAAAAGGTAGCCTATATTCTTTTCCATGTCAAAGGCTACATGCACGCCAAATTTCATTTAAATCCGCTCAGCCGTTTTTGCGTGATTGAGTAACGAGGATGAATGTTTTATAAATGCCTGTCTTAATAATTAATTACCCAAATTATAATTTTAATATTCTCTGTAACAAACTTTAGTTAGTTACCACCCTACCGACAAAGGCGTGTCGCCAAGCGATTTAGCGATGTCCTGTAGAAATCAATTAGGAGTACGGCTTTACCATACCCCTAACAGGTTAGCCCGCTACCATCTTAGACTGCATCATCACTTACCATCAAATGAGATTGCCGTCAAGGGCTAACTTGTAGTGTATCAAATAAAAATCTTCGCACTTCACTCTCCCCAAAGCCCCCTCACGCTATTATCTAGCTATCTTGGTGCCCTCAGCAGTTAAAAGGAGTCCAAATTCATCCAGGTACTATAACCTCTGTCCACAGAGCTGCCGGATGCTGGAGCGAATGGACCTAGAGGAGTGTGTCCTGATAACTGACGCCACGTTAGTGCACCTCGCCATGGCATATAGGGTTTTGTTTCTCTTCTTTTCTGGTGAATGAGATTGCCGTCAAGGGCTAACTTGTAGTGGATAAAAAAAAAGGGACTTACCCACAATAAATAAAACAGCATATCACAGACAATAATTGCTTTAATTTATGCTGTATATGACATTACATGAAAATAATTTCTCTATTTTTTTTTTTCAATTATTCTAAATACACTTCGTGATTATTATAGCTATACATTCCTTACATATAAATTATTGTGAGCGATTCATGTTAGCGGATTTATTGACAGTTTGCACGCTGAGGGAGCATGCAAGTATTACATAACGCAATTTTATAAGATTTTTGAAGAATTTAGTACAGTCAGTTCATGAATTCCTCCGAAATATAAAAGAAAGGTAACGAGGTGTTTAAATAAACCCCCCATATTAGATTTTTGAAGAATTTAGTACAGTCAGTTGAGGAATTCTCCGAAATATAAAAGTAAGGTAACGAGGTGTTCAAATAAACCCCCCCAAATTGCGTTACGTAATACTTCAATTCTCCAAATCGTTTATAGTACAGTCGTTACGTCGATATGGTATGAAGGATATAACGCTGAAACATCCGTTACGTTTGTTTACGGGAAAACACTCCAACCAACGTAAACGTTTACTCGCCGACGTCCGCGAGTTAACAAACTTTACTGAGTTAAATTCACACGTTCGTTGGGTATACAATTAATTGGGTACAACTAATGTAAATGCAAAGAGATATTAACTTAAAATATTTAAATTAAGGATTATATAAGCGATAAAAAAGCTTGGGAGTGAATTGCTCTATCTCCATAGGTACTATAATTTATTATTAATTATGTGAGATGGTCATTACAAAAAAAAACCCGGCTAAGTTAGTTGTGGGCTTCTTCTTAGAGCAGGCGCGTTTGGAACCCTCGTAGCTTTAGTTTTAAGTTTACGAATGTAGTTATCACCATCAAATCACTACTATGTAGATTATTGACGCGTCAAAAGTGCCTTTTAAAGGACTATTTGAATGAAGATTATTTGAATTTGAATATAACTATTATGTGTCAACACTTATTCGAAGAAATCCAGCGTTGAATAAGCTTTTCGAAATTAGATTTATACTTTTAAAAAAAGACGTGTGGCACTCGGTGACTGCCGCGGTAAAGCTATTGCATAGCATTTTTTATCAACTAAATTATTAATATTTCAAAAACAATAATGAAAATAAAAATATTAAAAATATTGAGTTTTTTTTATCTATATGGTAAAAAGTATCACCGCTGTGCCCGTCGGAGTGGGGAGCGTGAGGTTTTTTTTCGTTACGGAATTTCTGGATTCGGTCCCCTCGCTCAAGGCCCTCGATAGAAGCTATGCAATAGCTTAAAAAGTAAACAGGAATTAGACGTGGGATAATCACAAATGTTGCTAATTCCACAGGTATAATTAAAAAGCCATCTACGCTTTTTTTTCACGCTGGGAAATGCGTTTACGCATCATTCATTTAGCGTATGTGGGACTCCCCGGCGGCCAGGCCGGCGACCAGAATACCCACTAAAACCCAGCGATGCTCCTTCGCGTCGCCTGGTGGCTGGGTCACGGGAACACTTGTGCACTCGACCGCGGCCTAACCAGCGAAGCCATCTACGCTAGGTCCAGTCAACCAGGTTGGTAAACTAAACTATGACATTTATCCTAATGGATATTTACCGAACATCATCAAATTCAAATAATCTTTATTCAAATAGTCCTTTAAAAGGCGCTTTTGACGCGTCAATAATTTACATAGTAGTGATTTGATGGTGATAACTACATTCGTAAACTTAAAACTAAAGCTACGAGGGTTTCAAACGCGCCCCGGTCTAAGAAGCCCACAACTTAGCCAGGTAAATTTTCTTTTTGTTATCACCATCTCACATGCCACTTAAAATTATATTAAGAGCTATCTTATTGGAGCAATATTTCACACCCATGCTTGTTTATCATTTACGTAATCCTTTACACTATAGTAGGACATTTCTCAAGACTTTTCTCTCTTTCTTTCATGAAGTGAAACACGAGCAAGCGAGTAAACATCTGCGATAGCACTAGTCAATAGGTCTTGTAATGTTAATTGCACATTACATGAACCGCAGTCGACAACGCGTTTTTGGGTCACTTGACAGGGTGACGTTGAAATGCGTTGCCTACGGCGCGGGTCTAGTTGAAAATACCATAACTAAGTGAGGTTAGATAATATTATTGCTGGTATATACACCAATTTGATTGGTTAAACATTGATTAATACAATGGATAACACGTTGACTTTTTTTCGTTAAAAGTTATATATACAGAGTTACACGTATCTATATATGTTAAGAAAATTTTGCCTCAGGTTCGATGTACATCATCATGATCAACCCATTGCCGGCTCACTACAGAGCACGGGTCTCCTCTCAATATGAGAAGGGTTTGGCCATAGTCCACCACGCTGGCCGTGTGCGGATTGGCAGACTTCACACGCCTTTGAGAACATTACGGAGAACTCTCAGGCGTGCAGGTTTCCTCACGATGTTTTCCTTCACCGTTGAAGCGAGTGATATTTTATTTTTTTTAAACGCACATAACTCCGCAAAGTTAGAGGTGCGTGCCCGGATTCGAACCGTCGACCTCTGATTAGGAGGCTGACGCCCTAACCACTAGGCTATCACCGCTTCCATGGTTAGATATCGAACGATTATAAACCTTAATGTGGTATGAATGCAACCGTTGAGAGTTCTCCGTAATGTTCTCAAAGGCGTGTGAAGTCTGCCAATACGCACACGGCCAGCGTGGTGGACTATGGCCGAACCCTTCTCATATTGAGAGGAGACCCGTGCTCTGTAGTGAGCCGGCAGTGGGTTGAACATGATGATGAGGATCATCTAACCATGTAGAGATTATAACAACTTTTATTTCTCAGATAAAAATTATTCTGGGGGGTTTCTCGATAGTCAAATACTCTTAATCTGTAAATAAATATTTTTTTTGTTTTTTTTTATATACAAAGCGAGCAAACGAGCAGGCGGGTCACCTGATGGCAAGTGATTACCGCCGCCCATGAACATTTGCAGCACCAGGGGAACCGCCAATGCGTTGCTGGCCCTTGAGCGATTTGTTAATCCGCCCTTTGAAGATCCCCATATTATAGCCATTAGGGAACACAAAAGATGGAAGCTGGTTCCACAATTTGCAGGTTCGTGGCAGAAATGACCTGGAATAGCGGGTGGTGGAATAGGACCAAGCATCCAGGTGGTGAGGATGATATTTATTTCTGCGACGAAAAGTGCGACTGTGTGAAAAGTTTACTTTTTGTCTCATTTAACTAAGGAATAAATTTGTCGGTACGTTTGTTGTTGAAATCAATAACATACATTCCTCGACTATCAGTATCTTATCAAATATAGTATATACTTTAGATTCGTTACATTTATTGAGTTTTCGTTGTTAGACAGACGATAAAAAGTCAACGTGTATACAAAATTAACTTCGTAAGGCTGTGTATAAGTTCAGATCCTGACCTGGTCTGGATGACGTCATAGCGGTCGACGCGTTCAGCGACGTTTTTTTTTTATCCACTACAGGTTAGCTTTTGACGGCAATCTCACCTGATGGTAAGTGATAATGCAGTCTAAGATGGTAGCGGGCTAACCTGTTAGAGGTAAGGCAAGCCAATACTCCTAATTGGTTTCTACGCGTGTAGAACGCTAAATCGCTTGGCGACACGTCTTTGTCGGTAGAGTGGTAACTAACCACGGCCGAAGTAACAAGACTCGAGCCAGGAATCGAACCCAGGACCTCCAACTTTATAATGCGGCAGCGCGCGCTGCGCCACGGAGGTCGTCGATGTACGCGGTGGCGTGCAAATTATGATAACATGCGACCAAAAAAAGTCTTATACTCTTCTCGTAATGCAAACTCTTGAATAAAACATTGTTACACAGAAAAGTACGGAGTTAGTAAGAAATAATTTTTGCTCTTTAGCTAAGTAACCTAGTCATCGAAGTAATGATAGTGCTTCTAGGTGCTAGGTTTACCCCTAACAGGCTAGCCCGCTACCATCCTAGACAGCATCATCACTTGCCGCCAGGTGAGATTGCCGTCAAGGGCTAACTTGTAGTGTATTAAAAAAAGTTTCCACACCACCAACTGACTACGTCATTACACGTTACACGTTAAAACCATTACACGTTCATCATAGATATTATATATATATATATATTGTTAGAAACGCAAGAAAATTTTCAAGACGTGACGTCACCTCTCCCCACTTGCAGCTGGCAGGCCGCTATATAAGCGGTAGCTGAACAGTTGGTGACCATTCCTTCGCTTGTCGTCGGACTGTGAACCATCTCATCGAAATTCTGCCAGTTTTCGTATTAATTGTGTAGCGGGCAATAATTAAATATTAAATTGATTATTTTACAGTTTGTAAATTATAAAAGTTCTATTTTGTTATGAGAATAAGTCTTTTTTTTTACACTTCTGGTCTTTAATTTCCAAGAATATATATATGTTACATAGTAGTTTTCACGATTTAAAGCATACAATTAATATTACCACTGAACTGTTAGTTGAACCACACAGCCTTACGAGGTTAATCAATTCAGTTAAATATTAACAAGGAAAAGTTAAAAAACAGTAAACTAGTGATAAATGAACACGACGCGTGGTTACTTAGTCTATGTTGGACGAAGGCAACCCAAAAAAATACCTTTCTTTACACACAGAGTGAGTTTTTGAGATGAGTCAGTGGGGGCAGCTTATTTCAATTTCCATGTGTATTAAAGTGCACTCGATTATTCGAGAGATGAGGCACTACACCATAATTGTATTTAACACTTCGTTCACTATTGTATACTAGTCGATGCCCGCGACTTCGTCCGCGTAGATTAGGGGTTTTTAAAAACTCCTATGAAATAAGCTACCAATTCGAGGAAAATTTCTGTGGCAAGCTGAAACTATAATTATATTAAATAGTTAATTGAAGTGAATTTTAGTTTTACACAAATCCCACAGGAAATGTAATGGGATAAAAAGTATCCATCTCCTGGTTCTAACCTACCTCACCACCGATTTTCAGCCAAATCGGTTCAGCCGTTCTTGAGATATAAACAGTGTAACTAACATGACTTTCTTTTATATATATAGATTTATAAAACACAACTGTGACCGTGTGTTTTAACATTAGAAGCAAAAATAAATTTGCTGCGCACACAAAAATGCACCAAATACTTGGAAGCCAAAATCTTTAACTATTTATATATGTTATGTCCTTAATCAAATAAATGATAAGTTCAATGTTTTGAACAATTGAAAAATTTGTTGAAATACTCAACTTGTATTCGTTTCCAGTGATTCTTTGATACGGTGATAACAAAAGTAATCAATAACCCGTCCAAGTTGTATTCCATTACCTTAAAAGTTTTGAAAAAAGCAGTGATTTTCATAATTAAACGCTTAATTTTGTGGGAACAACCCAACGATCAACCCATCACCGCTCAATGCAATAAAGTAAAGAAATACTTAGCTTTATAAACAGGCGCGCGAGGCAGAACAACAGTCTATGGTCCACAGGAAAGATTGTCATAATATTCATCAGTGAATGAACAGTGTTGTTCCTTAAATAGTTATATACACACCAAAATGGCCTCCAGTACGCCGGGTAGCAGAGTACCTCAACCATTTAAGAAATATAGATAACAAAAATTCCATTGGTTTCCATACCCTTGAAAAACGTTCACTTTCTAAAATATATATCTATAGCATATCTTAGAGATGCCCGTCTCATAAAATCACTCTGTTTAACACCTGTATTAAATACATATTACATTAAATGCTCGGTTTAAAGCTACAATCACTTGAATTTTAATTAGTTTAATAGATATACACTTACCTTTTTACTTATGTATTAAATAAGAGTATGTTGTGTTCTAATTTAAATATATTTAAAAAATAACTAACTTTTTCGTGCACCTAAGGACACACAAAAAAGAAAGATCGAAAGCGACTACGGTAAGAATAACACGGTATATGTATAAATAAAAATGTATAATTCTTTACTATACATTATAATAGTAAACTAATATCTATAAAATAAAAATGTATATGGAAAAAAAGCGGAAAATAAAATAAAACAAAAATAAAAAATACGCATTTGTTTTTATTCAATGCAAGTCTTGTAATAATGTATTTTTTTGTATATAACAGTAGAATACATACCTAATAATGTTTATAATCATCACAATACATAATCCATTAATTAATTAAAAGTTAATAGTAATAATTATTAATTGCAAGATGACCCTTGTAAGCGAACAATAAGTATTTTTTTTATCGGTATATCACACTACATTCTCCAAGAAATACCCTATTTATTGGTATAAACTAGACTGAAATCTGGCCAGCACATTATCATGGAAGCGTTTACAGACAGACCGACGATCTATTTCTATTACTACCCTCCTTTTTTAAAGATTTATTTTTATTTCTTAAGCATTAGCGCCATCTATCGACAAGTGAATTATTATATAAAGTCTCTGAAGGTCACTTTAAACATTTTTAAAGGATAAATTTGTTATTATTTTATACATAAAAAGCTGTGATAGCCTAGGGGTTCAAACCCGGGCACGCACCTCTAACTTTTCAGAGTTATGTGCGTTTTTAAAGCAATTAAAATATCACTTGCTTCAACGGTGAAGGAAAACTGCACGCCTGAGAGTTCTCCGTAATGTTCTCAAAGGCGTGTGAAGTCTACCAATCCGCACACGGCCAGCGTGGTGGACTATGGCCGAACCCTTCTCATATTGAGAGGAGACCCGTGCTCTGTAGTGAGCTGGCAATGGATTGATCATGATGATGATTATTTTATATTTGTATTTAATTACCTATTTGATGTTATTGTTTCTTGTTAGAGGATATGACTGAAATTAAAAAAGATACATCCTCTCATCTCTAGAACAGCTTTTTTTTTAATAGTTATAATTAAATTTTCGGGTAATTTGAGAATTTGGAGTTTCTAATTATGTAAAAAAAAAAAATTACCGAAGCCAATTCTTAGCGTTTTTGCATCATTAAAAAATTGCAACTAAAAAAAAAATAGCTATATACACAACGAAAAAACATAGTTCACTAGATGACGAGTGGTAACACACACGCGTCCGGTTATGTCTGTCGACAGTCGTATCCGTGTATGTGGTACCAGCCTTATCAGAAGTACTCATAGTACAGTGCGATAAAAACTAAATTTAAATTTAGTTTAGTTTTTAGTTTACTTAATCATATTACAATATTGTCGCCTAAACCTTAAACTAACTAATATTAAAGCGTCACATAATTACGTCACGTTATACACACTAGCGACAGTCGCACGACGAAAAAGTCGCTATACCCAATTTCGTGCGACGAAACGCGACATCACTTAGCGAGTCCATTATATTAAATAAAGACCCACGAATGATGAAGATGGGAAGATCCATGGATACTCTATTAGCAACTAAATTAGTAATGCAAAGTTTAATTTAATCTAAAATGTTTGATCCAGAAATTTCCACTTACTTACTTACTATTACAGACGCTGGGTGAGATCTGCCAACGTTTTGACTTCACCTACGCTGCGTTGCTTGTTATAAATATGCATCTACCCTCAATATGTATATACTATAACTATTTAGTGGGACAATTCGGCCGTGGCTAGTTACAGACCCACTGACAGAGACGTGTCGCCAAGCGATTTAGCATTCCGATCGAGTAGAAACCAATTAGGAGTGTGGGTTTAGCATACCCCTAATTTGGCCCGCTACTATCTTAGACTGAATCATCACTTACCATCAGGTGAGATTGCCGTCATGGGCAGACTTGTAGTGTATCAAAAATATATTTTTACTTAAAGTTTTGAGCCAGTAAGTTGTTAGTGAGTTCATATATAGTTATTGTTTGTTATTGCATTGGTCAATGGACGTTGGAGTCTCAAGGTGTTGGTTAACCAGAAGACACAGCGTTGGCAGATCCCCCGCTAGTTGGTTAGCGTGTGTTAAGTCACAAGCGAGTGTAGAAATCAATATTAAGGATCTAAGTCCAGCGATGTAGGTACATTCATCAGGACAAAACATATTAAGTTAGTTAGTTAAAACATAGTTTAACATATATTTATGCCTATAAAATTACATTAACATAGTATAGTCGTCATTACAAGTCAATTAAATAATTGATTTAATATAAAATCGATAGATAAGTCCCAATGCTTTTATTTTATATATATATATGTATATTTTTAATACTGGTGCTAAATTTAACTCTATTATTTAGAACCGTCGCATAATGAAAAAAACTTTTCATTTCTCTGTAGTGCATCGAATGTTTTGAATATATTAAAACATACATATGGATTAGAAAATCTCTTCATATATTGTATGTTTTTGACTATTATCGAAATATACTTTACGTTAAAAGGTTACATTTTTATATGACAGTTAGGAGACATGCATACGTAAACAGGTTTTTATATATGAAAAATAACAATTTTCCTAATATTGTTTTACCCAATGTAAGAAAAAAAAATATATTATATATATATATATAATATTTACTAGATTAATTAATGTAGTGTAGTTAAATTAATACAACATTGATTATTAATTTGTAAACATATATATATATATATATATATATATAATGTAATAAATAACATGATAAGATATTCAAGAAAATTAATTTAAAATATACTAAAATACTCATAAAATTCAAATAATAATAAGAGTAGTTTAGTATATCTAATATTTAAATTGTCCAACATTTGTCCAACCCGCGTTTGTGTCGTCCATCTGGTAAATACCTTATGTAGAGATTTATTTGACGTCACAAACGCAATGATGAATGCTACGTCATAAATCGGGCGGGTCTTCAACACGTCATTATTGACACAAATTACACCTAATGTATATTTGGATACAGGTCGCAGAGGAATTGGAATGACAGCTGGGATTTCGGATTACCGAATGTCACAAAATAAAAATTTCATTGTAACATTTTGGTTATCACCATCACACTGTTCAAACTAGGTAAATGGGTATCCGAAATAGCAGATTCTAGTTGTTTTGTTTTGTGAGATGGTGTTAAATGAGAAGTCGACAAGAAAAAACTTTTTTTTTTCTCTTTTTATGGCTGTACACAGATTAGCCAATGTCAAGTTTATAGCAATTGAGAATTAAAGTTAGGAAAAATGGCGGGAAACTTCGCACTCTTAGGACGTGGCTCCCTCAAACCCTTCCCAAATCAATACCTGTTAACCATTCAGAAACTAGCCACTACACAAACGACACCAAAACTATGATGTCCACGACACAACCAACACCAGTCCTTTTCAAAATTAGCCAACAAACATTAATCCTAAAAAAAGTTGGAGGTCCTGGGTTCGATTCCCGGCTGCTCTGGTGGGAGGCTTCGGCCGTGGCTAGTTACCACCCAACCGACAAAGACGTGTCGCCAAGCGATTTAGCGTAGCGTAGAAACCAACTAGGAGCGTGGGTTTACCATACTCCTAACAGGTTAGCCCGCTACCATCCTAGACAGCATCATCACTTACCACCAGGTGAGATAGCCGTCAAGGGCTGACTTGTAGTGTATAAAAAAAAGCGTGAAAGAACCGCCCTATATAAAGTCTCACGCCTTTCTCTCGACATAAACCTTTATTGCTTTAAAAACTCAACCAAAATACTTAAGTCCATTTGAATATGCCTAATCACTCATCGTTATCACCCTGGGACATACATTATGTGCCTTTATATTATATCTAGTGTATATTTACATAGGCGTGCTCTACGCGGCTCATATTATGTTGCAACAGCGGCAGTACCGCGGCCGCGCGCCGCCGCCGGCCACGGGCGGAGTCACGGGCGCGAAGTAAGCGTGCACCTTTATGTTCGGCAGATGGTTCTGTGACAGATGAACATCCAATTTACCACGCAACAATATCTAACGGACAATCCGTAGTACGTTAGACGAGTATATTCACGCACGCACGCACGCAAACACGTGCTGGTACGTACATTTTCACGCACGCACTCGAACGCACTCACAATGCATACCCAGAGAAGCACGCACGCACGCACGCACGCACGCACGTAAGCACGCACGCACGCACGCACGCACCCTTGTACACGATTGCGCATGTACATAAAAATAAAACTATCACAATAATCTATACAAATAAATAAAATTGGAGTGTCTGTTTGTAATATTGAAATAACCGTTTTTTACCACATGCAAATGAATATGTATACGGTACATACACCAAAATAACATTTTTTACAATTTTTGTCTGTCTTTCTGTCTGTTTGTTCCGGCTAATCTCTGAAATGGCTGGACCGATTTTTACGTGACTTTATTGGCAGGTAGCTGATGTAATAAGGAGTAACTCAGGCTACTTTTATTTTAGAAAAATAAAGTAATGTTGCAATGTCCAAGTACTGTAATAATTTCAAGGTCGTCTGTCGTAGTTCAGTAATCCATTGCTTCGCGATTGGAAGACAAACAAACACACTTTCACACATTAACTCAACGCAGACGAAGTCGCGGGCATCAGCTAGTATTATAGATTACTGCAAAATCCTTGTAGAAACAAAAAATTACAGTCCATTTTTGTTATTTGCACTTAATCTAAGGTTTATACTATAAAACTTTTATCTCCTTGCGTCATGGTATTTTTTAACTGTAACATAAACCTCGTGACAGTTGGCAGAAAACGTCAAAAATATAAAAATGCTCCATTAACGTTTAAGTTTAACGAATAAAAACTTTTACCACTAATTTAAAGATAGTTTTCCGTAACAATGTACCTTATTTATTTAATTTACAACTTTGGAAGGTCCAAGGTAGGTCCTTCTCCTTATCCCGTGGAGGGTCTGCCTCGGCGGACGCCGCTGTCTGGGTTGCGGTCGAGTGCACAAGTGCTCCCGTGACCCAGCCACCAGGCGACGCGAAGGAGCATCGCTGGGTTTTAGTGGGTATTCTGGTCGCCAGCCTGGCCGCCAGGGAGTCCCACATACCCCGTCGGAAGCGGCGCAGTCTTGCCTGCATCGCTTCCGGAGGGGATGCGTAAACGCATTTCCCAGCGGGGAAAAAAGAAAAAACAAAAAAGGTCCTTCTCCTTATGAAGATAGTCTGCAAATTAAAACGGTATAAGAACTCAAATGGGGGGGGGGGGGGGGGGGGGGGGGTTTAGATGTACATACCCTAAGCTTGCGTATCGCGTTCCTGGTGACCATCTGGCAGTCGTACAGTTCGATGAGCTGGAGGTTGTGGCAGGAGATGAGGTGCTCCAGCGCGCCGTCCGTCACCAGCGGGCAGTTGTCCAGCCCTGGGGAACCGGTTTATCATGACGAATGAGCGCCCATTACGGGTATCGCCCAATAGAGATTCTCTCCGTTGAATAGACTCGATTAGATCGTCCCGTCGGACGTCAGTATATTCCGTAGACTGATTTTTTTGTTTCACTATTTTGTGCAAAGGAATTTATCATACATGATGAAGGACCACCACTCTATGAAGGTTCCGCCACTTTTCTGCGATTCTCTATATCGAAATATATATATATAAAAATCAATTGCTGTTCATTAGTCTCGCTAAAACTCGAGAACGGTTGAACGGATTTATCTCATCTTGATCTTGAAATGTAGGTGGTGGTCTAGGGAAGGTTTAAAAAGTGAGAAAAATTCGTATAATTGCCGGGAAAACCCTAAAAACAGCGCTTTTCTTTTTCCCATATAAACGTTTTCTAAATAAAATGTTTAGTCAATTTGAAGTTTATTGCTATTCAATAAAGTTCATATTAAATTATAACCACTCACTGTTGTCAATGTAGGTGTGTTCCTATCTTCAAGGAGTCAATTTAATATATACAGCGGTTACGCTGCACAAATTTCAATTTCAATCATGTCTAAATCAGTTAATTTCAATAGCTTTATTTAACGCGGTAATCTCGGGAAATACGGGTCCGATGTGAAAATCTCTTTCAACTCAAACAAACTCGATGTTCGATAGTCCATTTATTGAAGACGTCTAAAGATATTTAGGCAATATTTAATCCCGGTATTACCACAGAAACGGGAACTACGCGGGAGAAATCGCGGGTCACAGCTAGTAACTTAATAAAAATAATAAAGCTGTTAGGTGAATGGTAAACCCACACTCCTAACTGGTTTCTACGCAACATCGTGCCGGAACGCTTTATCGCTTGGCGACACGTCTTTCGAAGCTTCCCACCAGACCTGACTTAAGCCGGGAATCGACCCCAGGACCTCCAACTTTATAATACGAATTGGACAGCATCCAACCATCATACTTAATTGTTTAGCGGTAGTGGTCACTAGCCACGGCCGAAAGCTACAAGCAGAGCAGAGCAGAAGAAATTCAGAATGCACCAATACCCAAATACCCCACTTTTAATAGACTAAAGCAAGGCCAGCTATCCCACTACTTACCCAGTACGGTAAGGTGCTCAGCAGCGCACGGCGACATTGACAGCTGCTTGATTCCGAAGTCCGTGATCAGCTCACAGTGGGACAGCGTCTGTTGAGAGATTGTCTCTGTGTCAATAAACTGACAAAAATCCTTCAAATAACTCAGTATGCCTTATTGATGAACCTGAACATTCTCGACTCACTACAGAGCACGAGTCCACCACGCTGGCCATGTGCAGATTGGCAGACTTCACACGCCTTTGAGAACATTACGGAGAACTCTCAGGCGTGCAGGTTTACTCACCATGTTTTCCTTCACCGTTGAAGCGAGTGATATTTTAATCGCTTAAAAACGTACATAACTCCAAATAGTTCGAGGTGCGTACCCGGGTTCGAACCCCCGATCTCTGATTAGGAGGCGGACGTCCAAACCACTACAGCTGTATGCCCATAAACTTACCAAAACCCAGTGTGTCCAGAAACACTTCCAAAACCCAAAAAAAGAACCCCAGAACGCCCAGCCACGTTACTAACACCCGTCAAAAAAGTATGCCCATTAACTAACCAAAACCCAATGATCAGAAAAGAGGAGAAACAAAACCCTGTATGCCCGGAACACCATGACAATATTTTACCGGGTTTTTTGGAGGTGTTTCCTGGCCTTCACTCACCAGCTTCTCCAGTCTGGGACAGCCCATCGCGAGGTGCACTAACGTGGCGTCAGTTATCAGGACACACTCCTCTAGGTCCATTCGCTCCAGCATCCGGCAGCTCTGTGGACAGAGGTAATAGTACCTGGATGAATTTGGAGTACTTGTAACTGCTGAGGATACCAAGATAGCTAGATAATAGCGTGAGGGGGCTTTGGGGAGAGCGAAGGGCGGTTTATTTTAATACACTACAAGTTAGCCCTTGACGGCTATCTCACCTGGTGGTAAGTGATGATGCTGTCCAGGATGGTAGCGGGTTAACCTGTTAGGAGTATGGTAAACCCACGCTCCTAATTGGTTTATACGCGACATCGGAACGCTAAATCGCTTGGCGACACGTCTTTATCGGTAGGGTGGTAACTCCCACCAGACCAGACTCGAGCCGGGAATCGAATCCAGGACCTCCAACTTTATAATGCGACAGCGCACGCAATGCTACATGGAGGTCGGTACCCGTACCTGTGGGTTAATGCGCTTTTTCTCTCTCACCCTTTTGTTTGACCTTGACCAAGTTTGGGTCATTTAAAATCAAAGATGGATACGTCGATTATTTTTTGGCCTTGGTATTTGAATAATGTTTTAACCTAGTCAAGGTTATTGAACGATCGGAGAACCGATGGACGTTGGGGTCCCAAGGTGTTGGAATGGCGACCCCGCACCGGTAAACATAGCGTTGGTCGACCCCCAACAAGGTGGACAGACGACATCAAACGCGTCGCAGGGAGCCGCTGGATACAAGCGACCCAAGACCGTGGCCATTGGAGCTGTCTACAAAAGACCTATGTCCAGCAGTGGACGTCTATCGGTTGAAATGATGATGATGATGATGAAGGTTATTGAAAATGTTAGCTCCTAAACTGCATCTCACCCTGGCCAAAGCTTGGAAGCCCGCGTCTGTGAGGTGGGCGCACTGTGCCAGCTCCAACGTCACCAGCTCGGGACAGCTGGCCGCCAGCGCCGACAGCGAGGCGTCCGTCAGCAAGGAGCAGCCGGAGACGCATAGCCGCCGCATAGCACCGCCCAGCTTGGATATCGACTCGTCTGTCAGATTCTGGAGACAACGACTTATGTAACAAAGAACTATAGTTCATCATCATGATGAACTCAATGCCGGCTCACTACAGAGCACGGTTCTCCTTTCAATATGAGAAGGGTTCGGCCATAGTCCACCACGCTGGCCATGTGCGGATTGGCTGACTTCACACGCCTTTGAGAACATGGCGGAGAACTCTCAGGCGTGCAGGTTTCCTCATGATGTTTGCTTTCATCTTCACCTCAAAATTGGATGTTTTAAATATCTTACGGGCCTATATCGAAACATATAAAATTCGTTCTAATGCGTTCTAAATGCGTTCTATCAAAAAAACAGCACTTCAGTTAAAAGCTTCCTGTCATAAAACAGCACGCGAGTTAAAATTACCCTTATTAACAGTTGCTGATGCAGCTTTTCTAGTGGCTTTATGTAAAAGGGTTTAAGATTTGCCATGTGTTGTTTAATGTAGGCTCATGGATATAATAAATAAATGGCTATGTATAATGTTACATGATTGTGAGCGATGGTGAATGGGTATGAGTTTGATGGATGAGTATAATGGATGAGGATGGTGATGAGCGGTACTTAGTCAAAAGGTACTCACTTCACACCCTTGCACGTTCAGTACTTCTAGGTCAGGACAGTATGTGGCGAGGCAGGATACCGCCTTGTCGTTAACATTCTTACAACCTGTCGACAAGAGATATATTAATCAACACATCTATACAAATAAATAGAATTGGAGTGTCTGTTTGTAATAATGAAATAACCGTTTTTTACTACATGTATATGAATATGTGTACGGTACATACACCAAAATAACATTTTTTACAATTTTTGTCTGTCTGTCTGTCTGTTTGTTCCCACTAATCTCTTACGGGACTTTTATTGGCAGGTAGCTGATGTAATAAGGAGTAACTTAGGCTACTTTTATTGTAGAACAAGTCTTTTATTTCAGAAAAATAAAGTAATGTTGCAGTGTTCAAGGTCGTCTGTCGTAGTTTAGTAATTGGAAGACAAACAAACACACTTTCACACATTAACTCAACGCAGACGAAGTCGCGGGCATCAGCTAGTACAAAATAAAATAAATTCATTATTCTTAGTACTAATCCATAATCTTTTCGTTAATTTTTAGTGTGTTGGAAAATATTAAAAAAATTATGTACAAAAATAAAAAAAACGAGCCCATAAAGAAAATATATATATTTAATGTTTATTTTAACACACAGTCGTTTTACTATTTTATTAAGAACACACTCGTGCCTTGTCTATATAATAATAAATGCCTTATTACAAAACCTGTTATCTAAAGGCAAAAAAGTACGTCATTACACTTAGCGGGGTTGCAATTATGGGCTGCAAATTAATTGAATCAAGAACATCCCACATCCCAAAACATCCCAGAAACAAAGGTGTCTAGCAGTGGATAATATGCTGTGGATGACTATGATAAGATGTCGATAATTATGATGAAATGATGATGAAATAACTCACCCCTGCATATAAAACTTTTGAGTTTGGGACAGCCCCGCGCCAACGCTTCCACGCCATTCTCCGTTATAGATTGACACCACGAAACGTTCACATGTGTTAGAAGCTGCAAGTAATAGGCAGCAAGATTTTTAAACAGTTTTTTATGGCGTCTAATTAATACATTAAACCTTACCTATCCTTAATAATAAAAAAGATGACTATTTAGAATGTAAGAAACACAGCCTATTTGTTTGTTACTTATCACACTGTGTTGCTCATGATTAAGAGGTTAGAAACTAGTCGAGCACCCTAGACGTAAATTGACTAGAGCGGTTATGTTTTACTATTTACTAAACGTGTGGCAGTTTAAACTCTTAAAAGATATATCTTACCGGACATCCATCGGACAAAGCTTTTAATGATATGTCTGTTATACTGGGACACGAGTCCAAATTTATTCTGTAAAAAAAAAGTATGAGATAGCATTTTATCAACATTATTAACGACCTTTTTTTTTATACACTACAAATTAACCCTTGACGGCTCACGTGGTGGTAGGTGATGATGCAGTCTAGGATGGTAACTAACCTGTTAGGGGTATGGTAAACCCATACTCCTATCGGTTTCTACGCGACATCGTGCCGGAACGCTAAATCGCTTGGCGACACGTCTTTGTCGGTAGGGTGGTAGCCACGGCCGAAGCCTCCCAGACCAGACTCGAGCCGGGATCGAACCCAGGACCTCCAACTTTTTAATCTGACAGCGCGCGCGCTGCGCCAAGGAAAGTCATCAAAAACCTTTTCTATATTTCCCTCATTTGAAAGTTATCTGGAAGACATCGCTTAGCCTTTTAAAATTATCCATTCAGCATTGTTTTGTGGTTTAAAATAAATTACTTAGAAGAAGCGCTAATCATTCTAATACTAGTATTCTAAATCCGATTCTATGAAAACTTACTACTCACTTCTGTAGTTTGCTGCATTTCCTGCCCAAAGCTTGGCAGGACTGGTCTGTTACCTTCTTGCATTTGTTTAGGTTTAGTTCTTCTATGTTCGGACATGACTGTAAGGGGAAAAAAACTAAATTAATAAGTCATTATTTGGCATTATACGGAAATGGCTACCTTAATTTCTTTCTAATCTACAAGTTAGCGCTTTTTTTGGGTATTCTGGATTCTGGTGGCCACTGGCGAGTCCCATAAATCCCACCGGAAGCGACAGATATTCGACACATCCGGAGGGCTCGCGTAAAAACATTTCCTAGTGTTAAAAAAATGAATTCTCAAATGCACTGCGCCGCCAGGGAAGTCGTGAAAAAAATTAAAAAAGGGTGCAATAAAAGGTAAAGAGCATAGAGAGATACGTATATAGTAAAGAACGAGAGGTACCTGAGCTAGTGTTTTGATGGACCCGTCAGCTATACTCTCACAGCCCCGCAATGACAACTGCCTGAGGAAACCGCCGCAGCGTTGCGATATGTTCTCTATTACTGGACCCTGCAACACCATTATTGGTCTATACTTGCAATTTAATAAAGTTCATTTTAACTCGCGTGCTGTTTTTTCAACGAGACTTGCCGCGTTTCAATATAGAACAGCACGTCAGTTAAAATCGTACAGTTCTTATAAATGATCAGAAAAATAGATATATATTAAAGTTAAATCAATTTTCACAAATATAAATAAACTACGCCTATACAGTAGTAGACGAGCTTTAGACAATGCTTGTGGCATATATGGTATAGATTCCTGTATGGATTTCGTACTTTTATTTTTATGCCTTTGCCGTAGTTTAGGAAGATTCGCATTTCGATACAGTTACCCTGTTATTTCTATACAGCTGTCAATTTCGTTATATAAAAATCATGTATTTTCCGTCTTACTCAGATCTAGAATATATTTTCCAATTTAATAACTTGCCTAATAATAAATCATATATTTGCAAGAACGTTTGTACATAAGTTATGATAGTCAATATAATTTTGTCAATAAAAAGATTATAACATTAAAATAAATAAATAGTTTGCAAAATATAAGTAAAATTTAAGTAATCATTAAAATTCTAACATAAATAATAATTATGTCCAGTATATTATGTTAAAAAAATACAACTTAGAATTCATTTATTTCAGTTTCATTTAAATAATAGCAACATATTTTTTTACCGATATGCACAGGGTTCGAAGTCCGATTGCTACATGGACCGTTACCAATCTACTTTGATCGCCTCTTTCTATATACAGCACCTAACTCAAAATACAGCACTTTTTGGTTGGCAGTTTATGATCCGTTATATTTTAATTGAGTTTAGTTGAATCTAGATCTTACCTCTACATCAGTCTGAAAGTCAAATAAGTCTATTCGTTGCCAGTTGGAGCCGTCGAGGGCTAATATGTTCCATAGCTTTGATACCTGAGGACAAAACGTATAAAATGTGTACATATTAATAGATTAATAGAAACCAATTGGGAGTATGAGTTTACCCATACCCCTAACAGGTTAGCCCGCTACCATCTTAGGCTGCATCATCACTTACCATCAGGTGAGATTGCCGTCAAGGGCTAACTTGTAGTGGATAAAAAAAAAAGGTCTGTATCTGTACCGCTAATAAACTTTTTACTATGACTTTTTTATGAATTACAAAGTTGGAGGTCCTGGGTTCGATTCCCGGCTCGAGTCTGGTCTGGTAGGAGTTACCACCCTACCAACAAAGACGTGTCGTCAAGCGATTTAGCGTTCCGGCACGAAATCGCGTAATATGGGTTTACCATACCCCTAACAGGTTAGCCCGCTCACACCTTAAACTGTATCATCACTTACCACCAGGTGAGATAGCCGTCAAGGGTTAACTTGTAGTGGATAAAAAAAACGAAAGGTTTCTTGTACTACAATACATGGTACGGTAATAGCGACTCTAATCCTATAACTTAAGATCGATTTTACTTGGACGTTATAGTGTTCGATAATCGATAGCGACTCCACGTTTGCCAGTGTGCAAATCTTATACTAAGGCTACTTGACAAATGGGACTTCAAGACCCTATCGACAACGCTCACCGGCGAAGATGAGGTCTCTAATATCTGACGTTATCCGGACGTGGGTCTCATCCACAGTCACTTAGGGTGACGTTGGAATAAATCCAATTTCCAACCTCACCCTATGCTAAGGCCCAAGCCTCACAGGCGAAGCCCTTAGGGGGACGTTTCCCAGATGTCATCCATCCCAAGTGCTCTTCTCACAGGCTGAGAAAACAAACCCCCGGTGAAACAGTAATACCTAATAGGGTTATCTGCTATTGTCAATTCGAAACAACATGGGATTTCATAGTGTGAAAAAAAGTTACAACTGCCCCAGGTTGCTCCAGGAGGCACAATGGGAAATGGAAGGGACTTGATTACCTGTGCACATCTACATAGCGACACCACATCCAAGTATGAGAGTATCCTCAGCAGCAACTCCTTGGGCAGTTTTTTGTTTATATGGTTATCATCTTCGCCCGAAAACCGAGCGATCTGAAATATAATAATATTTGTTGTTTTTTATATGAAATAACAAAAAAAACTGTGATAGCCTAGTGGTTAGGACGTCAGCCTCCTAATCAGCGGTTCGAATACGGGCACGCACCTCTAACTTTTCGGAGTTGTGCGTTTTTAACAATTAAAATGTCACTTGCTTCAACGGTGAAGGAAAAAATCGTGAGGAAACCTGCCCGCCTGAGAGTTCTCCGTAATGTTCTCAAAGGCGTGTGAAGTCTGCCAATCCGCACATGGCCAGCGTGGTGGACTATGGCCAAACCCTTCTCATATCGAGAGGAGACCAGTGCTCTGTAGTGAGCCGGTAATGGGTTGATCATGATGATTTGAAACATCTAAATCCAGTTAATGTAAGATGCCAATTTTTACCAGTTCTGGAAATCACGAAAACAAAATCTAAGCAAAATTATTTTTTTAATGTTGGGATCAGCCCTTTTGGTTACATTTACGTTAATATTAAATTTCATTGTTATGCAGTAATTTCAATTCAAATAAATCATCATCAAATGCAAATAATCTTTATTCAAATAGTCCTTAAAAAGGCATTTTTGACGCGTCAATAATTTACATAGTAGTGATTTGATGGTGATAACCACATTCGTAAACTTAAAACTAAAGCTATGAGGGTTCCAAACGCACGCTGGTCTAAGAAGAAGCCCACAACAAATATAACCGGGAATTTTTTGTGTTATGTCTAAAATAGTGCTATTAATCACAAACATTGTTAATTTGGTCAAATTAATTAAGTTTTATTGAGTCATGGTTCACAAAGCTAGCACCCATTAACTTTAATGCTTCATTTTGAAAAAAAAAAAAAGCAGTAGTCAAGATTAAAATAATATGCAACTAATGCCAGTTCTCATGCCATTAAAAATATTATTTCTCATTTGTTTGCATCATTTCAAAAAACAATACCTAATACTTTTTATTATATTAATAGTGAATATAATGATTTCCCTGCGACTCGTTTGATGTTGTCTGTCCACCTTGTTGAGGGTCGACCAACGCTACGGAGCCGCTGGATACAAGCGGCCCAAGACCGCGGCCATTGGAACTCCTTACAAAAGACCTATGTCCAGCTGTGGACGTCTAATGGTTGAAATGATGATAATGATTTAGCGTTCCAGTATGATGCTGAGTAGAAACCGATTATGCATTTGATGAAATAGAAGATTTTTTCAAACATTCATATTATTTACCTTCTTTATCATATTTTTATTTTATTATTCTTTATTGAAATCAAACTCATTCTCTGTCTCTCACACACACACACACACAGGATTTTTTGTTTCATGATTGTTAAGTATTATTGGTTGTAACAAGTGCTCATGGAGCCATTTTATGAGGGAGAGGGCTGGCTGTCTACTGTCTGACAAAATCTAGCAAGGACAGCCAGTACTGATCCAAATAATAATCCAAATTGGTGTTTATGCACATAAATTATTAAGTTATTATTATTTTATACTCAAACATTATATTTGAGCTCCTCTGCAGATGTTCATGGACATTTGTGATCACTTAATAACAAGAGACCCTGTTTGCTTATTTGCCTGTGATGTAATTTTAAAACACAAAAAAAAACATTACTAATAGTTAAAAAAAAAACTTGCTTTAACGGTGAAGAAAAACGTCGTGAGGAAACCTGCACACCTGAGAGTTTTGCATAATGTTCTCAAAGGTGTGTGAAGTCTGCCAATCCGCAAAGGCCATATTAAGAGGAGACCCGTGCTCTGTAGTGAGCCTGTAATGGGTTGATCATGACTTATAGTCTTACATTTTATACAATCATTAAACATGCTTGAAATGCATATTATAAATAAACATTAATAAGTTTACATTAGGTGTTTAAATATTAATCAGAGAACATTTAATAGCAATTACATTTAATTAATATATAGAGAGGAGTATTATAAATCAATTAAAACAAATATGAAATAACTGTTTCTGTTATATATGTAAAAGAAACAATAGTTAGATGTCTGTAATTTGAATTATATAGTATATTTAAATCTATTAGTCTTTTTCACTAGGGACCATGAGGTCCTGGGTTTTCTTCTTGGATCAGTTCATTATATATATTATATATATTTCTTAGACCGGGGCACGTTTGGAACCCTCATAGCTTCAGTTTTAAGTTTACGAATGTAGTTATCACCATCAAATCACTACTATGTAAATTATTGACGCGTCAAAAGCGCCTTTTAAAGGACTATTTAAATAAAGATTATTTTGAATTTTGAATTGGATTATAATGCACCAACCCAAACTATATTTGTAGATAGATGAGATTTACTCTAGTTTTTCATTTTACTATTTAGCTGTATGACACTAAAAGAGTTGTGGGTGTTTTGATCTAGTTAAAAGAAATCTATGTATTATACAAGCGGAATACAATACATATAGATAAGGCCTGTCTATTATCGCTGTCCCAGGGTTATATCAGATAATTGAGACCACACTTACTTACATATATAGGCCAGAACAGGTTAGGTTCCAAATTTCAGGTATATTAAAATATAACAATGTTTTTTATAAGATTTCCATTACGTATAGCGACAACAAAGATGACAATTTTATTTGGGAAACATAAAATTAGACATATTAAAGGGTAAGTAAAGTCTGTAAATCAGCCTTAGGTTAGGTCAATCAGTTGGAAATTTGTGTTGATTACCCCAATGCTCAGGAGATCATGTTAACTGAACTAGAACTGCTGTTATAGATTATTATAAATATATTTTCTTTTATTCTTTCTTTAGCCCGGCTCAGAAGAGCATTTTGATAAACATTAGTTTTTTATTAAATTACTAGTCGATGAACACAACCTTGTCTACGCTGATTACGGTTTTTAAAACTCCTATGGAATAAGTTACCAATTTGAGATAAATTTCTGTGCCAAGCTGAAACTCTAGTTATAGTTCATTGAAGTACAGTTTTTCATAAATCCCACGGGAAATGTCGATACATTTAATAAAAAATATGCCACAAGCCCAAGACATTTATCACTGAGGTTTGTAAAAACAATACTTCCTACTATAATCCCATTGTAAGAATGTGTCGTTTGTACAATGAGATTGTCAGTATAGACTCCAAAATTGATATCTTTAACAGTCACTATAGGAAGTTTTGTTTGAGTGTAATGGAATTGATTAAGTAAACAGTAGGTATTACACCTAACTTTATATTTATATTTCTGTAATTGGTTATATTAAACTTTTGTCACGCTGTGCAGTCAATTAGAATTACAATTAGATATAGAATATGTAACTAAGTTAAGATTTAATTATAAGGATTGTAATTTGTTAAGATTGCCAAATAAAAAAAAAAAAAGTATCCTATGTCCATCTCCTGGTTCTAACCTACCTCCCCACTGAGTTTCAGCCAAATCGGTTCAGCCGTTCATGAGTTATAAATAGTGTAACTGACATGACTTTCTTTTAGGTATATAGATTATCTGCATTGACCAGTCAGTATATTAACTGTGACAATATATAGATACTCTGTTTATATAGTATTTTAAGTTAATTATTTTAATTGAAACAATGGTAAAACTAATTATAATTATAATATTAATTATCATGATCAACCCATTACTGGCTCACTACAGAGCATGGGTCTTCTCTCAATGTGAGAAGGGTTTGGCCATAGTCCACCACGCTGGCCATGTTGTGGCGCATGGATTGGCAAACTTCACACGCCTTTGAGAACATTATGGTGAACTCTCAGGCGTGCAGTGCAAGTGATATTTAAATTGTTTAAAAACGCATTTAACTCCGAAAAGTTAGAGGTGCGTGCCCAGATTCGAACCGCCAACCTCTGATAAACAGACTGACGCTCTAACCACTAGGCTATCACAGCTTCGTTTTTATATTAATTATAAATCATTCAAAATTTGTAATTATTTTTCTAGACAAATTATAATTAGGTATATTAAAACATATTCCAAATTCGAAACATAACTGCAAATTCGTCGTAGTGCGTAGGTACACGGTACTTGTACATACGTAACGGTAAATAATCATTGAGTTGATTGAACCAACAAAGGTCAATACACTTGACGACTTTAATTCCTTATAATTAATACCTAAACTACAATGCGATAATGCGCGCTAACCTTTATTTAAAAAAAAAAAAAAAAACATCGAAAACATGCACGAACAAAACAACAGTTTTATAAATAGAACGAATTGTTTATCTTAAAGACTTCTTGATTAAATAACAGCATTTGAGATGATTTTTAGTTGTACATGAAGCGTATGGAACATAAAACTGTTAATAACGCGTGTAAGAACAAAGAAACTCGTCTGTAAAGTACGTAGAGCTTGCTGTCAGCTGTTTTTGAAAAATACAAACAAAGTGTACGATCGATTGTATTGCACTTACCTCGAACTTATTCCTTGCGGAATAAGACATACTCGGGAAAGGCGTCACTTTAGCCACTGTTATAATTCACTGGCACAGCACGAGTTAATAAAATGCAACGCTGAATAAATATTCTCAGCAAATATGGTGGAAATTTTGGATTTTTCGCCGACCGAACGATGGAACTCCGTTGTTCAGACTTACAATTCGTCTGGAAACCGTTGACACTGACAGACGACGGTCACAACTTCGAGTTCACGAAAATATAAACAAAACTATCCATCCATCGATTTTATCTACCCGTATCTATATTTAAAATATTTCTTATTATGTTATTACAAAAGAAGGCTCGATACCGATAAGTTATTAGATATGTTAAATTACAACTTTCATGTATGTTTAAGAACGAAACTGCCAATGACAAGTACTGACAGCAATAATTGACATTAAAATTGACACAAATATATTTTCCAAGGCATAGACTTTTAGCGCGCAATTTAAATGTTTCTGATCAGGCTCGGATATTTCCATTGATTAAGACCTCCTTAGTCCTTTATCCATGATTATTCATGCCTTGCATGAGGCAAATATGGAAATTGAAATAACAAATACACAAGTTAAGTAGAAAGTAATTTGTAGTTTATTACTAATTGTATTTTATTGTATTTTATTTTATAATAAATTACCTATTGATATCTTGGAGATGTCTATTAATAAGTTCAAAGTTTTTATAAAACGAAAGCTTGCAGAAAAATCATATTACGATATTAAGGATTATATAAACGATAAAAAAGCTTGGGTGTGAATTGCTCTATCTCCATAGGTACTTATTATTCATTATGTGAGATGGTGATAACGAAAAAAAAGAAAAACCCCGGCTAAGTTTGTTGTGGGCTTCTTCTTAGACCGCGGCGCGTTTGGAACCCTCATAGCTTTAGTTTTAAGTTTACGAATATAGTTATCACCATGAAATAACTACTATGTAAATTATTGATGCGTCAAAAGTGCCTTTTTAAGGACTATTTGAATAAAGATTATTTTGAATTTGAATTTGACTATTTTTTTTTGTGTACTGGTTAATTTTTTCAGTTAATTAGAAATCCAATAAGATGCAAAAATCGAAAAATCTTAGTGTTTCTTAAAACAAAAATATGAAAAGCCGAGAATATTTGGCCAAAATTAATAAGGTCCAATTTAACAACAATTAATTATTAAAACATTCTTTGCATTCAATTTGATGGTAAATTTAAATTTTTGGCATTGATTTATTGTATTATTTAACTAAAAATTTAAATTTTTGGCAATACCATAAAATACTCTGTTATTGTGCCTATATATAAAACTAATAACTGATAGAAGTCAAACGTATATAGCTAAATTTTATATATTAACGCCCGCGATAAAAATTATATTATAAATAGTAAAAACACTGTAGAAAAATACTGTGGAAAAAAAAGAAAAAAAAAACAATTAAAACTTGCGTACTAATAGCTTTATTGTAATCAGTCTTAAAGTATATAAGTAGATAAAGATATATGAAAAAAAAAATGGCCTTAAAATTATCGCTCGCGCTAGTGTCATTCATAAATATTATTATTTTAAAATTTACCTAATTCCATTTCACAAGAGTCAAACAATATAAAAGAGGAGATCTTTTTCATAAAAAAATAATTATTTATCAAGAAACAACATTCTCTTTTTCATTCCTGTTAAAAATTACGTTTCTCATAAGTATAGGTACCTACTCTAACAGTTTTTTTTTTGTTTATTTAACTTGTGACGTCACCGAAGTCACGTGACCCACATGTGAAATTAAGAAGTGTTTTTGCGGCTTTTATTCCATTTGAATTTCATTATTGATTTTTATTAAATACTAGCTGATGCCCACGACTTCGTCTGCGTTGAGTTCGTTTGTGTGAAAGTTTGTTTGTTTGCTTACAGTACAGTGCATACAATCCAATCATTTTTTAAATTATTATTAAAATTCAATCATTTTTATCTTAAAAATGATTGAATTTGAACTTTATAAAGCGGTAATAAAGTGCAAATTGATTATTTGACGTTAGGAACACACCTACATTGCTTAGACAACAGAGTGCTTGTAATTTAATGAACTTTATGCAATAGCAATAAAGTTCAAATTAACTCTACGTTATAGTTAGAAAACGTTTGTATGGGTTAAAGTAAAGGGCTGTTTTTAGGGTTTTCCCGGCAATTATTCTAATTTTTCTCACTTTTTAAACCTTCCCTAGACCTCCACGAACATTTCAAGACCAAGATAACATAAATCCGTTCAGCCGTTCTCGAGTTTTAGCGAGACCAACGAACAGCAATTGATTTATATATATAGATACTTACGAAATAGATATACGGTTATCATTATTGCTAATTAAAGTAGTTTTTATGAAGCAAATTTCCGCAAACTTTAAAGTTGGGAAGCATAGAGTTAATAGAAAGTGATAAAGATATTTCTTATCAAAAAATTCGCAAGCGGCCTTGAACTGTACACAAACAATATTATCGTAGTTTCTTTTCTACAGAAAAACTTCTTCTTGATTGTTATTTTTCCTAGTTTTAACTTGTTTATTTATAGTTTAATTATTAATTAATTTAAAACTAAAATGTGCTTCTCTTGTATCCAATACACGTCAGCATCGTAAGCCCCTTGCTTCTGACCTCTAAGGTTAGGTTCCTTATAAAATCACGATGACCTTCTGAACGGGTTGGGTACGGGATTGTCGACCTTCTCGAACGGGTAATAAGGGTGGGATTGCCAGAAGGAAGGCATCGTGTATCTGGTTCCATCGTCGAACTCGTTTATCTTTTGTACTTCTTGTTGCGTCAGTTCGAAGTCGAATATGTTGATGTTCTCTTTGAGCCGGGAGTACTTCAGTGTTTTTGGTATCGGTATAATTTGTCTGTCCACCTGCAAGAAAATTTAATTTCAATAGAAGCTACCCTTTTGTTATGAGCCGAGATGGGAGTCAGTCCCCACTGAAGGGCGTGGGCGTGGGCGTGGGCGTGCAAACGAAAGAGCACGAGTCGGCAGCTGACGCGGCACCCAGTACAACACCACTACGCGAACTCGCTCTGGACGGGTAGTTAAACCAGTGGTTAGATATCCCTTAGATATAGACTAGTAATGGCTTTTTTTTTTTTATACGCACCCGTCATCACAGGGCGTTGGCAGGGTGTCCTCTTTCGTAAAAAGAGACCTTATTTGCTTTATTATAAATCAGTACATTTAAAATTTTTCACTACATAAACAATTAAATTAATTTTAAACTTATTTAAATCTAAAACTTACAATAAAAATTATTCTAAAAAAGGTCTACAATTAAAATCAAAACAATTAAAATCTTTATCACTAACTTAACTAATCGAGGGTGTGGTCTAAATGCTTCAAAGCTCGGAGCCCGGAGTTCGCAGACTAGTAACGGCTTAGCATGTATAACTCCGGACGACCACCGTAAGTTCTGGGTTCGATTTCCAGTTTTGCTGCTGGGATAATTTGGCCGCGGTTAGTTTATCATCCTACAGGCACAGATGGAGCGACGGGAAATTTCCTACTGAGATACCCGACTTTTTTAGAGATCTCGGGTTCTAACCACTTAAACCTCCTCGGTGTTCACCATCAGCATATAAAAACGAGAGGCTCCGGGATCTCATTTTTTATTTGTCGTGGTGGAAAAGCTTTATGGCTACCTCCTTGGGCGGGAAGGAGGTTATGTGGGACTCCCACCCCCGGAAAGGGGGTACCCGAACTAAAAACCACTAAGGCCATCTCCCTCTCGTTGCTTTCACTGGACGCCCAGGGGACCCGTTGTATACTTCCCGGACGCCCTACCAGCCGCTCCAGCCAAGCACCGGGCCTCCCGCGCTAAAAGAGGAAGTATCAGGACAGCTTGATCACCCCCAAGACAGTTAGGAGACTTGTGCAATGAAGGGAAACTAGTCCAATAGCTACCCGCCGTCCCCCGTCTCCCAAGCGAAGCTGACGAGCGGCAAATTGCCAAATTCTTCTTCCCCCCCCTTCCGATGCGCTTCGGAAGAGCTCTGGGATCTAAGAATGCATTGGTGGGACACCAACTACTATTCAGCTACTTCTGCTACTATTTCAGCTTGCTAAGAAGTATGCTGTCATTTAATATCTAAGAAGCTTCTGGCTATTCTAGGTTTTACCAAAGGATAGTTATTAAATATTTAAGGAGCTTTTAAATACTGGAAATATTTCAGGTCTTACGTATGTAACCATATTAAATGGACCAGTAAAATCTTTCTTCCAGAATGACTCGCTTATGTCAAACTTACCAGCCATCTCAACACGACTTGTGGAGTCGTTTTGGCGTATTTCTTCGCTATGTCCAACAGGATGGGCTCGTCCTTCTTGGGTCCGGGGAAGTCGATGCCGTACCTCATCACCAGCGAGCCGAATGGGCTGTATCCCATCACCACGACGCCTTGCGACTGCGCGTAGTTCACCAGCTCGGTCTGGATGATTTGAGGATGGATCTGAAACGAAATGGGTGGAAATTGTTTATTACCAATTCTGTAAGAAAATTCGGGATGGATCTTTATTGGATTTATATTGTCTTGACTTTTAGATCTGGAATACTTTTATACGCATCACCATGTAATTCTGTTACTTCGAAACTTCGGTCGTGGCTAGTTACCACCCTACCGACAAAGACGTGTCGCCAAGCGATTTAGCGATCCGGCACGATGTCGCGTAGAAACCAATTAAGAGTATGGGTCTACCATACCCCTAACCGGTTAGATCGCTACCATCCTAGACTGCATCATCACTTACCACCTTGAGATAGCCGTCAAGGGCCAACTTGTAGTGTAAAAAAGAAACCTGTATATATTGAATTTGACATGTTAAAATAATGAATTTGACAATGAAATGGTCCTTATTTCGATATAAATCTCGTAATATAATTTTATGTGGCATGTGAGATGGTGATAACAAAAACAAAATTTACCTGGCTAAGTTCGTTGTGGGCTTCTTCTTAGATCGGGGCGCGTTGGGAACCCTCATAGCTTTAGTTTTAAGTTTACGAATGTAGTTATCACCATCGAATCACTACTATGTAAATTATTGACGCGTCAAAAGCGCCTTTCTAAGGACTATTTGAATAAACCTTATTTGAATATGAATTTGATACTGCTGTTACCTATACAAATCAAATCTAATCAAATCAAAAATAGCTTTATTGACAAAAATAGCTACAGGCATCTATGAATCGTTACATATATAACAAATTTGCCATTATTTCTATGAGTGATGGTGATAACTACAATCACCAACTTAAAACTAAGGCTAAGAGGCAATGATTTACCACTAGCCGTAGATCGATCATTAACGCTCAAAAAATGGGACGGAAAAGTAGTGCACAAATAGCGACGCGTGCACTCCTTTCCCCCAGTGTGACAAGGCTAGACGAAAGTCACCGATTCTAACACTCGAGCAGTATAATCCGAATGAATAACAAAGCACTACGCGCCGCTACAGATAATATAACGGCCAGATGTCCAGTGTATTAGACGGGTTGTAATACATCGATATACCGATATGTAGGAATGTATAGTTAGTTGGTGACAAATTCTCGCCCTGTTTTTGTATGACGCGCTCTATCTACGGCTTCTTTTTTTCACGCTGGGAAATGCTTTTACGCATCCCCTCCGGAGGCGACGCAGGCAAGACTGCGCCGCTTCCGACGGGGTATGTGGGACTCCCCGGCGGCCAGGCTGGCGACCAGAATACCCACTAAAACCCAGCGATGCTCCTTCGCGTCGCCTGGTGGCTGGGTCACGGGAACACTTGTGCACTCGACCGCGGCCTAGCCAACTCTATCTACGGCTAGTGGTAAATCAATGCTAAGAGGGTTCAAATCGCGCCCAGGTCAAAGAAGAAGCAAACAGCAAACTTAGCCGGTTTTTTTTTGTTTTTTTTTTTATACAGCTGTCAATACTATAAAAGTCTGAAGCTATACAGGAGGTCACATTGCTTAATAGGTGTTCTTTTTTTTTTATATACATAGCGAGCAAACGAGCAGGCGGGTCACCTGATAGTAAGTGATTACCGCCGCCCATGAACATTTGCAGCACCAGAGGAACCGCCAATGCGTTGCTGGCCCTTGAGCAATTTGTTAATCCGCCCTTTGAAGATCCCATATTATAACCATTAGGGAACACAGAAGATGGAAGCTGGATCCACAATTTGCAAGTGGAGTGTCCTGGAATAGCGGGCGGTGGAAGACCAGGCATCCAGGTGGTGAGGATGATATTTGTTTCTGCGACGAAAAGTGCGACTGGAGAACACGGAAGGTGGTATAAGAATGTTAACATGGATGCCAATAATAAGTATAATAAAATAATGCGATGGGCGGGGCACATAGCTCGGAGAACCGATGGACGTTGGGTTCCCAAGGTGCTGGAGTGGCGACCTCGCACCGGTAAACGTAGCGTTGATCGACCCCCAACTGAGTGGACAGACGACATCAGACGAGTCGCAGGGAGCCGCTGGAAGCAAGCGGCCCAAGACCGTGAGCATTGGAACTCCCTACAAAAGACCTATGTCCAGCAGTGTACGTCAATTGGTTGATGATGATGATGAATAATGCGATCTTTCTTCTAGCAGTTGAATAATCCTTGAAGCAGCAGACTTCATTATAAAAACCATCTCTCTATTTATAGAAGAGGCTTAGGCCTGGAAATGGTAATGATGAAGGGCAAGGAAAATACCTCAACTTGTAATACTGCAGGTATCACACTGCCTTCTTTGATGATTCGTTCCAGCTGGTCCTTGTTAAAGTTGGAAACGCCAATGGACTTGACGAGGCCCATCTGCTGAGCCTCTTCCAACCCTCGCCAGGTCTCCAGATAGTCCACATCCGAGTAAGAGTAGTCGTCCTGAAACACACACTCATGATCAACCCATTACCGACTCACTACAGAGCACGGGTCTCCTCTCAGTATGAGAAGGGTTTGGCCATAGTCCACCACGCTGGCCATGTGCGGATTGGCAGACTTCACACGCCTTTGAGAACATTATGGAGAACTCTCAGGCGTGCAGGTTTCCTCACGATTTTTTCCTTCACCGTTGAAGCAAGTGATATTTTCAATGTGTAAAAACGCACATTACTCCGAAAAGTTGGAGTTGCGTGCCCGGATTCGAACCGCCGACCTCTGATTGGGAGGCTGACGCCCTAACCACTAGGCTACCACCGCTTCTAACACACACTGATATTCACTAAATATGGCATGGAGATTTAGCTTGCATCCTTGAGATGTATTTTTATACCAAAAATTGACCGAAAAACCTTCCCGAGGGTTTAAAAAACCAACTTTGTTTCCTGTACAAGACTTAACCCACGTGGGTGGTGGGTGGTAAACCCACGCTCCTAATTGGTTTATTCGCAACATCAGAACGCTAAGTCGTTTGGCGACGTCTTTGTCGGGCGGTATCTAGCCACGGCCGAAGCCTCCCACCAGACCAGACTCGAGCCGGGAATCGAACCCAGGACCTCCAAATTTATAATGCGACAGCGCACGCAGTGAGGTCGTCAAAATTTTTATAGATGGATTGGATGATGGATTTTATAGAAACCAATTTGAATTGAAATATTAATTTGCTAAAATACAGGGGTCTAGGCTCTGAATATGATTTTGTCCCATTCGGTGTCGAGACCCTTGGTCCGTGGGGTCCTAGCGCTATAGGGCTTTTTAGGGAAATAGTCTTGCAATCCAAAGGGGAAAAGCTGCCAGTATCTTCGGAAGACTTAACAGAAAACAAATCTCGACTAATATAGATAGATAGATAGATAGATATACTCTTTATTGCCCACTACAAACATGAAATCAAAATAACTAAAACAAAAAAATTAAATAAAAAAACAAACATAATGCGCAAAGGCGGTCTTATCGCTAAAAGCGATCTCGTCCAGACAACCTTAATAATAACCCTGATATAATCGGTAACTACAGAATTTATTCAATTATAATTAACAACTAAAACAAACACTTAAAATAAACCTTAAATTGAACCTAAAACTATAACTAAAATATATTATTAAAAGGAGTCCCTTTAGGCAAGGTTCCGAAGATACTGGCAGCGTTTCCCCTTTGGATTGCAAGACTAATTCGTTGTCCGAGGTAGCTGGCAGCTCTTCGGTCTCCTGTGATGTCAACTAACCTTTTTGCTATTTCCCTAAATAGCCCTATAGCGCTAGGACCCCACGGACCAAGGGTCTCGACACCGAATGGGACAAAATCATATTCAGAGCCTAGACCCCTGTATTTGTATGCTTTGGCTTTTTCAGCCGCTTCAGAAGCTGCACCAACTCTGTTGTTGGTTCCATGTCATCTACATGAAATGAATGGAAGGGGCCAACGTGTCTGAACAGGTTGCATCCCATACCAGCACCCGGCCCATCTTCCATGGAATCAAACTCATACCATCCGGTCTCTTGCCATCGTCTCTCGCAATACCGGCTCAAGTAGACTTGGCACGTTGACGGTGGCAAGGGACCGGCGTATGATATCGTTAAGTGCAGCATGTCTCGAGAAGCGGCCTGCACTTTTTTGGCATGACAGTCCGTGATGTCCTAGTTTGTCGACATCGGTAACTACAATGCAATTTGCAACGTTAAATAACTCACATGGTGAAAGCACCATCGTTTTTCCCAGAATTAAATAAAAGTACCATTATACCATATCTATATATCACATGCTGAAAGCACTCTGATTTTTCCCAGAATTAAACGTATCATTTATCGATATTAAATACCTTTTAGAACAATGAATATAACCGAAGAAAATGCTGATAAAGTCACCAGTGGTTAACTTAGATAAATTTAATGAGAATTTTTTTATACCGGACGTACCTCTAACTTTTCGGAGTTATGTGCGTTTATAAGCAATTAAAATATCACTCGCTTCAACGGTGAAGGAAAACATCGCGAGGAAACCTGCACGTCTGAGAGTTTCCCATAATGTTCTCAAAGGCGTGTGAAGTCTGCCAATCCGCACACGGCCAGCGTGGTGGACTGTGGCCGAACCCTTCTCATATTGAGAGGAGACCCGTGCTCTGTAGTGAGCCGATAGTGGGTTGATCATGATGATGATGACCAAATTTCTTCCAAACCACAAGTTAAGTACATTTGCCCTAGCCCTCAATATTTGATAGGAACCAGTTCTTCCATAAGCTATCTTGGATTTTTTTTACACTCTACAAATTAGTTCTTGACCCGGTGGTAAGTGATGATGCAGTCTAGGATGGTAGCGGGCTAACCTGTTAGGAGTATGGTAAACCCACGCTCCTAATTGGTTTTTTCGTGACATCGGAACGCTAAGTCGTTTGGCGACGTCTTTGTCGGTTGGTATCTAGCCACGGCCGAAGCCTCCCACCAGACTCGAGGCGGGAAGCGAACCCAGGACCTCCAACTTTATATTGCGACAGCCCACGCACTGAGGTCGTCAAAATTTTTATAGATGGATTGGATGATGGATTTTATAGAGAACAATATTTAATTATCAACGTGATATTGGCTTCTGAATCATTTGAATCACGAATGATAAGTCTTGGTAGATATTTACATATTGGGGCTTAGGGAATTTTAATGTATGACTGCCAAATGTTGGGGCTCAGAGAATTTTAATGAATAAAGGGAAAACCAAAAGCTGATCGCGACTCACAAAGTAACCTGTTTGAGCACCGACCGAGGGAAAATAATTTCAACCAAATAATTTTATGATTAATCGATTTTATTTATAGAACGTTTCGCATTTAGAATATTTTGACGACCTCCGTGGCGCAGCGCGCGCGCTGTCGCTTTATAAAGTTGGAGGTCCTGGGTTCGATTCCCGGCTCGAGTCTAGTCTGGTGGGAGGCTGCGGCCGTGGCTAGTTACCACCCTACCGATAAAGACGTGTCGCCAAGCGATTTAGCGCTCCGGCACGATGTCGTGTAGAAACCAATTAGGAGTGTGGGCTTACCATACCCCTAACAGGTTAGCCCGCTACCATCTTAGACTGCATCATCACATAAAAAATGTTGGTAATAGTGTATAGTTCGAATAACTCACGCGCAGTCCGATGGGCCAATGAATGAGGTACAGGTCTATATAGTCGAGTCCAAACTTGGTTAAGGATTCCCTCAGAGCCTTCAAAACGTCTCCTCTTCTATGATGAGTATTCCACAACTAAAACAGTGTTACAAGTGAAGAAAAAACAGGTCAAGTTTTAGCAAAATTATTTTGTGTTCACTGCGAAAAAAACGCGTTCGCAATTTCCCTTAAAAATATATTTGTAACTGTGCTGTCGAGTGAATGACAGGTATAAAAAGTAATGTATGCAAAATCGCGGTAAACATTTTTCTAAGAAGACTTTGTATGCAAATTTTTTTCGTATACATTCATCATACAAAAAATTTTTGCATATCATTTCTTTATTTACATATTAAAGCTGAGATTTACATATTGAGTTGTTTGAAACATCATACAGATAATACTAAAATATACATTTTAAACCAATTTCAAAAACTTCTCAGTTATTTTTTTTTATTAACGTCGCATCGAACGAATTAATTAAAATATAAAAAAAAAGCTTTAAAAGATATATATTTTTTTTTGATATTACTCAAGTTTACGGAAATTTAAACTTCTCTTAACATCGCATTAACCGAATTAATTAAAATATCACTCACTTTAACGGTGAAGGGAAATATCGTGAGGAAACCTGCGTGTGAAGTCTGTCAAGCCGCACATGGCCAGCGTGGTGGACTATGGCCGAACCCTTCTCATATTGAGAGGAGACCCGTGCTCTGTAGTAAGCCGGCAATGGATTGATCATGATGAAATATCGAATCCTACTAGAAGGCGCGAGTTTATGTTGTGACGTCATATTCCAACCTTGCTTTTTCTTGAGTCAGGTTTGTTTCGATGGCGTGTTGGGTGGTATCGGCTGAGAGAGCGCTGTAACAAGCCGTCACAAGCAAAACCGGGCCGCGCCAATGTACTAAAATTCTTTGAAGCTCATTTGATTTTCAATAATGAATACGGAAATCTAAGATAAACAATAAACAGCAAGTATAATTTGCTATATTCCGCCGACAACCGGGAGATTTGTATAATATAACACCACACAAAATCTTCCACTAGAACCTCTACGCACGTTTCGACCCGACACCGGATCATCCTCAGAAGATGTCGACTTTACTTTTCGCGCTTGTGAAGTCAACATCTCCTGAGGATGATCCGGTGTCGGGTCGAAACGTGCGTAGAGGTTCTAGTGGAAGATTTTGTGTGCTGTTATATTATACAAATCTCCCGGTTGTCGGCGGAATATAGCAAAATATACTTGCTGTTTATTGTTTGTGATGGACTTCCGCAAAGTAACGCCTGCTTCTATTCATTATTGAAAATATAAGAAACTAAATTCGTTACCATACAGTATTCGTTAGGATTAGCAATTTTTCTTTCGGTTACATGATATTAAAAATGAATTTGGACCCTGAAGCTAAGAAGCTTTTAAGTTGGCGAGTGTAGTTATCATGATCACTTCACGAATAGATTTTTTTTTTTCGGACTGTCTATTAGCTGTGCTATTGGTTGCCACAGCGTGACCGGGCTGTTTCGGAAGCTCTGCCAGAAGAAATTTTTGTTCCCCAGGGCTTGAAGAAACTATGGGAACGTCTGCCTAAGGACGCCTCCTTTGAGGCCGAACCTCGGCTTAGGCGACGTTTGGGATAACGGGGGCGTCGGACGGTGCACTCACCATCCGACGCCCCCGACCACTGGCCGTACGTCTCCGCGGCCGTGGATGGAGCCCACGTCCGGATGACGTATGATAGCGGGGACCTCGTCTTCTTAGCGTATGATTGTGTGGTAGGTGGTACGAGTGTGTTGTCAGTAGTCATCTGATCGTCAGGGTCATGAAGGATATGTTTACGTCTCCTCTTTCGGAGAGGAGCGCTTAGGTCGGGGGAGTAAAAAGAAGCCGCAACTACGAGAGGGTTGGGGTGTCGGATTGATAGAAATAATGTAAAATGTGATATATATGAATGAGTCATAGATGCCTAGATGATGATTTGATTTGAAAATACATTATATGTACTGGTATAAGTGGTGCTATCAGCGAGCGTCCTATTGGCCCTTTTCTATATAACCTTCTAGAGTATTTACCTTTGTTGTAATAAAGATGTCTTCTCTTTTAACTACCCCTTCTGCGATCTTCATTCTCACAGCTTGCCCAATTTCCTCTTCGGTGTTGTAGATGGGCGCGGTGTCGAAGTGTCGGTACCCCACGTCTATAGCTTGAAGGATTACGTCTCTGACCATTTTGTTCTCAGATTTGACGGCGCCATTCTGTAAGTCGGACAAGTGCATACACGTAGATACAAGCATGATACAAACAATTCTAAGAATATTGCAAAAATAAAAAAAAATCCGGCTCGAAGGACCAAAAAATTATGTTGCTACAGTTAATCAATACCTATATTTATTTAGTAAGGGCTAGGGATTTTATAAAACATAATACATATCCTATCCTATCGTATCTTGGGGTGCCAGGTCGTAACGACTGGTGGGCCGGGGTGTACGGCGAGCGTTCGCTGCGCTTGCCGTCGGCGATGGAAGGCCGGGTGCGAGAGAGTGTTCCTCTTCCACCTCTCTTGCTCCTGTGCCTTCGGAGGACTTGTGGACGATGGAAACGGGGCTGTCCATCACTCACAGTACGGTTCTCAAGTTGGCTGGTGTGCTGTTGTTCTGGCACACCTCTAACAGACGAAACTGGGCACGTTGTGCCCAAGGAGGGTCTGCTGCGGCGGACACCCGCTGGTGGAGTTGCGGTTGTATGCGAAAGCTTTCCCGTGACTCCACCATACAGCGGCGAGTAGGAACACGTGGGAGTTTTAGTCAGTAGGAGTCTGACATAACCTCTGTGCCTCCCCGTGGCGCAGAGGTATCCATGAGGATTTACCCACGATAAATATAATATCCTATCGTATCTTATTATGAAGTAACATCTAGGTGACATTTTTTTTACTTCTGTCGCCAAGCGATTTAGCGTTCCGGCACAATGTCACGTAGAAACCAAATAGGAGCATGGGTTTACCGTACCCCTAAAAGGTTAGCCCGCTACCATATTAGACTGCATCATCACTTACCATCAGGTGAGTTTGCCGTCAAGGGCTAATTTGTAGTGGATAAAAAAAAGTCTGCTTCTTTTAATATAGTGATAACCTATTTTTTCACACTTATGATATAAAAATTAAATATAATTTTAACCGAAAAAGTATTTGGGTCGGATAAAATGCTATTCAAAAAGCCCATTTCGTGTTGTTTAAAATTAAGTTATTAAGGACCTTATTTTTATAAAAAACTAGCTGACGGCTGCGACTTCGTCTGTGTTGAGTTAGTGTGTTTGTTTGTCTTTCAATCACGAAGCAATAGATTACTAACCCGAATTACTTGAAATAATTACAGGATAAACATTAAAGTATCTCCTTTCTATATATGCATGTAGTAAAAAACGGTTATTGGAACGAAGTTTCTTATCGCGCGTTGTGAAAGGGGGCTAGACGGAAAAAAATCTTACGAAAAGTTGTCACGACACTTTTTCACATGGCGTCGCATGTTTCTCTGTCTGTCTCTCTCTCTCTCTTATAGAAAGCAAGCCAGATATTTTCATTTCTATTTCGCATTGAACAGTGTGGTGTCGCGACGATTATTTTTGTTGAGTGTATACAGGTTTTTTGTATATAATAAAAAATAATAATAATAATGAATCCTGACAGTGTTTCTGCACAAGTTCCGGATATTGCTGATGGAGTACAAAATTGAGCCTACTGATTAAGTTTATATAACATTATATTTGTTAATAATAAAAAAAATATTATTATAACTTAAATAAAATAAAATTTTATTACAATTCCTTCACCAATTAATCGAAAGGAACTTCGTTCCATCCGGGTGTCCCTTGACACCTCTCAAGTTTTTTTTTCAATATTACAAACAGACACTCCAATTTTATTTATTTGTATGGATTATAATTTCAACACAATGTTTTACCTTATCATATCCAAGGTACGTCCCTAGCGCTATCGCTGGTATTTCCCTTCCATCGTTCAGTTGGTACTTAGGCACATCACCGGAACACAGATTCATCTGAAATCATGAACAACTGACTGGCTTAACCAGTTTCAGGTTAATGAACTTTTTGAGAGACAAGTTTTTGTTATCGATTTTTTTTATCCACTACAAGTTAGCCCTTGACGGCTATCTCACCGATTAGTATTTTTGACGACCTCCGTGGCGCAGCGCGCGCGCTGTCAGATTCTAAAGGTGGAGGTCCTGGGTTCCATTCCCGGCTCGAGTCTGGTCTGGTGGGAGGCTTCGGCCGTGGCTAGTTACCACCCTACCGACAAAGACGTGTTGCCAAGCTATTTAGCGTTCCGGCACGATGTCGCGTAGAAACCAATTATTAGTGTGGGTTAACCATGCCCCTAACAGCTTAGCCCGCTACCATCTTAGACTGCATCATCACTTGCCACCAGGTGAGATAGCCGTCAAGGGCTAACTTGTAGTGGATTTAAAAAAATGCCCTTCGCCTCATCGTTTTGAGTACTTATCACAAATATATGGAATGCTCTTTTGTACGTAACAACAACATTCATCTAACACAGTCTATAAAAAAAAACTATGTGTCTATTTAACTTCAACCATACCCCTAACCGTTGAAGCAAGTGATATTTTAATCTTTTTAAAAACGCACATAACTCCGAAAAGTTAAAGGTGCGTGCGCGGATTCGAACCGCCGACCTCTGATTAGGAGGCTGACGACCTAACCACTAGGCTATCACCGGTTGTTATTAAGATAACCAAAATCACTTTTTAGTTTATTTATTTGACAAGACAAGTAAAAATATATTCAGGTCATTGGTCTGGTAAGTTATGACTCAAATTAGGGCTTCCAACTTGGCCCTTATTAATAACTCCACAATATCAGCTTAGAATAGGTTCTTAAGTTAGGTTTTAATCATATATTAATCCATATATTGGACCTATTATTTGTATATAGTTTTCTGACTGAAAGTTAGTATAATTTGCTATATTCCGCCGACAACCGGGAGATTAGTATGGTATAACACCACACAAAATACTCCACTAGAACCTCTACGCACGTTTCGACCCGACACCGGATCATCCTCAGGAGATGTTGACTTCACAAGCGCGAAAAGTAAAGTCCTTTTGAGACTTTGCTTTTCGACTAGACTAGACTATACTAATCTTTATCATTTTGACAATTAATTAATTAATAAAAATATTTGGGATATGGGTTAATCAAATAATGAATAGAAGCAGGCGTTACTTTGCGGAAGTCCATGATAAACAATAAACAGCAAGTATAATTTGCTATATTCCGCCGACAACCGGGAGAAAAGTAAAACACTTTACTTTTCGCGCTTGTGAAGTCAACATCTCCTGAGGATGATCCGGTGTCGGGTCGAAACGTGCGTAGAGGTTCTAGTGGAAGATTCTGTGTGGTGTTATATTATACAAATCTCCCGGTTGTCGGCGGAATATAGCAAATTACACTTGCTGTTTGTTGTTTATCATGGACTTCCGCAAAGTAACGGCTGCTTCTATTCATTATTTGACTGAAAGTTCACTTTCTAAGTTTACTGTACAATAGGATGAGACAAAATAAGGGCTATCTTAGTTTGAGGGACAGGGTAATAATTAATTAAAAAACTTTAATTAAGTAATGCAAAACTTCATCTTGAACGGTTCATTTATTATACCGACGATAAGTGGCATATAAACAAACAATTAGTTTTTGCAAACCCAAAATTATGTGACTTATTTAATGATAATCAATTATAATTTATTATACATCAAACATTTTACGTTTTACATTAAACTTATATTAACCTAAAACTAACAATCTTAAAAAATAAATAAACATATAACATCATAACTAAAATATATTATTAAAAGGAGTCCCTTTAGGAAAATTATTTAATTATCTTTGTAAGTCCAAAATCATGGTAGCAAATTTTGTTGTATATGCATACAATTTTCCTCTGTATTAACTGATTTTTAAGTGAAATTAACACAGAAATTTCCCTTAAAACATCTGTTAGAAAATGGCGCAAATAAACGTAATTATATCTGTTATAAAAGATCATAAAATTTACCTCTGTATTAACTGATTTTTTAACTGAAATTAACACAGAAGTTTCCCTCAAAACATCTGTTAGAAAATGGGGCAAATAAAGGTAATTATATCTGTTATAAAAGTTGATTACTCACCAGTGTAAGGAGTAATAAGCAAGTGGTACCCACGTCCATGCTCTTTCTGCGTGTGAATAAAACTGAATGTGCGAGCTTTAATCCAAGCACTGTTATAACAAGTTTAAGATATCACTCGCTATGTGTACCCAGACATAGCAACGTCAGGGACTTGGTCCCATACAGGGGCGATCTCACGCGACGGACCGACACAGTTCGCTCGTGAATACATATTATATAATAGGTTTAAAATCTTTATTCTCAGAAGAAACAGTTTCACTTAATGAGAAATTAATAAAATAAAACAGTTTACAAAAAAAGAAATAGTAGGCCAAAAGTGGCGTGTTTATAAATTTACACAATACTTTTTGGAACGAAGTTCCTTATCGCGCGTTGTGAAAGGGGGCTAGACGGAAAAAAATCTTACGAAAAGTTGTCACGACACTTTTTGTTATTGTAAGCTGTGCGGCGTCGCATGTTCCTCTGTCTGTCTTTCTCTCTCTTATAGAAAGCAAGCCAGATGTTTTCATTTCTATTTCGCATTGAACAGTGTGGTGTCACGATGATTATTTTTGTTGAGTGTATACAGGTTTTTTGTAAATAATAAAAAAAAAATAATAATAATGAATCCTGACAGTGTTTCTGCACAAGTTCCGGATATTGCTGATGGAGTACAAAATTGAGCCTACTGATTAAGTTTATATAACATTATATTTGTTAATAATAAAAAAAATATTATTATAACTTAAATAAAATAAAATTTTATTACAATTCCTTCACTGATTAATCGAAAGGAACTTCGTTCCATCCGGGTGTCCCTTGACACCTCTCAAGTTTTTTTTAAGTTTCATTTTGAACGATGCAAATGACCTTTAGCAAAAAATATCTTTGGGTAAGCTATTATACATTTGTGCTCCCTCAACCTGTATTGTTTTACTGCCATCATTTGTTCTAGTTTTGTATAATCTTAACTTATGTCTACTTCGTGTGTTCAGATGTGATTTGGTTTTAAAAGTAATTTGTGTGTGTATTGCTCTAATAAGATAGCTCTTAATATAATTTTAAGTGGCATGTGAGATGGTGATAACAAAAAGAAAATTTACCTGGCTAAGTTTGTTGTGGGCTTCTTTTTAGACCAGGCCGAGTTTGGAACCCTTATAACCGTTTTAAGTTTACGAATGTAGTTATCACCATCAAATCACTACTATGTAAATTATTGACGCGTCAAAAGTGCCTTTTAAAGGACTATTTCAATAAAGATTATTTGAATTTGAATTTGAATTTTGAGTTTGGTTTCGGTTAATATTTTTCTAATTAGTATACATGTTTTAAATTTATATAATTGGTTAAGGGAAAGTATGTTAGTTCTTTTGTACAGTTCTTTAGTTGGAAAACGATAATCTAGGTGGAACAGGGTTTTTAATAATTTGTTTTGAGATATTTAAAGAATTTTTAGGTTTGTTTCATATGCACTTCCCCATATTTCTTTAAGGTATTCTAATAAGGTTAATAATGAATTTAAATCAAAATCTGTTAACCGCGAAGTTAGTATAACCATGTTTGCGATAGAAGAGTAAGGTAATGCGCTAAATATTCGATATTATGTTCGTGTTATGAAAATTTTGTATTGGATTGATTTTTATTTCGGGCGTTCTATCGCGAAATCGCATGCGATGTTTTTTCCTGCCCTTATCCTACGCTATGAGGGAAGGGACACAACATGTTTTCACCTTAAAATTTAAACTTAACATGATTTTGGTCTTAACATATTTGTTACCACCTTTTTTATGTCTAATTATCATATTTTAATTTACGGTTTCACATTAAATGTCTTATATACGTGAAATTTTCGCACACAAATGCGTTTGAATATGCATAAGTAGCTATTATAATATTTATTTGCATGCTAGATTTTGTTGCCAATTCTGTTGTACATAAACCTCTAGATTAAAAGGAATGTGATTTAAAAATAGCGCTATCTTTTTATTTTTACACAGTACAAGTTTAACCCTTGACGGCTATCTCACCTAGTGGTAAGTGACGATACTGTTTAGGATGGTAGCGGGCTAACCTGTTAGGAGTATGGTAAACCCACACTCCTAATTGTTTTCTACGCGACATCGTGCCGGAACGCTAAATCGCTTGGCGACACGTATTTGTTGGTAGGGTGGTAACTAGCCACGGTAAAGCCTCCCACCAGACCAGACTCGGGCAGGGAATCGAACCCAGGACCTCCAACTTTATTATGTGTTCTTAATCCAATACTATATAAAAGTCATTGTCTATAGATTTCCAAACTTGACTTACTAAGAAGCAGTTTTTGAGTGTTCTTAACATCAGTATATGGTTCAATTCATTATTATATCCCTATTGGCCGACCGGGAATCAAACCCAGGTCAGATTACTTAGTGTGGAGGCCAGTGGAAATGGTACGAATTTAGCCTTTATGAAAATAAAGTTAATTTAATTTAATTAATAAGTTATTTTAGTTTTATATATGTATTTAGTATAGTAGTCGCTCACTATGGGCCTCATAAGAAGGCTCAGAGTCACTCAGCGAGCGATGGAGAGAGCTATGCTAGGAGTATCTCTACGTGATCACATCAGGAATGAAGAGATCCGTAGAAGGACCAGGGTTACCGACATAGCGAGTTGCGAAGTTGAAGTGGCAATGGGCGGGGCACATAGCTCGGAGAACCGATGGACGTTGGGGTCCCAAGGTGCTGGAATGGCGACCCCGCACCGGTAAACGTAGCGTTGGTCGACCCCCAACAAGGTGGACAGACGACATCAAACGAGTCGCAGGGAGCCGCTGGATACAAGCGGCCCAAGACCGTGGCCGTTGGAACTCCCTATAAAAGACCTATGTCCAGCAGTGGACGTCTATCGATTGAAATGATGATGATGATGATGATGATATGTATTCATAATGATAAATATATAAATGAATTTTAGTCTAATTAATTCAGTCGGACGGAGCACGGAGAACCCTGACTCTGCTGTGTTTGAATAGACACTTAATTTTATGAATTATCGCTTACTTATCTAATTACACATATATAGTTTCACTTACTTATCTATAATTACCTAAAGTTTTTTATATATGTTTGTCCGTTTGTCTTGATACGAGTTCAATTACACAAGTTCAACATCAACACGGATTTTACGCGGAAATAATTGTGAGAGGCTACGCTGTGAAGCTGTGATAGCCTAGTGGTTAGGGCGTCAGCCTCTTCATCAGAGGTCAGCGGTTCGAATCCGGGCACGCACATCTAACTTTTCTGAGTTATGTGCGTTTTTAAACAATTAAAATATCACTTGCTTCAACGGTGAAGGAAAACATCGTGAGGAAACCTGCACGCCTGAGAGTTCTATATAATGTTCTCAAAGGCGTGTGAAGTCTGCCAATCCGCACACGGCCAGCGTGGTGGACTATGGCTAAACCTTCTCATATTAGGAGGAGACCCGTGCTCTGTAGTGAGTCGGTAATGGGTTGATCATGATGATAATGATGACGCTATGCTAGTTAGTTAAGTTAGTTAGTTGTCAGTCGTATTATATAGTGAGAGGTCCTGAGTTCGATACCTGGATCGGATTATGTCAGGTAGGCTTCGGCCCCGGTTAGTGGCTAAACTACTAGCAAAAATTCATGTAAACCTATAACAGGCAACTATGAATCGTTATATTATATATTTTCATTTTCCATTATTTTATTCCTCCAACCCCATAGCAAATTATAATTTATTATTGATTATATGAGATGGTGATAACAAACATTTCCGGCTAAGTTTGTTGTGGGCTTCTTATACCTGCGCGCGATTTGAACCCTCATAGCTTTAGTTTTAAGTTCACGAATGTAGTTATCACCATCAAATCACTGCTATGTAAATTATTGACGCGTCAAAAGTGCCTTTTAAACGACTATTTGAATAAAGATTATTTGAATTTGAATTTGTACGAAGTTAGAGGGCCTGTGATGCCCTCGGTGGAGGGTCCACCTCGGCGGACACCACTGGCTGGGTTGCGGACGAAGGCGTGAGCGTTCCCTTGACCCAGCTACCAGATGTCGCGAAGGAACATCGCTGGGTTTTAGTGGGTATTCCGGTGCCATTCTGACCGACGAGTATCACATACGTCACAGCGCAGTTCTGCCTGCGTCGCTTCCGGAGCGAAAACGCATTTCCCAGCTTTATAAAAGTATACTATTATACTTATTATTATTAAATGCACTATTAACTATCGTGCATATTAACATTTAATTACTATATATGCACTATTAACATTTAATTACTAATTAGGTACCATAGAATTCTCAGACATCATGTTTCTTGAGATTTTACTGTAGACATTTGAATTGTGAACAGCCTTTTTATTAATGTCACACTGACATTAGAAAGGGAACATTTGTTAATTATACATCAAACATTTTACATAAAACTTAGATTATTAACCTACAACTAAAAATCTTAAAAAATAAATAAATATTTAAACATCATCTAAATAAAATATATTCAAATTCAAATTCAAAATAATCTTTATTCAAATAGTCCTTAAAAAGGCACTTTTGACGCGTCAAGAATTTACATAGTAGTTATTTCATGGTGATAACTATATTCGTAAACTTAAAACTAAAGCTATGAGGGTTCCAAACGCGCCCCGGTCTAAGAAGAAGCCCACAACAAACTAAGACGGGGTTTTTCTTTTTTTCGTTATCACCATCTCACATAATGAATAACAAACTATAGTACCTATGGAGATAGAGCAATTCACACCCAAGCTTTTTTATCGTTTATATAATCCTTAATATTGTAATATGATTATTCTACAAGCTTTCGTTTTATAAAAACTTTGAACTTATTGATAGACATCTCCAAGATATCAATAGGTAATTTATTATAGAATAAAATACAATTTCCTTTGAATGAGTTACTTATTTTGTGCAGCCTACTAAATGGTACTACAAGTTTACTTTTACTTCTGATGTTCAGTGCGTTACAGTCCATTTTTTTCTTGAATTTATCAATATTTTTATGAACATACATTAATTTTTCATATATATATTGGCTATGCACTGTCATTATTTTATAATCTTTAAATTTATCTCTTAATGACTCTGGGACCTAATTTATATATCGCACGAACAGCCCTCTTCTGCAAAACGAATATAGTGTCAATATTATTAAAAGGAGTCCCTTTAGGCAAGGTTCCGAAGATACTGGCAGCGTTCCCCAAATAATAAAGTATAATTCAAGGTGATAGACTAATAAACAAAAAGGGTAAAAGCGTGTAATAGTTTTATAAACAGACAAGTTGTTACGAGTATTGTTAAAACACACGCCAGTGAGATGTTTATTTGTACACTCTACAAATTGTAACAATATCAGGTAGCTAAATATGTTCATAGCAAATATTTACTGTGTTGGTACTTACGGAGACATTTATTACCTTGTATATACAAAAATAAGCATATTGTATTACTCGAAGTAGTACATAGTATGGCCCTTGACGGCTATCTCACCTGGTGGTATGTGATGATGCAGTCTAGGATGGTAGCAGGCTAACCTGTTAGGAGTATGGTAAGCCCACGGTCCTAACTGGTTTCTACGCGACATCTTGCCGGAACGCTAAATCGCTTAGCGACACGTCTTTGTCGGTAGGGTGGTAACTAGCCACGGCCGAAGCCTCCCACCAGACCAGACTCGAACCGGGAATCGAACCGGGCCTCCAACTTTATTATGTGTCCTTAATCCTATACTAGCTGAAAGTCATTGTCTATAGATGTCCAAATTTGACTTACTTAGAAGCAGTTTTTTAGTATAAACTTAACATCTGTATAGAATCATGGATAAAAAGTAGCCAGTTGACTATCATGATATTTGGCTTCTCCTTGAATATTTTTAGGAGTTTTTAACTAGATGTATCTTGTATATGTAGAAAGAATAGCTAGAGTGATGTTTTGACTGATAAATTTTTCACAAAAAAAAAACAAAATTTCATAATTTATTCAAAGATATAAATAGTGAAACTAACACGACTTTCTTTAATATATTTGGATTTGTATTTAAAAGTATATAATACCGTTTAGTAGGCTGCACAAAATTAGTTACTCATTCAAAGGAAATTGTAATTTATTTTATAACAAATAACCTAATGATATCTTGGAGATGTCTATTAATAAGTTCACGATTTTAAGGATTATATAACCGATAAAAAAGCTTGGGTGTGAATTGCTCTATCTTCATAGGTACTATAATTTATTATTGATAATGTGAGATGGGAATAACAAAAAAAAAACCCGGCTAAGTTTGTTGTGGACTTCTTCTTAGAGCAGGGCGCGTTTGGAAACCCCGTAGCTTTAGTTTTAAGTTTACGAATGTAGTTATCACCATCAAATCACTACTATGTAAATTATTGACGCGTCAAAAGTGCCTTTTAAAGGACTATTTGAATAAAGATTATTTGAATTTGAATTTATAAAGTAAAACAGCGCCATCTCTATTTGGTTGTACTCAAAGTGTACTATTAGACTGGCGGATTACCTTCCTTGTACATTAATTTAGCTTAAATATTTTTCATTCATTACTTCTTTGTTAGCCAACACGTTGTTTTTATAATATTTCTAAACCTAATCTACTTAAGCTAGAGTACTCATAAAGAAATGCCGAAGTCTTAACCACTGGGCTACGAATGAAATCTTCACGAGTGTCGAGATTATGGTGGCAAATAGATAAAAAATATATTTATTGCTTACACTACACTCGAGCTATGGCTAGATAAAGAGGAGTTGATTTATCGTTTAATGACCAATGTCAACCGTCGGGGTCGAATCTCTAAAATAAGTGTTTAATCTAATCTCTAAAGCAAGTATTGAACATGCCTCTCTAACACTCACTGATTTGTTTTCGGACTAAACTTTTATATGACAGAAATCGACTACTGTGATGCTGAGATCTCGAGAGTATTTTGTTTTTCTGTCGGTTACTAAAACCGCACCTTCATGGGGAGAGGAGCGCCTTAATTCCGACACCCCAACCCTCTCGTAGTTGCGGCTTCTTTTTACTCCCCCGACCTAAGCGCTCCTCGCCGAAAGAGGAGACCTAAACATATCCTTCATGACCCTGACGATCAGATGACCACTGACAACATACTCGTACCACCTACCACACAATCATACGCTACACACCGTCTTCGCCGGCGAAGACGAGGTCCCCGCTATCATACGTCATCCGGACGTGGGCTCCATCCACGGCCTCGGAGACGTACGGACCACTCACCGTCCGACCCCCCCGTTATCCCAAACGTCGCCTAAGCCGAGTTTCAGATCAAAGGAGGCGACCTTAGGCAGTCGTTCCCTTAGTTTCTTCGAGCCCTAGGGCTCAAAATTTCTTCTGGCAGAGTTTCTTTCCGAAGCTCGCCAAACAGCCCGGTTACGCTGTGGCAACCAATAGGGTTAGTACAGCTAATAGACAGTCCAAAAAAAAAGCCCCTTCTCTTGGGCTTAATCAATTTATTTATTTAAATAAGTAATAATAATCTGGTAAGGAACAAGGTTTTAAAACCGGATTTGTTAGTTTGAGATAATAGGTAGGTACAGGGTTTAATCTGCTAGTGGGCAGTGGGACGCCTTGGGGTACCGTCGTTTCCTTCTGGAGGTGGTGATGACGTGGACGGTGGTCAGAGGACGACGTAGACGCGGAGTCTCGCTGACCACAACCTAACTGCCTAGCAAGGAGCTCTGGGTGATGGATCCGGGAAAAACGGACGTTTTTGGGTCGTGAGGCGTCACATTCTTTGTATGCATCAGAGTTAGGGGGTTTCGTAGATGGATCCCTCCATACAGGATGGAGGGTCTGCTTCAGTGAACGCTGCTCACTTGGTTGACAGCGTTTTTGACGACCACCGTGGTGCAGTGCGCGCGCTCTGACATTATAAAGTTGGATGTCTTGGGTTCAATTCCTGGCTCGAGTCTAGTCCGGTGGGAGGCTTCAGCCGTGGCTAGTTACCACCGCCATAGACGTATCGCAAAGCGATTTAGCGTAGAAACTAATTAGGAGTATGGGTTAACCATACCCCTAACAGGTTAGCCTGCTACCATCTTACACTGCATCATCACTTACCATCAGGTGAGTTTGCCGTCAAGGGCTAATTTGTAGTGGATAAAAAAAGTCTGCTTCTTATAATATAGTGATAACCTATTTATTCACACTTGTGATATGAAAATTCAATTTAATTTTAACCGAAAAAGTATTTGGGGCGGATAAAATGCTGTTCAAAAGGCCGATTTCGTGTTGTTTAAAATTAAGTTATTAAGGACCTTATTTTTATAAAAAATTCATTATCGATATTAATTGAATTATTTAGATGTAAGGTTAATTTTAAGGATGCATGCTGTGATCATTTCGAGAAGGTCACTATCTCATGTTTATTCTTATTTCTTCTGTTCTTGTTTTCCGTTGTTTATACTTATTACCTTGATTGAGACTAGTTTAGTGATCCAATTAAAAAAATCCGTCAATGGCTAACTTGTAGTGTATAAAATAAAATAGAATGCATAGTAAACTTATACAACCAAGTGAGATTGTAAATAGTATAAAAAAAATCATCATCATCATCATCATGTTCAACCCATTATCGGCTCACTACAGAGCACGGGTCTCCTCTCAATATGAGAAGGGTTTGGCCATAGTCCACCACGCTGGCCATGTGCGGATTGGCGGACTTCACACGCCTTTGACAACATTATGGAGAGCTCTCAGGCGTGCAGGTTTCCTCACGATGTTTTCCTTCACCGTTGAAGCGAGTGATATTTTAATTGCTTAAAAACGCACATAACTCCGAAAAGTTAGAGGTGCGTGCCAGGATTCGAACCGCCGACCTCTAATTAGGAGGCTGACGCTCTAACCACTGGGCTATCACCGCTTCTATATAAAAAAAATGTAAGTAAGATACTAAAGGACAAATAATTAGATTACTAGATAAGTAAGTACCTTCGTAACCTTGGCGAGGCGTTTTTTTTCAGTTTCCAGATCTTTTTGTTAAAAGAAAAGATGTAAACACACTAACTTTTGGTCGTCTTTTCGGTAATAACTAAGAAAAACGGATGCACACCCGCGCTTTGTTTGTAAACTTACCGGTTTGAATAAGTGGTGGTACCGTCGCGAGGAAAATGTGTTATCTCACATTTTTTTTTTCATATTTTTTTTTTTTTTTTGATTTTACATGAACTGATTTTATTCAATTATAATTAAAACAATGTAACTTTAAACACTTAAAATAAACCTTAAATTGAACCTAAAACTAAAACTATAACTAAAATATATTATTATATTATATTATATAAAACTAACAGCAAACTCAAAACATGCCAATCATTGATTGATTTATATATCGCATACAAAATACATAAAAAAATAAAAAAATAAATAAAAAAAAATATATATATATAATAATAATAATAGGGGGATATATAAATAACCTTTTTCCTGCGGGTTGCGGGACGGGATATTTATAAAAACCGACAAAGTAGTCGAGAGAGTGAAAATGAACTCACTAAAAATATTTATAAAAAGGAGTCCCTTTAGGCAAGGTTCCGAAGATACTGGCAGCGTTTCCCCTTTGGATTGCAAGTCTAATTCGTTGTCCGAGGTAGCTGGCAGCTCTTCGGTCTTCATATTTATTATACATCAAACATTTTACATAAAACTTAAAATAAAACTTAGATTAACCTACAACTAAAAATCTTAAAAAATAAATAAATATTTACACATCATAACTAAAATATTTTATTAAAAGGAGTCCCTGTAGGAATGTGTTATTATTTCTACTTTTCTCTTACATAGATAGTGAAAAAGACTAGGTAAATAGTTCATAGGGAGCCTATCCTACCTAATGCCTAATATGAACTATTTACCTAGTGATAGATAGATATTCTTTATTGCAGATAAATTACTATGAAACAATAACAGGAATACTTTGGTAATTTGGGTAGAACTGGGTAGTTTCGGGCCAAGAGACCAGATACTCTTGGTAGAACAGAATTACAATTATAAGTATGGTAATTTATAAGGAGCAGACTATACGCTCCACCAAGTACGACTATGCACTACCGTGACTCGACCACCGGTCCGAACCGACCGAATGCAATTAATGCAATGCGCCGTCCCGCGCCGGTGAGTCTTATAAGAACCTGCATACGTCACTCAGTGTTGCGTAAAGAGAGGGGGCGATGCCACTCTCTTGTTTGTCGTACATGATTCTAAAACTAGATGGCGCTGTTCTCCGACTGCCATCATACTAAATATTATAAATATTACCAATAAATATAATATGTACATATACATTTTTATACAGATATACACATATATCACTGTTTTTTTTATATGTCGACTTTGAAATGATTTCATAGTGATATTACAAATGCAAAAGAATGTTTGTTGGTTTATCTTTCACGCAGCGACTATTGCATTAACGAACTTTTATGTAAACAGCTCACCTGATATTAAGTGATTACCGCGAACCATCATCACCATCATCACCATCACCATCACCAGAGGAACCGCCAAAGCGTTGCTGGCTGAACGTATCCTCGGAGACCCTTCTTTCCACTCTCTCTTTGTTCCTACCTATGCTTGTATCAACCTCTGCAGCAGTCCTGGTTATATTTGGTACTAGTTGATGCCCGCGACTTCGTCTGCGTTGAGTTAATGTGTGTGAAAGTGTGTATTTTTGTCTTCCAATCACGAAGCAATGGATTACTAAGCCGACGACCTTGAAATTATTACAGGATAATCTGTAAAGTATCTCTTTTCTAACTAAAAAAGAATGAGTGAGTACGCATAATGAATTACAACTAAATAAACATTTTGATTTTCATCCCCTCTCCCAAGAGAACCGTGATGAATTCAAGGATAAAAACTATCCTATATGTTGAACCGGAGTATCAGCTACTCCTGTACCAAATTTCATTCAAATCCATACAGTAATTTCGGCGTGATGCGCGGCCAAGAGACAAACAGACAAAAAAATAAAATATAATTGTTTTGGGCTCAGTATCTAGAGTAAAGCATCCCCCAATTAAAATGTTCAAAATATATTTAATGTACAGAATTTGTCCTGTTACCGTTTTATTATATTATAGATAGGCAAAGGTGACATGTTGAAGATAATCTAAGTTTGTTGTGGGCTTCTTCTTAGACCGGGGCGCTTTTGGAACCCTCATAGCTTTAGTTTTAAGTTGACGAATATAGTTATCACCATGAAATAACTACTATGTAAATTATTGACGTGTCAAAAGTGCCTTTTAAAAGACTTTTTGAACAAAGATTTTTTGAATTTTGAATATATATTTTATTATCCTAAGACTTTTAATATTCTAGTGGTTCGTAAGATTTTTCTCCCTCACTGTATCCAGTCGTAAACATTAAATTGTGCTGAGAGTTTAGATTCTTTCTCATTCCTAACACATTAGCGACCTAAACGAGTTAGTTAGTTAAACAGTTGATTTGTTAAAATGTGCTTTATTTACGTTTTTTTAGGTTTAATTTCTGCGGCGGCGGGCGCGGCTACAGATAATTATAAAGATCAATGTGAGTAGATTATTTTAAGTATTGACGTAGGATTTAGGACAAAAAAAAGCTGTGATAGCCCAGTGGTTAGGACGTCAGCCTCCTATTCAGAGGTCAGGGGCACGCACCTCTAACTTTTTGGAGTTATGTGCGTTTTTTAAGTAATTAAAATATTACTTGCTTCAACGGTGAAGTAAAACATCGAGAGGAAACCTGTACGCCTGAGAGTTCTTTGTAATGTTCTCAAAGGCGTGTGAAGTCTGCCAATCATGGCCACACACGGCCAGCGTGGTGGACTATGGCCGAACCCTTCTCATATTGAGAGGAGACCCGTGCTCTGTAGTGAGCCGGCAATGGGTTGATCATGATGATGATTGATCAAAAACTGAGTACATTTTACGCTTAAGTAAGTTAAGGTAAGGTAGGGTGGTAACCAGCTACAGCCCACCAGAGCAGACTCGAGCCGGGAATCGAACCCAGGACCTCCAACTTTATAATGCGACAGCGCGCGCACTGTGCCACGGAGGTCGTCAAATAAAAATTGTATAGAGTTGTAAACAATTACCTTTGAATGAATTTCTAAGTTTATGTACTCTAGAAGCGTGCAATTCAAGTTTATTTTATAAGTGTGGTGGTTTATTTTATAAGTGTGGTGACCGCTTCATAGATTCTTCTTCTTCTTCTTTTATGGATATCAGTTTTGATTCCTTGTGTAAGTTTCAAGAAAAGATATTTAAATCATAAGTCAATCAAATATCAATCATATGTAACAATTAGTATTAGTTATTCTTTATATTTTAATATTATTATATACACTTTTATTATATTTTATTTCTTTTATAGTTTTTTTGTAACATAATCGACAAATGTTGTGTTTACTTGTAAATGGGCACTACATTTAGTAAGATGTTAGTAATAAGTTCTAGTTTTAATGTAATAATGTAAGTGTAGCCGTAAGTAAACCAAATAAATAAAATAAAATAAAATAAAATAAAATAGATGCCTATACTGGGTTTACATGAATAAAAAAGTTTTGAATTTTGCGTTGTTTTACTCTTCACGTTGTTTCATGATGTGACACAGTGTGTATGCTTTGCCCCCAGTCTGCACCGACCCTCGCACCATGAAGAAGCACGCGGCGTACTCCGAGTGGCCGGACTCGTACTCCTGCACCAGGCACAGGTGCCAGCCGGGGGGACGGAATCTAGCTATTTACACAGTCGGGTGAGCTTTGACCAGACCCTCAAATCAATATAAATTAATCTACTAAAAAACCTAATTCCAAAAAAAGAAAAAAAACTTGAGAGGTGTCAAGGGACACCCGGATGGAACGAAGTTCCTTTCGATTAATTAGTGAAGGAATTGTAATAAAATTTTATTTTATTTAAGTTATAATAATATTTTTTTTTATTATTAACAAATATAATGTTATATAAAATTAATCAGTAGGCTCAATTTTGTACTCCATCAGCAATATCCGGAACTTGTGCAGAAACACTGTCAGGATTCATTATTATTATTATTTTTTATTATTTATTATTTACAACACTCAACAAAAATAATCGTCGCGACACCACACTGTTCAATGCGAAATAGAAATGAAAATATCTGGCTTGCTTTCTATAAGAGAGAGAGAGAGACAGACAGAGAAACATGCGACGCCGCACAGCTTACAATAACAAAAAGTGTCGTGACAACTTTTCGTAAGAATTTTTTCAGTCTAGCCCCCTTTCAAAACGCGCGATAAGGAACTTCGTTCCAAAAACAACCTAACCTTTGATGCAGCATTGCCTGTTCAGCCAATTTCTAGACAAGAAACTTGCTATTATTAGATGAGATGTATTTTAACAGGCTGAATAAACGCAATTTTAATTTGATTTGATTTGACTTCCCGAATAGGATGCCGAGGTCTTTACGAACGCTCTAATCACTCCTATGTCCTCCCAGAGCTGGATTGGAACTCTTCCGTGATCCCTAATTCCTATGCTTATTGTATCATACCTGATGACAGGTGCAAGCGCGTGGAAGCCCCCGAGTCTGCCATCGAGTGCGAGGAGGTGGTGGAAGACACCAACATGCAGTTTCCATTCTGCTGTACAAGGCTGCGGTGAGTTATTTAGCTTTACTCGTATAATCAGAGGTCGGGGGTTCGAACCCGGGCACGCACCTCTAACTTTTCGAGTTATGTGCGTTTTTAAGCAATCAAAATATCACTCGCGTCAACGGTGAAGGAAAACATCGTGAGGAAACCTGCACGCCTGAGAGTTCTCCGTAATGTTCTCAAAGGCGTGTGAAGTCTGCCAATCCGCACACGGCCAGCGTGGTGGACTATGGCCGAACCCTTCTCATATTGAGAGGAGACCCGTGCTCTGTAGTGAGCCGGTAATGGGTTGAACATGATGATGATGACTCGTACAAATTACCACTTGATTTAGTTACAACTGATACTGAATAAAATAAATAATAATTAACCTTAAGTAAATCAAACGCGTTTGTCTGTAACTGTGTGTTTCAGAAATTTGTCGGGCATACGCCGACAATAATTGCAAAATAATTAATATGGTATGCAGCCTTTATGACTTTACATGAGCTTTATAATTTAATATAAAGTAAATAGTTTAAAATTATCAGCTAAGTACGATATAGACTCGACCAAGTGTTTAGGGTACCAAGGTAAAAAACGACCTCATCGTGCACTGTCACAGTATAAAGTTGGAGGTCCTGGGTTCGATTTTCGACTCGAGTCTGGTCTGTTGGGAGGCTTTACCATGGTTAGTTACCACCCTACCGACCCTTGACGGCTATCTCACCTAGTGGTAAGTGATAATGCTGTCAAGGATGGTGGCGGGCTAACCTGTTAGGAGTATGGTAAGCCCACGCTCCTAATTGGTTGTTACACGACATCGTACCGGAACGCTAAATCGCTTGGCGACACGTCTTTGTCGGTATTACTATCAACCGGTAGTAGGATAAATCGGTAGGAAAAATAATGAATAGAAGCAGGCGTTACTTTGCGAAAGTCCATGACAAACAATAAACAAAAAGTATAATGTGCTATATTTCGCCGACAACTGGGAGATTAGTATAATATAACACCACACAAAATCTTCCACTAGAACCTCTACGCACGTTTCGACCCGACACCGGATCATCCTCAAGAGATGTTGACTTCACAAGCGCGAAAGGCAAAGCGCGCCTTTGCTTTACGCGCCTATACTTTTTGTTTATTGTTTGGTAGGAAAAATGTCTTGTCCAAGGACGCTGTCAGTATTTTTATTTGAGATTCTGTCCTGAACGGCAGATGTCTGGTGGTGGTCCGCGGCGAGGTGTGGACGCGGGTGCTGGGGCAGCCGTGGGAGACCCTGCCCGCAGCGCCCTGGAGCCACATGTACAAGATGAAGAAACCTCCGCCCGGCGAAAGCGCTTTCGTTAACAAGTAGGACCTTTCCCAAGACCCCGTGCGTAGGCGCACGTCGACACCTTTGCCTTGAACTAAATCAATCAACCAATCATAAACTTTGTTCAAATAATCCTTTAAATGCACCTTTAATGCATCAATAGCTAACATAGCAGTGAGTTGATGGTGATAACTACATTCGTTAACTTAAAACTTTAACTATTAAACGTAAGCGCGTAGAACAGTTCTATTATAGTTTAAAGGATTATTTAAATTATAAATAAGCTTGGGTATAAACATTTGCTGTAATAAGTTTTCTTTTAAACAGTTTTAAGTGGCAAGAGATATAGTAATCACAAACCCGGCTAAGTTTGTTGTGGGCTTCTTCTTAGAGTAGGGCGCGTTTGGAATCCTCGTAGCTTTAGTTTTAGGTTTACGAATGTAGTTATCACCATCAATTCACGAATTAAAAATAATTAATAAATGAGTTTATTATTATTAATTGGTAAAGTATTATACATCAAACATTTTACATAAAACTTAAAATAAAACTTAGATTAACCTAAAACTAAAAATCTTAAAAAATAAATAAATAAAATTTAAATTATGTAAAGGATATAATAATATATATGAACGAACCATAGATGATGGTTTACATGAATTAAACTATTTGGAATTTGAATTTACTTCGGTTTATTTAAGCTGAGGTAAAATTTAATACCTTAAGAAATAATTTATCAGAATGAAGCTATTTTGAATCTGAATTTACTTAGGTTTATTTAAGTTTACGTAAAATTGAATACCTTAAGTACTTTAAATCTATATATATAAAAATCAATTGCTGTTCGTTAGTCTCGCTAAAACTCGAGAACGGCTGAACGAATTTGTCTTATCTTGGTCTTGAAATGTTCGTGGAGGTCTAGGGAAGGTTTAAAAAGTGAGAAAAATTCGAATAATTGCCGGGAAAACCTTAAAAACAGCCCTTTTCTTTTTCCCATATAAACGTTTTCTATATAAAATGTGGAATCAATTTGAACTTTATTGCTATTCAATAAAGTTCTTATTAAATTATAATCACTCACTGTTGTCTAATAAATATAAGTGTGTTCCTAACTTCAAAGAGTCAATTTGCAATTTGTATTTCCATGGAAACGGGAACTACGCGCGTAAAACCGCGGGTCAAAGCTAGTTATAAATGATATTGTGCTTAAGGAAAAGAGACCAGGGCCCAATCTACGAGTTGCAGCCGGAACATCATGAGGAGCAAGGTAAAGTTCTGCGGGCTTCCAAGAAGTCTACATCCACCGCGGACTGCAGCGAGCCTGTGGCCCGGGCTGTGCCGTCACCTGACATAGTTGTGAGGTTCTTTGTTATTCACTTACTGGTTGCCAGGATTTCGTTCGCGTGAACATTTTGAGGCATACTTCTCCGAAAACTGACAGCGTGAACCAAATTTGTATCACAGAGAAATCGTATTTTTTTTTTCATATAAAGAAGATTATAATCTAAATAATTACTATGCCAAAGCTACTATGCTATTGAAGCGGTGATAGCCCAGTGGTTAGGGCGTCAGCCTCCTAATCCGAGGTCGGCGGTTCGAATCCGGGCACACACCTCTAACTTTTCGGAATTATGTGCGTTTTTAAACGATTAAAATATCACTTGCTTCAACGGTGAAGGAAAACATCGTGAGGAAACCTGCACGCCTGAGAGTTCTCCATAATGTTCTCAAAGGCGTGTGAAGTCTGCCAATCTGCACATGGCCAGCGTGGTGGACTATGGCCAAACCCTTCTCATATTGAGAGGAGACCCGTGCTCTGTAGTGAGCCGGTAATGGGTTGATCATGATGATGATGATGACTATGCCAAATTTAATTTAAATCTGTTCGGCGTTTCACAAACATCCATCAATCTAAATAACATCATTCATGAAAGTAATAAAATGTATCACCTAAAAAACATACCTAAGGTTTTTAAAGTTACCGAATTCGCCTTCCCAGAATAAATAATTAAAAAAAATCTACATACCCTCACCAAACAGACAAAAAATATCGATTTATAAATACAATATAAAAAACAGGAGAAAGCCGGGAGACTTGGTATATGGCGGACGCGGTTATTTCGCGCTTTTCTTGAATTAACTGTTTAATTAATGTTTGTTAGCTAATTTTGAAAAGGACTGGTGTTGGTTGTGGACAATTTTGGTGTCGTTTGCGTAGTGGCTGGTTTTCTGAATGGTTAACAGGTATTGATTTGGGAAAGGTTTGAGGGAGCCGCGTCCGCAGAGTGCGAAGTTTCCCGCCATTTCTCCCTAACTTCTACATTGCTATAAACTTGACATTGGCTAATCTGTGTAAGCCATAAAACGAAGAAAAAAAAACACACAAAATAAAACAAAACACTCCAGGCTCCCAGAAATTCAGCTCTATAATATTAAAAAAGTCTCGATTGCTATAATTTTATTATAAAGAAATGTTTACTGAAATTGGTTTAAAATAGGTCACATTTGAAACAATCAATGTTGGCCGACTTTGTTTATGATCTGTGGTTAAAAATAATCGGCGCCAAAATTTTTCTCATTTGACGTCATCGCTTTGTGGTTGAACAAAACAGTGAAAAAGTATTTTTATTACATGTCTTTCTACTTTAGGTCATGTCTACAGGCGAAAGCGTATGGTTATTGTTACTATCTGTAACATTATTAAATAAGTATAAAACAGTAGAACATAATTAATAGTACAGAGTTTTCAATATGCTATTCCCGACATCTTTTTTTTTTCTTTTTGTCGCCTCGTTCCTCTAACCATCATGGCCGCTCTCGCTTAACATATAACTCTAATCAAATTAAAAGAATATTTTTTGGCTGAGTTGGACGGTTGACTCATTTGTGTCGACCGTCTAACTCAGTTAGGAAATGTTCTTTTCATGCCTAATTTTCTTAGTTCCTCTAGTTTTAAGCTGTTAAGTTACAGATTAGCACCGAGGACAAACCTCTTTGGTTTTTTCGGTGCCGTTATTGTATAATTAATTATATTCCTTTTATATTAATAATAAATAAATAAATAAATAAAATTAATAATTAATTAATCAAGTTCATGGCTATTATACCGTTTCTGAAAATAATTGATGACTCATTATTATATTCATTTTATAAAATTGCATAATGTAAATACTTCGATAAATACGCCACTTAAATTGAAACCTTTCTTCCAAATATATAACTCAACTTCTGGAAATGTTCTCGTGGCGTCCATTGTTATTGCTATTTTTCGTGGACCAATCACAGGCCACCGTTTATAGTATTCTAGTCAAGTTATATATTTGACGGCAATCAGAGAGCAGCGCCATCTAGTTTTAGAATCATGTACGACAGACAAGAGAGTCGCATCGCTCCCTCTCTTTACGCAACACGACGCGTCGTATGCAGGTTCTTAAAAGACTTACTGGCGCATTGCATTCATTACATTCGGTCGGGTCGGACCGGTGGTCGAGACGCGGTAGTGCATAATCGTACTTGGTAGAGCGTATAGTCTGCTCTTTATAAATTACGATACTTATAATTGTAATTCTGTTCTACCAAGAGTGTCTGGTCTCTTTGCCCGAAACTACCCACGTCTACCCAAATTACCGACGGACACGCCGCTGTTCATCCTATATACTCTTTTGTTCGTATACAAATTAATAACCATTTTTTTTTTATTTATTTACTACAAGTGAGCCCTTGACGGCAATCTCATTTGATGGTAAGTGATGATGCAGTCTAAGATGGTAGCGGGCTAACCTGTTAGGGGTATGGTAAAGCCATACTCCTAATTGGTTTCTACACGACATCGTGCCGGAACGCTAAATCGCTTGGCGACACGTCTTTGTCGGTAGGGTGGTAACTAGCCACGGCCGCAGCCTCCCACCAGACCAGACTCGAGCCGGGAATCGAACCCAGGACCTCCAACTTTATAATGCAACAGCGCGCGCGCTGCGCCACGGAGGTCGTCAAAAACAAATATGTCTGAATTAATAATACATATTGATGATCTAACTCAAAAACTCACTTTACTTTAGCAAATGTATACGCAACCTCCCACTACTAAATAAGGAAGTATTTCTTTAAATCTAATATCATGACACCCTGTTTCAGATTGCTTTAGCGACGCCGAACGATGAAAAGAAAAATAAAAATGGGAATTCCAGGTAAATATTTAATATTCTTATCAATTTTAACCTGATTTGTGTAACAGACAGCCAAAGTATTTTACATGTAATAAGATAAAATACATCACACGTAGTAAATCTTGTTACATAATTTAATCTAAGGAATTAATTACGGCTGTTTTTAAATGACTCAACTTTGTAATTAGCTTCAAGTTATTCATATGTATATCGCATTTTTTTTTCTAATACATCTTTTTTTTTGGAACGAAGTTCCTTATCGCGCGTTGTGAAAGGGGGCTAGACGGAAAAAATTCTCACGAAAAGTTGTCACGACACTTTTTGTTATTGTAAGCTGTGCGGCGTCGCATGTTGCTCTGTCTCTCTCTCTCTCTCTTATAGAAAGCAAGCCAGATATTTTCATTACTATTTCACATTTAACAGTGTGGTGTCGCGACGATTATTTTTGTTGAGTGTATACAGGTTTTTTTGTAAATAAAAAATAATAAAAAATAATAATAATAATGAATCCTGACAGTGTTACTGCACAAGTTCCGGATATTGCTGATGGAGTACAAAATTGAGCCTACTAATTAAGTTTATATAACATTATATTTGTTAATAATAAAAAAAATATTATTTTAACTTAAATAAAATAAAATTTTATTACAATTCCTTCACTAATTAATCGAAAGGAACTTCGTTCCATCCGGGTGTCCCTTGACACCTCTCAAGTTTTTTTTTAATTAGACTTCTTACTTTGAACAAATTATACGTATATTTTAACCTAAGTAAAACAATTATAATCACTTCAACACAAGTATATATATCAAAACTCATGTAGATTCTCGCGACTTGGTTAATCTTGAATGGCGATTTAACTTTAACCGCCGACGAAATGATCTCAAGCCCCATCTCGTCATTTTCAAAACTGATTGACTAACGGTAAAATTACAAAGAGCAATGTCAATAATGACCTCCGTGTCACAGGTTGGAGGTCCTGGGTTCGATTCCCGGCTCGATTCTGATCGAGGCTGCGGCCGTGGCTAGTTACCACCCTACCGACAAAGGTGTGTCGCCAAACGATTTAGCGTTCCGGCACGATGTCGTGTAGAAACATCAGGAGTACTGGTTTTCCATACCCCTGACAGGTTAGACTGCATAATCACTTACCATCAGGTGGGATTGCCGTCGATAACTTGTAGTGGATAATAAAAACATATTTTGGCCTTATATCGATGTGTCAGCATTGATAACTACATTGAAGAAACCACAAGCAAAACTTAAAGTAACTTCTTGCTTTCTAGACCCAAAAAGTCAAGAAAATCAGATGATGTCAACGACGTGGACGAAGAAAACGATAAAGAACGCATTGAAATCGAGCTAGATGACGCACCTGCCAGTGAAAAGGTAAGCACCATCTATATGAATGATCAAATCTTATAAGATGGCCATTAAACAAATATTGTACTCAAGTTTGGATAGCAAAAGAATCAGCGCCATCTCTTAGAACACTCATGAATTACTACTGTCCCACACCAAAACCCCAAGGTCAGCACCGAACAGTGGTAGCCTAATTCCTTAGCCGTACTTAAGAGAATTAAGTCCAGGTAGGAGAGACTGTTCACCTAATCAGTCTAAGCCAGAAATTCGTCAACAACACTAAGGTAATGAGAATTTGTTAACAAAAACACCTAATCTTCAATAATTTAATCCCCAACCCAGGAACCCTGGTACTCGTTATTCGCAGCTATCAACTGAACTTTGAATCCTTGACTAACTTAATATTTTGTGCAGGCAACATGGACGGAAATACCTCAAAGCCAGTGGGATGTGCACGATCCAGCTATGGACATTGAGGGTCCACGGGTAAGTTGTCCTTTCATTCAATTACTTGATATTACTGGAATAAACAGGTGTATCACGGCTGAAGCGGTGATAGATAGTGGTTAGGGCGTCTGCCTCCTAATCAGAGGTCGGCGGTTCGAATCCGGGCACCACTAACGTTTCGGAGTTATGTGCGTTTTTAAAAATATAAAATATCACTTGCTTCAACGGTGAAGGATAACATCGTGAGGAAACCTGCACGCCTGAGAGTTCTCCATAATGTTCTCAAAGGCGTGTAAAGTCTGACAATCCGCACATGGCCAGCGTGGTGGACTATGGCCAAACCCTTCTCATATTGAGAGGAGACCCGTGCTCTGTAGTGAGCCGGTAATGGGTTGATCATGATGATGATGATGATCACAGCTTCCGGGAATATCTTAGCTATACTCCTGAAGAGCGGTAGGTAAGCGATTGCTTTTCTAAGCGAAACGGGGACCAAGTGAAAAAACTTATTTGTAGAAAATAGACCCAAGTGAAGAAGATAATGATTGCCCTAAGTACTTACAAGCTGCAGAATGTTTAGAATCCAGATGGAAGAGGGAGAACCTAGTTTGAAGTTCGACAAGCACCTCCAACTTTCGGGAGTAAGGTGCGTTAATGTTCTTTGCTTTAACGGTGAAGTACCAAGATCTATTGTTAGGAAACCTGCAAACCACCAGGTTTTCTAGTGTTTCAGGTGGAGCTCTTTATATGTTCTCAAAGGCAGGTAAAGTCTATCGGTCCAATCTTGGCCAGCGTTATGGTATACGCAGGTAAAGTTACAAACTAAGGCGTAAGTAATTATACTGTAATCTTAAATGCCCAGATCTGATAGTGAGGCTCCCTTTAAGCATCAAATAGAAAAAAAAAAGTCTATCAGTCCAAAGCCAATCTTGGCCAGCGTTATGGTGCACTTCTCATTCTGAGAAAAGACTCGTTCCATGTAGTCGCCCAGTAATGAGTTGATTAAGATGATGAAACATAAATATATATGATGAACCTCAAAATTAGCTTTTTTGTTTTACTAGGTTCGGGCAGATAAAAGCACGAAGCCATCGGGTCTCCAAGCACTAGTAGATGCTATCGGCAACAGGATGAGGGACATAGAAAGCGTGGTCCAGAAGATGAGCGAGAAAGTGCATAACAAGCCCGAAAATGAACTAGGCAGCGGAGAAAAGAGGTGACACTTTTATAGATGAAATTTTTGTCACTAAAACACAATATCCGGGAGGTACAACATATTAATGCAGTGATAGCGTATTGGTTAGGGCGTCAGCTTCCTTATCAGAGGTCAGCGGTTCGAATCCGGGCACGAACCTTTAACTTTTTTCTAGTTATATGCGTTTAAAAAAAAATTTATCACTTGCTTCAACGGTGTAGAAAACATCGTGAGAAAACCTGCACGACTGAGTTCTCCGTAATGTTCTCAAAGTCGTGTGAAGTCTGCCAATCCGCACACGGCCAGCGTGGTGGACTATGGCCAAATCCTTCTCATATTGAGAGGAGACTCGTGCTCTGTAGTGAGCCGGTAAAATGGGTTGATCATGATGATGATGATGACAACATATTGTGTTTTAATGACAAAAAATTGGACTTTCCTCTATAGGTCCGCTTAGTATTATGACTGGTAAAGGTAAATTGCAGAAGCGCTGTATCAGTTATTAGCGCTGTGAGAGCCAAGTTCAAAACTATTCTGGATGCACTAGTTTCTTCCTGCCTCCAAAAGCACACTAGGACAACAACAGTATAGTGCATTCAATATTAACTGGCGTCTTTCCACTTGAACCTAAACAATAGGGGTAATAAACCAAACACTCATAGAGCCCATTCATTTTTAAAAAAACCGTTTCGGCCTTATCTATTTTGTTGCAAACCAACCAGTGTTGATACTTTTGAGTAATCATAGAATAATTTAGAAAAATTACGTATGTAATAATACAATTACAAAAATTGGAAGGCGATTTCACCCAAGGACGAAAAATATCGGAAGACGTAATATTTCCACTGAACTAATCTCTTCAAAGTTTAAAAAACAACTGAGCGGTATTTATTTCTATTTGATTATATTATTTAAAGGAAGATAACATAGGGACAGTATCAAAAACGTTTGAAACACCGTTTGAACGCCGCACGTGTTTCGCAATACAAAGAATTCACCCGCCACCACTTAATCCTATTGTTATTGCTAATGACGGTTTCAAGTGGAAAGACGCCCGTTAATATTGAACTATACCTGTCACAAGGAGTTAGATTAGAGAAGCCATAGATTTTTATATGAGTGATATTCTTTAACCATCTGAAATTCTATGAAGTAGTTTAAACATGGATAAAGCTTCTTGTTTCCTCGAAATTACGGTTAGTGGTTGTTCAGAAGATGGCTTAATATAATCCTTTAAATTAAGACATCACTGGTGTTGCAACGGTGGTAATCATTGGGTTTTTCAACCATCTTTTTTGGTTTTCTTGACAAATTCTTGAATAGCACTTGGCTGCAATCGCCAGTTAAGTGTAAAGCCTGGAAGATAGATATCTTGGTCGATCGCTTGCTTGTTTGCCGTCTTTTAATATAAAAAAACGTAGCGTTGGTCGACCCCCAACAAGGTGGACAGACGACATCAAACGAGTCGCAGGGAGCCGCTGGATACAAGCGGCCCAGGACCGTGGCCATTGGAACTCCCTACAAAAGACCTATGTCCAGCAGTGGACGTCTATAGGTTGAAATGATGATGATGATGAATATAAAAAAGATGAAGCTATCATATAACCCCAATAACATTGTAATTCTTAATGTATGCTTTTAGTACTTGTATGTTTCTTTCGTTAAAATTCTTGTTAGCTACAAACTAAGGCGTAAGAAGTTATACTGTAATCTTCAATGTCCAGATCTGACAGTGAGGCTCCCTTTAAACATCAGAAGTCAGAAGATACGGCACAGGAAAAAGAAGAATCATCGAAAGTTAAGAAACAAAGTCCCGACGGTGAACACTACAAAAGGTAAAATAAAACTAAACAATAAACAGCAAGTATAATTTGCTATATTCCGCCGACAACCGGGGGATTTGCATAATATAACACCACACAAAATCTTCCACTAGAACCTCTACGCACGTTTCGACCCGAGGAGATGTTGACTTCACAAGCGAGAAAAGTAGTTTACTTTTTTTATATTATAAAAATCTCCCGGTTGTCGGCGGAATATAGCAAATTATACTTGCTGTTTGTTGTTTATCATGGACTTCCGCAAAGTAACGCCTGCTTTTATTCATTATTTAAAATAAAACTGTTTTAAACAGTTATTAACCTGTCTGTAGGCGTTTGAATTTTCCATATTAATTTTATTTACTGTTGTTTCAAGCCATCCTAGTAAAGAGTTAATAATATGTACTACATTCGCGATTCTATTTTACCTATGTTTTGATTGCCTTCCATTTAAATTGCATACATGCATGGTTATCGTATATTGAGTTTAGATACAAGGATAAAACCCTATCAGTGTTGTTTGAATTTTGATGGTAAATTATTGAAGGCGAGCAAGATCGTATCTAAAACACTGAATTCGCAATACAAGGTTGGAGTAACGAAATACTCGTAATTGTAGGAGATAGCTGCAATAATGAGATAGTTCTTTTCCCGCTGGGAAATGCGTTTACGCATCCCCTTCCGACGGGGTATGTGGGACTCGCCGGCGACCAGAATACCCACAAAACCGCTTCTACGCGTCGCCTGGTGGCTGGGTCACGGGGATACCCGCGCACTCGACCGCAAAAGCTAGTTGTTTTTTTTTTTTTTCCCGCTGGGAAATGCGTTTACGCATCCCCTCCGGAAGCGACGCAGTTTTGACGGCGTCGCTTCCGACGGGGTATGTGGGACTCGCCGGCGGCCGGGTTGGCGACCAGAAAACCCACTAAAACCCAGCGATGCTCCTACGCGTCGCCTGGTGGCTGGGTCACGGGAACACCCGCGCACTCGACCGCAACCCAACCAGCGGTGTCCGCCGAGACAGACCCTCCACCGAAATAGAGCTATAGTTTGGGCACATTAGCATCGTGCCCAAATAGGTGTCTTAAGTTCTTTACCGTGTCCTGTTGCACAGCACTAATAGGCTAAAAAATATTGTTTTATCAAAACAATGGCTGGGCTAAAAAAATAAAAAACTTGAGAGGTGTCAAGGGACACCCGGATGGAACGAAGTTCCTTTCGATTAATTAGTGAAGGAATTGTAATAAGATTTTATTTTATTTAAGTTATAATAATATTTTTTTTATTATTAACAAATATTATGTTATATAAACTTAATCAGTAGGTTCAATTTTGTACTCATTCAGCAATATCCGGAACTTGTGCAGAAATACTGTCAGGATTCATTATATACTAGCTCTCACGCCCGTGTGCAAAATAAATACATATAAACTGTGTTTGTGCCAAAAGAGATATAATATACGTACATAGATAAAAATAAATAAACTTACATACACATTACATAAATACATATTTGCACCGGGCGGAGGATTACGCCCCGGCAGGGGAGACCAAACGGCCGGGGGTCAGGGCGACAGGTTGAGAAACCGACGGACTATCCTAGCCGAGTCCAGCAAGACCGCTTTTTGCATCCTGGCTGCGAGCGAACTGCCACGGAACCCCAGTCGCCTCAGATGGTGAGCGAGACTTACTGGGATCAACCCATTCGCAGATATTACGATTGGGATGGTTTCAGCAGACTGCACATGCCACATGTCGGAAACCTCGTGAGCCAGATCGAGATACTTACGTTTTTTCTTCAGGATTCATTATTATTATTATTTTTTATTATTTACAAAAAACCTGTATACACTCAACAAAAATAATCGTCGCGACACCACACTGTTCAATGCGAAATAGAAATGTAAATATCTTGCTTGCTTTCTATAAGAGAGAGAGAGACAGGCAGAGAAACATGCGACGCCGCACAGCTTACAATAACAAAAAGTGTCGTGACAACTTTTCGTAAGAATTTTTTCCGTCTAGCCCCCTTTCACAACGCGCGATAAGGAACTTCGTTCCAAAAGCCTGTGCTTTATATTCAGTGCCGAAATAGCAGGTTGTTATCTTTTCAGGATTGCACTTGTAGGAATTTATTCATTATTTTTCCCTTGGCAACAGGTTCGCCGTCAAGAACCGTGGCAGCAAATACCTCCGCAGCGGCGTCTCGACTAGCGAACAGCCAGTGTTCGTTGAAGACAACAGTCTGAACGGCTACTTCAGCGATGCCAGCAACAGCGTTATGAGAAAGAACAATGCACCCAAGGTATTTGCCACTAGCTCACATGTAATCTGCCTCAGTTAGTGTAGCGTAGTAGTACGTATCATCATCATCGTAGTGAAAGTAGAAGTATCTTCCCCCTAAATAAACCAAAAGAACTTCTACTTTCAGTAGAAATATCATTCTACTGAAAGTAGAAGTTCCTTTGGGGAAATAGAACACACTTGTGAGAAATCTTATTGGACAACGTACTCACAAACATTATAGTGCAATTCAGCGATTAAAAGCACTTTCTACCCGAAAGGCCCATTAGAACAACTTTTTCATATCGTAACATCTGCCAGTACATCCAGTTTTATAACCCAGTGCGCGTCTTTGGTTATTCGTATATACAATAGTTCAGATGTATTGGGTGATTCACCAGGGTTTTTATGGTCAAATCAATGCGTACAACCCGAAGCAGCAATGACATGCAAAGAGTTGTCCTTGAGTCCAATCATATAACTTCGCCTCAAACCAGCGCATCTGGTGATTGGAAATTGGCAACAAAAATTGGGACAAAAGTTTGGACCTCAAGCCTATACGATTGCTTTTATCTTCTATTGCTAGGAGCCAGGTGTAGCGCCAACATACGTGGCTCCAGTCGAGAACCGGCGCAAATCCCACGACGTGTCTGAGGAAGACGATAAGAAACACAAAAAACACACCCACAAGAAGAAGCGGAAGGTAATTTTGAGTCTTGAATATGTATAGCTATGTAAGATCCAGGCATTCGTTGGGCGACGGAGAATTCTATCCTCGAGGTACCCCTATTTGAAGCAAAGGAACCGTAGAAGAAGCAGAGTCATCACATTGTTTAACTAATTTTGAAGCTGGAGTAGAGATTCCCAACTATGATAGACCAATACTAGGTTTTCACAGGCGGCAAGAGGCGGTAAAGTTAGGAAATCCGTTTCCGGTTGAGATGATGATAATGATCATGCCATAATATGTTGGCAACCTCCATGGTCATTTGGTGATCTCTGTGGACTTCGGATCAATTTCGGAATTAGTATTAGGTGTGACTTTTATCGTACAATCATATATTAAGTACTTAAAAGGTTTGCACGCTTCCAGATATGACCATGACAAGCATCCAATGAATTTTTTTTCGGACTGACTATTAGCTGTGCTAACCCTATTGGTTGCCACAGCGTAACTGGGCTGTTTGGCGAGCTTCGGAAAGAAGCTCTGCCAGAAGAAATTTAGAGCCTTGATTTTTGGACTCGAAGAAACTAAGGGAACGTCTGCTAAGGGCGCCTCCTGTGAGGGCGAACCTCGGCTTGGGCGACGTTTGGAATAACGGGGGGGTCGGACGGTCATCCAGTGAGATCGCAGTTATACCTTACTTGATTATAGATAACTAGAATAACCTATAATCATTCCATGGTTGGTGTTGCATAGTAGATACTTAGTTGTTACAAGTAAAAAGGTAACGGATATAAAAAAATTACAACGAGTGTGGGACCAAGCTGAAACTGAATTTGGTAGATAATGTATTTTTGTCAAATTGGATATCTCTTTTTTTTGTCACATCACCTGATGGTAAGTGATGATGCAGCCTAAGATGGTAGCGGGCTAACCTGTTAGGGGTATGGTGAACCCATACTCCTATATAGTTTCTACGTAACATCGTGCCGGAACGCTAATCGCTTGGCGACACGCCTTTGTCGGTAGGCTGGTAACTAGCCACGGCCGAAGCCTCCCACCAGAGCAGACTCGAGCCGGGAATCGAACTCAGCACCTCCAACTTTATAATGCGACCGCGCACGCGCCGCGCCGCGGTGGTCGTCAAATTGCTCCAACTCCATAGCTAATTTATGAATTATTATTAGATGAGATGGTGATAACAAACAAATCCGGCTAAGTTTTTTGTGGGCTTCTTCTTAGACCTCGATTGGAACCCTTTTAGCCTCCAACTTTATAATGCGACAGCGCCACGAAGGTCGTCAAATCTCAATTGGTTTCCAACTAAACAACAGTTCTTGATGTTAGATAAAGGAAAGTTTTGTATTTTTAACTGTGATAGATGGCGTCAGCCTCCTAATCAGAGGTCGGCGGTTCGAATCCGGGCACGCACTTCTAACTTTTCGGAGTTATGTGCATTTTTAAACACTTAAAATATCACTTGCTTCCACGGTGAAGGAAACACACGTGAGGAAACCTGCACGCCTGAGAGTTCTCCGTAATGTTCTCAAAGGCGTGTGAAGTCTGCCAATCCGCACACGGCCAGCGTGGTGGACTATGGCCGAACCCTTCTCATATTGAGAGGAGACCCGTGCTCTGTAGTAAACCGGCAATGGGTTGATCATGATGATGTATTTCCACAGGGCAAGGGTCACAAGAAGCACCATAAAGAAGACAAGAAGAAGCACATCAGCAAACTGGTGTCCGCTGAGCTGGATCGGAATGTCGTGTCCTTGGAGGACAGTGCCGCCGTGCTGTAAACCAGAACTCCTGCCACCAGCGCCCATTTCTCATTATTATTTGGCGTAATGTTTACGTTATTCAATATTTTTGTAATTTTCTGAGAAAATCGTTGTTATAATGTGGTTATATATATATATATATATATATATATATATATATATATGTTGCGTCAAGGACGTCAGAGTTGTTTTTTGTAAGGGTGACGTCACGATTTTGTTTACTTTCGCTCATAGTAATTAAAACCACAACTTGTCGGTTTACACTTTTATTGCGATAATAACTAAGAGGTCCGAACAGTCCGATGTCTCGAGCAAGAGAATCCGCGAAAGGCATCGACCGCCCGTATTTATAGTACAAATCATGCTTGTACAAAATTGATTGTTAATGGCTAAATTGTGTTAGCAAAATCATCAATAGTTAAAATGCGGGTAATTATTGAATTCTTGAGGTTTTTGGCGCCGCTTAATAGAGTTAATACCTTCTTCGCGCCGACATATATGTATATACTGCGCGGGGTTAGTATTTCGAGTAGCTAATATTAGCGTGGTAAGCGTAAAGAACTAAGATTATGACATTAAAATTAGCACGCAGATGGTACATTTTTTCCTACTTGACATTTGTATTCATATTTTGGAAATTCCACACAATATCTTAATAAATTGTAGCCTATGTGTTATTCTGATTTATAAGCTACATTATTGTAAAGTTTCATAAAAATCCATTCAGTAGTGTTTACGTGAACGAGTAACAAACATCCATCCAAACTTTTGCGTTTATAATATTAATAGGTTTTTTTTTACGCCTACCATTTAATGGTGATTTGACCGAGGCTAATTGGTAGGAAAATCTTAGTAGGTATTAAGTTCGCCTTTTGCACATTTTACATTTACGGGTGCAATAAAGATTATAAATAAAAAATAGTGAACTACCTACATCTTTCTAAAGAATACATTGAATCTAAGTTTGATAAAACTAATATATTATAGAATAACACTAAAACATGAGACGTAGCGTGACGTCATAAAAATCCTTTAGCCTTCAATTTTAATTAATTGTGTTAACGATTGTGTGAAATTATAACAAATTAGTCTTCTTTTTTTATAACTTTATTATCTTGACAATAAACTGAGTAACAATTGAGTACTATGTATTTTTGAAATTAACTTAAATAATAATGAATTTGACATAAATCAATCGCGCTTGTACCGCGTCCTCCCAAAAAACCGCCGCCGCTAGTTCCCGCTCTTTTTCTCCTTCCCTTACGTTCGAAAACCGAAGTTGTCTCTTCTTTAAAATGAGCACTCGTTCGTCATTTTACATTTGAAATTGACAGTTTATATTCGTAATACAAATATTAATTTAATTGTACTATAATATGACCTCTAACAATTGTTACCTAAGGTAGGTATCTCAACTAATAAAAAATACTCTTTTTAATAACAAATGTCAGAGGGAATAGGTTATAAGACACTTTTCAAGCAGCGAAATCTGATAAAACAGTTCCCGATAGGATTTTTAGAAATCGTTAAAATTATGAACAACTTAGTTAATATTTTAACGTGTTAATAATTTACAATCATCATTATTGTCAATTATTTTGACAAATACCTTAGCATTTCGTCACCGTATGTATGATCATGTATAAATTGTTATTCGATGAAACCTAAAATAAAACTAAATATTTTTGCGAGAAAACGATCGATATTTTTAATTTACAGCATTGTATACCTTCTTGGATATTTAAAAACAGTTGGGGAAAAAAAAAACTGGGATTGGCTTATCTGTAAAGAAATTCCGATTACCAGTCCGGAGTCCCGAAGATGAAGATATCGAACAAGTAGGTATGTTGTAATAAAGCTAGTGACAAACTAATGCTACGTACGCAACATACTATTTTATATGAAAAACTATGCCATAGAAACACATCCTAATACGCGGAATATAGAAAAGGTAGTGTTTCTAGAACCTACGCGTAACACCTCACAGACAAATAGACTCAGGGTGCACGCTGTCTGTCATCAAAATCTAGTTTTTTGTCTGTGCTCAAAATACTCCAAGTGGGAGATGAACCACTTAACTAAATTATCCTTATACACGCTATCTGAATCAGAAAAAATGACTAACAAACATGCAGTAGTTCACCTTCGGAGAAATTACGACCAAGGTGACCTGTAGTGAGCGATGAGACAAAAACTCTATTGCTAAGGCTAAGGGAGATGAGAAAAAAAAACTACAAACAATTTTCGTGAGATTAACGTTTAATACTATTTTATTTATGTACCTACTCGTACAATAATAAATACACATAAAATGTACCTATATCTTTTTTTAATAACAATACAATAAAATAAAACACTGGTACAATAAAACACTGACTATGGCAGTGCATACCTAAAACAACATACCTAGACCTAAACAAATAATGTAGACATCGTTTTTTATAATGATATAATGAGATGAAATTAAATTGCTTTTTAAAAATATATTTATATTCTCAATGAGAATTTTAGAAACACATTACATCACTGCTAAATAAAATCAAGCAATTGTCTATGCTCTCTAGCACAAACCAGACCTATTTAAAAAAAAAAAACAAAATGTATTTCTACGCGCGTATTTATGGCGCCTATTCTGTACTTATGTTACCCAATATAGACTGTGTTACAAATATATTTTTATTATATTCATATCACTATGGTTTTTTTTTTAATTTACATTTATGAGTACATTTTTTATCTATCAAATCAAAAACAAAAAAAAATCCTCAATCTGATAATATATAAGTTCCAACAATGCATTTGAACAACTAGGCATTTGGTGCCAAAATGTTTTATCCAATTATAATCCATGCGTCGTGATGACAGAGCGAGATAGCATGAGTATCTTGTTTAATTTTAAATCTAAACACAAGCAACAAGGTCTATATTTCATTTGTATTAACAATTTTTTTTAGTCTGTGACACTCTTTTTCGCGCTAACGAATATTGTTTAGTTCTGTGGTATAGTGCGACGAGAAATGTTTTAATCTATCTGTCTCGCCTTTACTCATTAGCGTACAGTACAGTACCATTATTATAAGATTTGTATACTCTATACATTGATTTAACACTAGCCGTAGATAGAGCGGGTCATACAAAAATAAGGCGAGAATTTGTCACCAACTAACTATACATTCCTACATATCGGTATATACACTAGACATCTATATCGTATATATATTATCTATAGCGGCGCGTAGTGCTTTATAATTCATTCGGATTCTACGGCTCGAGTGTTAGAATCGGTGACTTTTTTCTAGCTTTGTCACACACTGCGGGAAAGGAGTGCACGCGACGCTATTTGTGCACTACTTTTCCGTCCCATTTTTTGAGCGTTAATAATCGATCTACGGCTAGTGGTAAATCAATGACTCAAAATCATAGAGTTGAAATATCGAAAAACACTATCATAGCAAATTAAAACATATCTATTATAATGCAAATTTGTCCACACTCCTACAGTACTCACAAATTTGTAAAATAAAAAAAGTTTGTCCAGAAATTGACTTGAAGTCTAGGTCATAACGTCCATTATACTTTGACAGTATAGTGTTTCAATATCCAGAAGCGTGCAAATCTTATATTAAGGCAATTAGGACATTTAATTGGAAAGCTTAAATTTGCTTCTGAAGCGGCTGAAAAAGCCAAAGCGTACAAATACAGGGGTCTAGGCTCTGAATATGATTTTGTCCCATTCGGTGTCGAGACCCTTGATCCGTGGGGTCCTAGCGCTATAGGGCTTTTTTGGAAATAGCAAAAAGGTTAGTCGACAACACTGGAGACCGAAGAGCTGCCAGCTACATCGGACAACAAATTAGTCTTGCAATCCAAAGGGGAAACGCTGCCAGTATCTTCGGAACCTTGCCTAAAGGGACTCCATTTAATAATATATATTTCTTATAGTTTTAGGTTCAATTTAAGGTTTATTTTAAGTTTTTAAGTGTTTATAATAGTTATATTGTTTCAGTTGTTAATTATAATTGTATAAATATCTTATTGGAAAGTGTTGTGGCTAGTGCTGATGAAGTAATGCTAATATCTTAGGTGCTAACGCAGCGTTTCAATTCACCATTCTAACTAAAGAGATCAGCACTCCACTTTTTGCAACATTATATAAACTAATGGGCATGTTATGCGCATGTCCGACGAAATTTGAGCAAAGGCCGCTACACATTGGGTGCCACAAAAAACAAAAAGACTTCGAGGCAGACCGAGGCGTCGTTGGCGTGACGAACTCGATGCCTATATGTCGGTTTGGCCCCAAATATCCCTAGATAGAGACAAATGGAAGGAAGAAAGGGAGGCCTTTGCCCAACATTGGGACAGTACGGGCTGATAATAATAATAATAATATAAACTTATAGCGTACCCAACATTGTCTACTTTATCATGATCATGAGCCTCTATCTAAATATTCTTATCGTACATTTTCTATCACAAGTTTGTCCGTTTGGTACATGTCACCAATTATAACCTGAAAAATAAATTATAATTAATGAACACCACTAATTTTATCTTTAAGCCCATATTTATGTAATGTGGTGGATTAAATCTTTTTCAATAGAGAGCTTAGACACATTTTCATGGAATTCAACTAAACTGAAACCCCAATGTTAGAATTGCAATTGCAATGGAATTTGCATCCCTTGATTTTCAATTACTGGCTCACTACAGAGCATGGGTCTCCTCTCAATATGAGAAGGGTTTGACCATAGTCCACCACGCTGGCCATATGTGGATTGGCAGACTTTGTACGCTTTTGAGAACATTATGGAGAACTCTCAGGCGTGCAGGTTAATTATTTAAAAAAAAAACACACATAACTCCGAAAAGTTAGAGGTGCGTGCCATGATTCGAACCGCCAACCTCTGATTAGGAGGCTGACGCATTAACCCCTAGGCTATCACCGCTTCTTTAGCCAATTAATATATATAAAGTTTTTTACAAATTAGATAAAGTTGAGAAGGTTCTTAATAATTAGTATTACCTGACGTCTGATAATCTGCAGATTTTGTTTGCCGAGTTCAAATTCTTTCTTTATTAGTTTAGGGTCTGTTAAATGTTTACTTTCTTTGAATGCATCTTGAATACGCCTTAAGGCATAGTTTCTAGAAAAGGAAATCAGGCTTATTAATGTACACAAAGATAGAATAATTGTATTTTTATATAAAAATTAGTACACCATACAAAATAATATTGAAGGTATGAAAGTAAAAATTTGTGGTTTACTTTTTGTGACATCACAGTGCTTGTATTTCAGTTTAAACTAATATTATAAATACAAGAGTGAGTCATTATGTCTATTTATTTGTCACCTACTGACAATGATAGCTTGCAGCCAAAAGCAAGAATATATCGCTAATAGCAACCAGGAACCTAAGCTGTATTTACAACTTGATACATAGGATCATAAAGGCCGAAAACATGTCCATAAAGGGTAACAAACATTTCAGTCAGAAAAACTGCAGTGAATACTGAGCTGTGGTGCAAGTGACTTACTGATGAATTGAAATTAAGTGCATTAGGTAAGGAAAATTTAGTTAAGTTAAAAATCCAGTGACAAACTGTAAAAATTTGCGCCACGGCTAAAACGAAGTTAAAATAAAAATGTAAAGCTTTTGTTTAAACAATTTTGAGGTTATGTAATTATTTTGTAATTGTGCAATTAATACCTGAAATTATAATTTGGAAACTTTTTAGATTCATTCATTAGTGCTTTGTATAGCGACAAAATCTGAATTTTTGGTATTCCCGATGCCATTATGCTATTTTATTTTTTTTACAAAGATTTTCGGATTTATCACCGAAATTTTGAAATGTAAATAACTATCTATATTCTCTCTGGTCACATAAGAAAAGACATTACCACAGATTAAACATGAACCATAGAATAAGGTTGAAAAAGATAAGTAGGCATTAGAGATCATCTTAGTTATAACACATGTACTAAAATAAATAATTACAGATATTAGGTAAAATATAATAATATGAGGTTAAAGGTCAATTAATATAAAAATAACATAAATCAATGCGTGTACAAAATATTATACTAATATCAATATCAGTAGATTTCGTTTATTATTATGGTAACCCAAAAATCCGCATCACGACATATTATTTACTGGAAACCCTAATCCGCAGTCAAATGAATGCTATTGAACGGGGAGCTGTCGTCAACTTTGTTTTGAAATTTATTCAATAATTTTAGTTAAAAGCCAAAATCCTAATTTAAAGCTATGAAATAGTGAACACTGGAACTCGTGATTTGTATTCTTTTTTTCTTACAACAACAAAACGTGAGTAAATGTATTTTACAAACTATACTATTTAGTTGTTTACATATTTTGTGCATACACAATAATTATATTCTGTTTCTCTTTCGTATGGTACTTTGACTTCTAATAACTAGTAAGTGCGTTAAATTTTGCAATAAATCACCGTACAATATGATATAACGTCTGGAACACTTTAGTAACTTACCGTGTAAGAGATGCCTAAGAAACCGGATTTCATCTTCATTTAAGTTTTCTTTTTAAACTTACTCGTCCTTGACATGAGTCGTTTTAAGAGGCATGCAAACTTAGAAAGCATTGTTGTATTTTTAAAAGTGACAGATCATGCGACATTCTTATTAGCGTAAAAAACTCATAAATGCGTCTGAGAACATTCTTTAAAGTTTCGTAATAGTAAAAAAAGTAAAAATCGGTGACGAAAAGAATTATATTATATTTGCGCTCTTCTTTTTTGAATCTGAGTCTTTATACAATCTTATAGTTAAGTTCATAATTTAATTATATTTTTGTGTTCAGTGTTTATCATAATGTAATTTGATTTATTATCTACAGTCTACTGCACACATGCCATGATGCATGTAGAAAAATCATATTACGATATTAAGGATTATATAAACGATAAAAAAGCTTGGGTGTGAATTGCTCTATCTCCATAGGTACGATAGTTTATTATTCATTATGTGAGATGGTGATAACGAAAAAAAAAGAAAAACCCCGGCTAAGTTTGTGGGCTTCTTCTTAGACCGGGGCGCGTTTGGAACCCTCATAGCTTTAGTTTTAAGTTTACGAATATAGTTACCACCATGAAATAACTACTGTGTAAATTATTGACACGTAAAAAAGTGTCTTTTTAAGGACTATTTGAGTAAAGATTATTTTGAATTTGAATTTGCATTTTAGAGATTTGGAGCAAACAGCCCTCTACACTATTCCATCCTTGGTTGGTGGACTTAAATGTTTCTTGTCCCAAAATCTTAGTGATGTGAATTGGATCAAAAGTTCTATGCTCTCTAAGGCATGGCAGGGATATATCAAACTAATTCCTCAATCCTTGGCTAGAAAATTAGAGAGGTAGAATAGCTTTATGGGGCAGCTTCTTTTGTACTTAATTTCTAAACTAAACCCAATTTATTGGCCTTAGAGTGGCACTGGGCTTCTCTAAGCTCCTTAGAGAAAATTATAACCCTCCTTTTACTTTTTTCTTTAGTTTTTGTTAGCTAAGATTGTATGTAATTGTACAGAACAGGATCTGAATCAGAACCATACAGTTTTAGATTTCAGTTTAAATTGAATGAAGCATAATTTAATTAAACATCACACTTAAGTATAGTTAGTGTAAAAGTTTTAACCTTAGTGTAATGTTATTAAAATTCCATTTTAATATGTTACTATCACCTATATATATAAAAATCAATTGCTGTTCGTTAGTCTCGTTAAAACTCGGGAACGGCTGAACGAATTTATCTTATCTTGGTCTTGAAATGTTCGTGGAGGTCTAGGGAAGGTTTAAAAAGTGAGAAAAATTCGAATAATTCGCCAGGAAACTCAATGTTCGATAGTCCATTTATTGAAGACAGCTGTAGATATTTAGGTAATATTTTATCCCGGTATTTCCATGTACACGGGTAAAACCGCGGTACACTGCTAGTAGTTTGTAAAAATCCTCGTCTTGTCTTGTCTCAATGCCTTGTTTAAAATGTGTTGACATTATACCGAGTTTGAAAGTAGATGAAAACAGCAATTCTTCTTAGATGGCCCAAACAGTAGCTGTTGAAGGATCATAAATCCTTAATTTCAGCATTGGTTTATTGGATTGGCTTGATTGTAAAATCACTTATTCCACAACAGCCAGAGATATGCACTTTCAAATCCAGCCAGTTCCAAGAATTAGATTTGCATTTCAAATTTTACAAATTTGATACTTTCTACAAGTTGTGGTATAACATTTATGTTGAATATTCAAGTTATAGAAAATAAAATCTGTAGTTAAACATAAAATAACACAAGATTATATCGGATATTTCATTTGTGTAATTGTATGTCATTGGAGTATGATATCTGCAATACAAAGTCATTTGTTATAGGTATTTAAAGCTGTGATAGCCTAGTGGTTAGGGCGTCAGCCTCCTAATCAGAGGTCAGCAGTTCGAATCCGGGCACGCACCTCTAACTTTTCGGAGTTATGTGCGATAAAAAAAAAAATATCACTTGCTTCAACTGTGAAGGAAAACATCGTGAGGAAACCTGTACGCCTGAGAGTTCTGCATAATGTTCTCAAAGGCGTGTGAAGTCTGCCAATCCGCACATGGCCAGCGTGGTGGACTATGGCCGAACCCTTCTCATATTGAGAGGCGACCCGTGCTCTGTAGTGAGCCGGCAATGGGTTGATCATGATGATGTTGTTTGTCACATTAGCTTGTCGCATGCCGATCACGCGAATCTATAGTTTTGCTCTTACAAAAAATCGCTCAACGCGACTAAAGAAGTGTTCAGTTCAAAACTGAGCTATAATAAACTGTTTTTACGGAATCCTGAAAATGAAAAACTTAACTACAGTTAGACAAGTAATCCAACTATTACGTTTATAAGTTATTCATCATTGTTACAGTTAGTTTAACGCGACGTTAATGGAAATCTTGAACAGTTATCCTTTGAAGGTCACCTACACAATGGAGATTTAATTATAGTAAATACACGAATGTTCAGACGTTTGTTGCAACCGTGCGGTTTTAAGGCATTTACCGCGTCAATTGTGGTTATAATAAGTTCTCGGGAGTTAGTTTTACTAAAGGTAATTGCAGATGAATGTAGATAGATAGATAGATAGATAGATAAACTCTTTATTGCACACTACAAACTTAAATTCAAAATAAAAAACAAACATAATGCGCAAAGGCGGTCTTATCGCTAAAAGCGATCTCCTCCAGACAACCTTCTGTGAAAGGAAAGAGTTAAATGGAAAGGGGGATAGTGCAATAGCTAAAATATAATAGAAATTACATATACTTACATACAGATATAAATTACTAAACAAATATATATATACATAAATAAATAAATGTATATATATATATATATATATATATATATATACATATACATTAAAAGTAGTATCCCATACTCACGTACGTTTGACGACCTCCGCAGCGCGTGCGCTGTTGCGTTTTAGAGTTGGAGGTCCTGGGTTCGATTCCCGGCTCGAGTCTGGTCTGGTGGGAGGCTTCGGCCGTGGCTTGTTACCACCCTACCGATAAAGACGTGTCGCCAAGCGATTTAGCGTTCCGGCACGATGTCGCGTAGAAACCAATTAGGAGTGTGGGTTTACCATGCCCATAACAGGTTTAGCCCGCTACCATCTTAGACTGCATCATCACTTACCATCAGGTGAGATTGCCGTCAAGGGCTAACTTGTAGTGGATTTAAAAAAAAGCCCTTTGCCACATCGTTTTGAATACGTATCACAAATATATGGAATGCTCTATTGTATGTAATCCTTCATCTAACACAGTTTATAAAAAAAATTAACTCTATTTAACTTCAACGGTGAAGGAAAACGTCATGAGTAAACCTGCACGCCTGAGATTTCTCTATAATGTTCTCAAAGGCGTGTGAAGTCTGCCAATCCGCACACGGCCAGCGTGGTGGACTATGGCCAAACCCTTCTCATATTGAGCGGAGCCCCGCGCTCCGATAATGGGTGATCGTCGGTAATGGGTTGATCATAAAGTCTATTTTAACTTCTTGCGTTACTTGTTGCATTATTACGAATCGAATAAATCAGCTTGCGATCATTTGAGATCAGAGAAAATTGGATGAACTAGTGCTATCAACCGCGCGGTTTTCTGTTTGTCTGAAATACCTTACAATTTTTTTTTTGTACTACAGACATAGAATACTTTTAGATGTTGATTTATTAGTATACTAGTTAATGCCGGTGTCTTTGCGTTGAATTTAAGTTTGTTTGCGAATGAAGATATTTTCTATAAGTAAAGATAATTATATAATATCATTAACTGAGGAATTATCTGTTTGTGTAACTTGAATTCCTTAGTAAATATACTTTAATATATATAATAATGTTTATTCTCAGTTTCACCCCCAAAAAGCTCTTTCTTATTCATCCAATGAGGGATTTTTTGAGACGCTAAATAAGCTACGTAATCATCTATAGACTCACTTTCATCCCGTTCTACTATTAAAAAAAAATATTAAAAAAACGTAAAAATTAATCCCTTGTTTTCAATTTGTAAGAACTTAAGGACCTAGAACCACTATCTGGCTACTAAACCAACTCTATGCAAAAATTCAAGTCAGTCATATCCTATATATATTATAGTATATGTGATATCTCTATGCAGAAATTCAAGTCATATCCTATATAGTATATGTGAAATGTGAAAGTGTGGATATTTGTTACTCAATCACGCAAAAAACGGCTGAACGGATTTGGATGAAATTTGGCATGCATGCAGCCTTTGACATGGGAAAGAACATAGGCTACCTTTTATCCTAATTCCTTGAGAAGTCCTTAAGGAAAAATGAAAGTTGTGTACGAGCTAAGCTTTAGCTAAAATTTGGTATAACATGTCACCTATGCTATGGAAAAGAACATGCATTATCTATAACGATCTCTTCCCGATTAAAAATTCATTGATTAAAACGCGCGAAGCTTTAGACCCAATTCTTAAGTCCACGCAGACGAAGTCGCGGGCAGAAGCTAGTAAAAAATAAAGGACAAATCCTCAAGACAAGACAAACATACTTATTATGCTTGGAGCAGAAGCTAGTATAGACTAAAGGACAAATCCGCAAACAAACATACGTATGCTTTTTTATCACTTGTAAGTAATACGGATATTAATGTAGCAGATTACTTACAACTGCTGCATTCATTATATTAAAGTCAAGGTGACAAGTGTGTTTCCAACAGTAGAATTAATTTTATAGAAATTAAATTGTTTTCATAACTTTATGGGATTAAATACTGACTCTAGGGCTATAATGTCTGAAACCGAGAATATACAATTGGTAAAGTAAATGCTTTTAATACCTACCATCAATCAATCATAAACTTCATTCAAATAATCCTTTAAAGGCACTTTTGACGCGTCAATAATTTACATAGTAGTGATTTGATGGTGATAACTACATTCGTAAACTTAAAACTAAAGCTATGAGGGTTCTAAACTTGACCTGGTCGAAGAAGAAGCCCACAACAAGCTATTCTTTGAGTTATCACCATCTCGCATGCCACTTAAGATTTTATGAAAATCTGTTTAGGATTCCATTTCGATAAGATCAAAAAATTATGTCATTCAAATTTTTTTTTGGACTCTATTAGCTGTACTAACCCTATTGGTTGCCACAGCGTAACCGGGCTGTTTGGCGAGCTTCGGAAAGAAGCTCTGCCAGAAGAAATTTTGAGCCCTAGGGCTCGAAGATACTAAGGGAACGACTGCCTAACGGCGCCTCCTTTGAGGCCGAACCTCTGCTTAAGCGACGTTTGGGATACCGGGGGGGTCGGACGGTGAGCGGTCCGTACGTCTCCGAGGCCGTGGATGGAGCCCACGTCCGGATGACGTAAGATAGCGGGGACCTCGTCTTCGCCGTGAAGACGGTGTTGTCATTTAAAAATATATGCTATATACAGGAAACGTCCAGTTATCATAAGTGTAGGTAGATTTGTTTAAAATCGTGGCAATTGGACAAATCTGTACGTTTTAATGTTTGTTATCAATAAACAGCCAAATAACTGAACTGATTTTAATTATCAATTGACCTCTACAATGCTATTTAATTGCGAAGTAACGTATGTTATATTTTAATCCATTAATAGTTATATTTATATATCATCATCATCATCATGATCAACCCATTGCCGGCTCACTACAGAGCACGGGTCTCCTCTCAATATGAGAAGGGTTTGGCCATAGTCCACCACGCTGGCCATGTGCGGATTTTCTTTCTCAGACTTCACACGCCTTTGAGAACATTATGGAGAACTCTCAGGTGTGCAGGTTTCCTCAAGATGTTTTCCTTCACCGTTGAAGCAAGTGATATTTTTAATTATTTAAAAAACGCACATAACTCCGAAAAGTTAGAGGTGCGTGTCCGGATTCGAACCGCCGACCTCTGATTAGGAGGCTGACGCCCTAACCACTAGGCTATCACCGCTTCAATAATTAATGTTTATATATATATATATATATATATATATAATATATATATATATATATATATATATATATATATATTAAGTATTTATATAGTTATAAGACTCAAATAAGATTATTTACTAAATAAGCCAGATAATTTTTCCTTTGCGTAAATGGCACGTTCTAGATAAGTAGTCTCTAGGATGTCGATAACAAAGTTATAAAATTTTACTTTGTCAGTTTTGAAAGTACTACCTTAGTCTTTACATCGACTTTATTGACCTTTTTTTAAAGCGACGACCTTGTCGTTTATTTTTAAATATATTGTTGTCTCATGTTTTTTGCACAATTACTCCTGAGTAGTATTTATATACGGACTACAAAAAAAGAGAAAGTTCACACTTGGCAGTTTGTGATTACTTCGCTTCTCAAGTGGTTATCACGTTCGACTTCTTTGGTCTTCCTCTACTCATTTGCCCTTTAACATAAATTCAAATTCACCATCATCGTCATCATCATGATCAACCCATTCTCGGCTCATTACAGAGCACGGGTCTCCTCTCAATATGAGAAGGGTTTGGCCGTAGTCCACCACGCTGGTCATGTCCGGATTGGTAGACTTCACACGCCTTTGAGAACATTAGGGTGAACTCTCAGGCGTGCAGGTTTCCTCACGATGTTTTCCTTCACCGTTGAAGTAAGTGATATTTTAACTGTTTAAAAACGCACATAACTCCGAAAAGTTAGAGGTGCGTGCCCGGATTCGAACCTTCGACCTCTGATCAGGAAGCTGACTCCCTAACCACTGGGCTATAACCGCTTCTTTAATTTCAAATCAAATTCAAATAATCTTTATTCATATAGTCCTTTAAAAGGCGCTTTTGACGCGTCAATAATTTACATAGTAGTGATTTGATGGTGATAACTACATTCGTTAACTTAAAACTGAAGCTACAAGGGTTCCAAACATACATATATAACATTCTTTATGTTAAATTTATTATAGTAAGTTTCACTTGAATTCGTACACACTAAAATTATTAATTATCTATAACTATTATATTGTTGATTCTTATAATATATATTGTGCTATTTAATCTGCTGTTTAATCTTTACCCCTTTTACAAATTAGAGTCCCAGGCCACTAATTTTTCGCGTAAACCGCTCCAAAAAAGCCAAACCAAGGACTTTACGATACAGGTCATCTCCTAGGGTAGGGTACTCTGATTGTATGGAAAAGCAGGCACAAAGTGTGGTAAAGTTGTACAGTCAAATCGCATTTATGGACAATTTTATGTTTTTTTATACACTACAAATTAGCCCTTGACGGCTATCTCACCGCTTGGTAAGTGATGATGCAGTCTAGGATAGTGGCGGGCTAACCTGTTAGGGGTATGGTAAACCTAAACGACATCGTGCCGGAACGCTAAATGGCTCGACGACACGGCTTTGTCGGTAAGGTGGTAACTAGTAACGGCCAAAGCACGAGCGGACTCGAGCCGGAAATCGAACCCAAGACCTCCACCTTTATGAGGCGACAGCGCCCGCACTGTATATATAAAAGAAAGTCGTGCTAGTTACACTAATTATAACTCAAGAACGGCTGAACCGATTTGGCTGAAAATCGGTGGGGAGATAGCTTAGAACTAGGAGACGGACATAGGATACTTTTTATCCCGTTACATTTCCCGCGGGATTTATGAAAAGCTCAATTTCACATAAATGAACTATAAAAATTGTTTCAGCTTGCCACGGAAATTTTCCTTGAATTGGTAGCTCATTCCATAGGAGTTTTTTTTTGTATCCACTACAAGTTAGCCCTTGACGGCAATCTCACCTGATGGTAAGTGATGATGCAGTCTAAGATGGTAGCGGGCTAACCTGTCAGGGGTATGGTAAAGCCATACTCCTTATTGGTTTCTACACGACATCGTGCCGAAACGCTAAATCGCTTGGCGACACGCCTTTGTCGGTAGGGTGGTAACTAGCTTGTGGGCTTCTTCTTAGACCGGGGCGCGTTTGGAACCCTCATAGCTTTAGTTTAAGTTAAAGAATATAGTTATCACCATGAAATAACTACTGTGTAAATTATTGACGCGTCAAAAGTGCCTTTTTAAGGACTGTTTGAATAAAGATTATTTTGAATTTGAATTTGAATTTAGCCACGGCCGAAGCCTCCCACCAGACAAAAAATGTAGTTATCACCATCCAGCCAGGCACCAAAAGTGCCTTTTAAAGGACTATTTGTATAAAGATTATTTGAATTTGAATTTTGAACGTTTGCCGGGTTAGTTAGCTAGTTATTATATAGATTGTGCGAAATATTATAATATAGTGTTCACAGTAGTAAGTAATGGATATATTTGTTGACAATAACCGCGAGTAGGTATTTAGTATGTTTGCCTGCCAATTAGACCGTCTAGTGGCTATATTAGTTGCATACGCGGTTTATTAGCCCGAACGCGGTCGCATTGTCGACTCTATATCTTGTGGGATAAGACTCAAAATGTATTGCCGTGCAAATTGTGTAATATTTTGCATTGATGATTCAAAATGCGTGCATTTCGGTGAAGCGTTAATTTGGTCACCGCTGAATGGGAGCGCACTCGCTTTGTGCCGCGTCTTTGTCCGGATTTCGGTAGCCGATTTGTCTGCTCCGGCGTTGGTCCGTTGCTGCTTCAAATTAATACAATATACAGTAAAGTGAAGTAGGAAGCGGTGATAGCCTAGCGGTTAGGGCGTCAGCCTCCTAATCAGAGGTCGGCGATTCGAATACGGGCACGCAACTCTAACTTTTCAGAGTTGTGTGCGTTTAAAATAATAAAAAATATCACTTGCTTCAACGCTGAAGGAAAACATCGTGAGAAAACCTGTACGCCTGAGAGTTTTCTATAACGTTCTCAAAGGCGTGTGAAGTCTGCCAATCCGCACATGGCCAGCGTGGTGGACTATGGCCAAACCCTTCTCATGTTGAGAGGAGACCCGTGCTCTGTAGTGAGTGAGTGAATGGGTTGATCATGATGAACAGGTTAGCCCGCTAACATCTTAGAATGCATCATCACTTGCCAGCAGGTGAGATTGCCGTAAAAGACTTACTTGTACTTGATACAAATAATTTAGTAAACAATCTATCGATTTACCAATAATTTGGTACAGGTACGCCTACCCATACATAGCTCGGGGAACCGATGGACGTTGGGGTCCCAAGGTGCTGGAATGGCGACCCCGCACCGGCAAACGTAGCGTTGGTCGACCCCCAACAAGGTGGACAGACGACATCAGACGAGTCGCAGGGAGCCGCTGGAAGCAAGCGGCCCAAGACCGTGGCCGTTGGAACTCCCTACAAAAGACCTATGTCCAGCTGTGGACGTCTATTGGTTGAAATGATGATGATGATGATGCCTACCCTAAGTTCGTATAAATGTGCGGTTCCTACGCATCGTTCAAGTGCCCTGTAGCGTGGTGGGCGGAAACCACAATTCGTAATTCGCTCGTATATTGGATTAACTGCAGGTAATACACCGGTGACGTCACGGAATATATAACTTAATTATGTTGACGATGGACGCAAACTATATTGTTATATACTAACTGGAACCTGCGACTTGTTCCGTGTTTGTAAAGATTTTTTAAATCCGCGAAATTCGTTCGAATGATAAAAGTATAATTTTTTTCCAAAATGCTAACTGTTTCATACAATTGGGTCTGTTTATCGGGATACTATATAATATAAGCGGCGATAGCCTAGTGGTTAGGGCGTCAGCCTCTTAATCAGAGGTCGGGGGTTCGAACCCGGGCACGTACCTCTAACTTTTCGGGGTTGTTCGTTTTTAAGCAATTAAAATATCACTCGCTTCAACGGTGAAGGAAAACATCGTGAGGAAACCTGCACGCCTGAGAGTTCTCCGTAATGTTCTCAAAGGCGTGTGAAGTCGCACACGGCCAGCATGATGAACTATGACTATGGAAAAAATTTGTAACCACTACCTTACTGGCGCAGTGGTGAGAGTTCTGGGTTCGATTCCAGGCTGGGTCGATTAGGCAATTTATAATATTTTAATTGTCTCTCTTCTGGTATGGAGGTAGGCTTCGGCCGTGGCCAGTTACTACCTGACCGACAAGGACGTGTTGCCAAGCAATATAGCGACAAGCACCATGTTGAGAGAAACCAACTAGATGTATAGGCTAGTCCACTACCATGTTAGATCATTATCCTCCCACCAGATGAGATTGCCGTCAAGGGCTAACTTGTAGGGGAATAAGAAATAAACTATTCAGCATACATCATTACATGAAATAACTATTCAAAATGTTTTTTTTAAATATCTTTATTTATTATTAAGGACTTATATCATAAATATATATGACAGTCCTATCGTACCTTACTATAAGCTTATATCTACGACAATTTTTTCTTCTACCTCTGTATTAAATCTAACTATATATACATACATGTAAATCGACTGCTTTTCATAATATACCTATCTAGTTTTTACACTTTCGATATAAAAATTAAATAGTATTTTAGCCGATAACGAATTCAGTTCGGCTAAAATACTATTATTACTATTTATGTAGTGGTGATAGCCCAGTGGTTAGGGCGTCAGCCTCCTAATCAGAGGTCGGCGGTTCAAATCCCGGCACGCACCTCTAACTTTTCGAGGTTATGTGCGTTTTTAAACAATTAAAATATCACTTGCTTCAACGGTGAAGGAAAACATCGTGAGGAAACCTGCACGCCTGAGAGTTCCTCATAATGTTCTCAAAGGCGTGTGAAGTCTGCCAATCCGCACACGGCCAGCGTGGTGGACTATGGCCAAACCCTTCTCATATTGAGAGGAGACCCGTGCTCTGTAGTGAGCCGGTAATGGGTTGATCATAATGATGATGACTATTTAAAAAGCCAACTTCGTTTTGTTTAAAATTAATTATCGACAAAACATGTACCCTCAAATGTTTGTTCTGCACACATTCCATTAATAAATGTTGCATATCGTCTAATTTCCCACAAGTCAAACAATAGGGAAACAAACGACCAGACCGCAATCTGAAAGCAGCCACTGTATATGGACGGCTCAAATGATTCGAAATGTTACGCCGAAAGCTTAAGTTAGAGCATCAAAATTTGTGATAAACGGACATACAATTTCCTGTCGATAGCGATAATGGAAAAAAATCCAAACCCGACTTGAAATAACACAAATCGTACGTACATTATAATTATAGCAAATCTTTTTTTGGAGACTTATAATATAAAAATTCGAATGTTACGTAATAGTTGTGTTTTTATGTTACCTTTTCGCGCATGTAAATCAGATTGTGAGCTTGGATAGCCTAGTGGTTAGGACGTCCGCCTTCTAATCAGATGTTTGGAGTTAGATCCCGGGCACGTCTTACTTTTCTGAGTTATGTGCGTTATGGGTCGTGGTCTATTTGTCCAACCTATTTGGGCCACATGTAAATCATGGACTTCAAGTCCGTGATATCGACAGACCAAACAGTTATTACAGATAAATAGATAATATTAGCTGTGACCCGCGGTTTCTCCCGTTAGTTCCCGTTTCCGTGGAAATACCGGGACAAAATATTGCCTAAATATTTATAGCCGTCTTCAATAGATGGACTATCGAGCATCGAGTTTGTTTGAGTTGAAAGAGTTATATACAAAGCGAGCAAACGAGCAGGCAGGTCACCTGATGGTAAGTGATTACCGCCGCCCATGAACATTTGCAGCACCAGAGGAACCGCCAATGCGTTGCTGGCCCTTGAGCAATTTTGTTTTTCACATCGGACCAGTATTTCCCGAGATTACCGCGTTAAATAAAAATATTGAAATTAACTGATTTAGACATGATTGAATTTGAAATTGGTGCAGCGGTAATATTAATTGCAAATTGACTCTTTGAAGTTACCAACCCACCTACATTTCTTAGACAACAGTGAGTGATTATAATATAAAATAAACTTTATTGAATAGCAATAAAGTTCAAAGTGACTGTTCATTTTATTTAGAAAATGTTTATATGGAAAAAAAAAGCAGGGCTGTTTTTAGGGTTTTCCTGGTAATTATTCGAATTTTTCTCACTTTTTGAACCTTCCCTGGACCTCCACGAATATTTCAAGACCAAGATTAGATAAATTCCTTTCGCCGTTCTCGAGTTTTAGCGAGACTAACGAACAGCAATTGATTTTTATATATATAGATATAGATTGCGTATAAGATATACTATAGTGCGAATTAACATATCGTTCGGAGGATGTTCATAATTTAACACTTGTCGACCCCAATAGCGCACCTCAGTGTTAAACGTATGTGGGTTTAGGGTTGTCTGTCCGT